>JACBWW010000059.1:1491861-1687932 GCA_020086605.1 Lanius collurio | reverse complement strand
CCAACTCTCACGTTAGCGGCCCCGCGCCGGGGGCGCTCCGGCACTCGCGCCCCGCCAGCCAGCGGGCGGCCCGGCGCGCCCGGGGGGCAGCGGGGGAGGGACGGGCGGACGGAGGGAGGGATGGAAGGAGAGCGTAGGAGCGGCGGCCCCTCCTCAGCCGCCCGCCCGAGGGGAGCGCGGGGCGCGGTGCGGTGCGTGAGGCGGGCGCGGGGAAGCGCCCCCTTTGCCTCAGCGCTGCCGGCAGCCGCGGGCCGAGTGCGGCGCGCTCGGCGCTAGAGGGGGGTAGCGGACAAGGCACGGGCAGAACGCACCCCGGCCGGGGAGCGCCGCTCGGGAGGGGCCGCGGCCGCCGCTTAAAGGGGTGCGGGCCATCACCCGCGGGTGGCGGCGGGACAGGGGGGCCCGCCCGGGGCGGCACTGGGCTGGTGCTGCTCATTAAAGTTACGCCCAGGGGATGCAAGGGACAGGGAAAGCGTGAGGAGACCGCGTCCGAGCATCCCCGGAACATTTACTCTCTCTCTCTCTTTTTTTTTTTTGGTGAATTAATTTCTCGGCTGGGGGAGCCGCCTCGTGTGTGTGTGTGTGTGTGTGTGTGTGTGTGTGCTGATCTGATCCGATCTGATCCGATCTTATCTGCCGGCTGCTCTCATCCCCCCGCCCAGGTACGCTGGCACCTGGGATGGGCGCCCTGTGGTAGTGCCGCCCTCCCACCACACTCCACATCCCGGCCTATGTCGTCTTTTTTTAATTTTTCTATCGAACTTTTCAGTTTCTGGATTTCTACAAAGGCAGGGGGGAAAAAAACCCGAAGCCCGCAGGAAGATACTGACATCCGCATTTCTGAATATGTATCAAACCAGGTGTCTAAATCCGCAAGCAAGAGGGAAAAAAAAAAAAAAAAAAAAAAAAAAAAAAAAAAAAAAAGAAGCTAATTCCCGATGCTTCCCTGTGTTCAAAAATCCCATTGAAGTGAATGGGTAATGCAGCCACAAGAGCCTGCACTAGAGAATACCAAAGTTCCTGCTGAGGTGCCTAGATAGATGTTCAGAGAAACTTTTGTATGAAAACACTTAACTTTGTAATGGAAGAATAAAGAATGTCTTTAAAATTATTAATTTGAGGATTCTTTTCAGAAGAGTTGTTCAATGAGCAAAGCCAACATAGAAATACATATTTGCGGGTATTTGGAAGGATCTTTAAAGCTTACAGCGAGCCTACAACATTGCAGTATTTCCTATATTTTGCTATGTTAACAACATTCTGTAAGAAAAACTTTTATTCAAAAAGAAGGTCAACAGGAAAAGCTTAGTATTTTGTCTTAGGCTCAAGGGGAGGTAAAAGGAGAAAGTTAAATTTTTAGAATTTGGGTGTTGGACAACCAAATGAGTGTTGGACTGTTTAGGTGACCTGTAAAGATCCCTTGAGTCCATGAGTCTCAGTTACTGTTCTGGTTTAGAACAAACACAGCCAAAAGGAAAGTAGCACTAACTACCTACTAAGGTTTGCTTTTGGGGCTTAGGGGTGAGAATTCAGGCTTTAATTCTTCTCAAGTTCCTGGTTGAGTAGTAAGACACTTCCCAAGCAGGCTGCCATAAAACAGTAGTGCAGGACATCCTGTATAAAGGGCTCTAGATGAAGATGAGTTCTTTGGAGCAGTGAAAAACACTGCTTGCAACCTCTGAGAAAAACTTTTCACATATTAATGGGAAAGGGCAATTAATTAGCACAGCAAAAGGGAACTGAGATTCCTTCCCTCTCTTCTGCTGTTGCATGGTACAGATTTGGGGTTTTTATACCAGGCTTTTCTCAGACAAGTCCAGTAGCACATGTATTTATGTACTTATATCTGTGCAGGCACTCTCCAGACACTTGTGCATCTCCACATACACCTGTGTGCACATCACACAGGCATTTCCTTCCTCAAGGAGCTTGGAAGGTCTGGCTTGCCACTTCTGTTGCTTTTACAAGTCCTGTCAGACTACAGCTGAATACAAAAAAAGGGCAGGAAGAGAGGTGACAACAGCATAGACAAAATGAGTGTTTCCTCTCACAGCTTTGCTCCTGTGAGCCTTGAACTCCACAAGCCACAGGAAACTGTTGGGTAACCAAACAGCTAAAAAAGGATGGGTGGCATTCCCTCCACAGTGTCCCTGCACTAGCTTTTAATTTGAATTTTTACAGAATTTCCAGGGCAACAACTTTGGAAGAACAGTGCTCATTCATCTACACAGAGATTAAATTTTTATAACTTCATGTATTGTGAATTCCAAATAAAATCTTAACCATCGTGCTTTTTCAGATGTATGCAGACATTCTAAATGAAATAGAGGATGGCAAAAGTACTAAATATAATGAAGTAGAGTCCTATTTTAATGAAATTTTTCCCCCTGAAATTTAAAACCATTTTGTATAATAAACTTTGAATTACTAAACAGGATAGTTGCACCAGGTAGGATAAAGAAGAGGAACCACAGTCTTCATCCTCAGATTTCTAGAGAGTGTATTTTTGTAGACGCAAGGAATTCCATATACTGCCATTCTTAAAACAAGCCAGAGTGTGATCTGTCCTGTGAACCCCTATTTTTATTATTCTCTTAAAAAAAGAGATAACCTTTCTGTTAATAATAAACAAAAAAAACCAAACAGGAAATATAGGCTATAAATTACACATAACAGGTTGTCTTCTGTTCTTTGTGTAGTTAACTATACATGATTTTTCTTTAGTGTTAATTATTAGTTAATTATTAGTTAATTATTAGTTATAATTAGTTAATTATAATACAACTATTACTTCCTCTAAAAAAAATTCAAAAGCCATTCATTTTTCATTATCATTTCTGATAATATAATGCTGGTTTGTGTGTTAGGCCTTTGAACCCTCACTCCTTACTGTCTGTGGTTTTATTAAAGTATTAAAATGTTTGCTTTGATCACTGTCTTGGGGTGACATTTTAATTAGGATACCGACGAAGAACATATTTACAATAAATTTAAAACACTTTTCCCATGCAGCACTTAATAGGATTTGCTGCTGTTCAAGGTGCTGTAATGTTTAGACCAAGACACCTGCATTAGGATTTTTAAAGGAGTAACGCTCACACTGGCTGACTTTAACTACAACCTGTATACTAAGGGAGAACACAATGTATTATTGATCTCTTGAAGTCTGAGGCAAGAGCTTTTCTAGTGAACAGAACACAGTGCTGATTTGGCAGTGTAGCCAGAAATGAACCTTCCAATAGTATCTCTGTTATTCAGACTTATAAATTGCACTTTCCCATAACACTGGAAGTGGATTCCATTTTGTTGTGCATTATATTCTTGTGTCTGTAGAACTGTACATTTTTTTTTTGTTTGAATGAGCAGGCTTTTTACTTTACCAACATCTTTATTTTTTAGTGTGTTTAATGACAGGCTGACACCAGATCATTATCAAGATTTCTTCTTCCTACCATAGTTCCCAAATATTCTCATGGTGTGTGCAGCAATTCACATGAAGTGCTTTTAAGTATTTGCAGATTTTGACAAATTTCTGTCACACAGAAGTAAAGTAGAAGTTTAGTAAGGTCTGAGGCTTCTCTCCTGTTGTGGATGCAGAAAAAGATAAATAAAGAAAAAGGGATGAGAGGCATAAAGAAAATTTCTAACAAATCTTCTAGAAAAACAAGGATACTAGAAGTAGGCTAAATAGGTAACTGAATTCTGACATTAAAATATTATTTGAATTACAGAACTAACATCAACAGATCAGTCATGAATTTACTGTGCTGCAGAACACTTTGTAATAGGCAGTGTTTCCTGCACACACAGGAAAGTCATTGGCCAAGTCTTGCCTGTTAATTATTTAAGTTCTGTTCCTAGATTACATTTTCTTTTCAGTTGGCTTGTGTATGGTCTGCACCTATTCTGACCTATTAGTGAGCAGGCTAATTCTGGCACTCTGCACTGAGCAGTTTAATTAAGTGAATTATACTCAACCATGTTTTAGGGAAATTACTGACAAAAAGTGCAGGATGGTTTCTTCCCCATCTTGTTACATGCACAGGCTTAGAACTGCCTCAAATTATTTTTACACTATAGTCTGATTAGAAAATTATATGATGTATGAGGCTGTAAACTTTTTCAAAGTTTACATGTAGATGTTACAGAAGAGCCCATATGACAACACTTCCTTCGTTTCCAGTATTTCCTTTTACCCTTCCATATTCATTTAAAAAATAAACAAAAGATCCAAGGTTTAAAGTGGTGTTACAGACAAATTAGTTTCCATGCTTTTCACTTGCAATTTCTTCAAATAAATCTAATTATTTGGATTAATAAGCAAATCAGTAGATACAGTCTACAAAGTTTATGTTTTGCAGGAAGATTTAATAGTAATAGAATTGTCCTGGAAATCTTTCAAGAATAACAAATTGCTTGGCAGTGAATATTTTCAATATTTAAATTTAGTGAGTGTAATCTTGCTGTGGCGGAGCAAAGGGATTCCAGATAAAAACAGAAGAATTAATTAAATCACAGATCCTGAAGGAGAGGATTGGAACATGTAGACCACAAAAAGAAAAAATATTGTGGCCTCATTGAGAGGGAAGGAGCTAAACTTTTCCTCATGGTGTTGGCAGAGGTATTTTCAGAGAGGTAGATGTGCATGTGGAGCATTTGAATTGAAATGCAAGAGACACCAGAATTACAGACTAATCGAAGTTGAGAGTCCAAGACAGGTAAACTTTTATAGAAAGGTTTTTATCCATCTCACTAAATTAAATAATTCCAGCTGAATGAATTGCAAATTGAGTTGTGTCTCAAAATGATAAAATAAACAAAATGGTTAGAGAAAAAAATAGACAAAAGCCTTGTAGTTACTAGAGAGTGAACCAGATTCTACTCATTCTATCCAAAAGGTCCTCTTGGCATAAGTGAGAGTGAGGAAGTCAGGGCACACCACAAGGCTGTGTGAACTCTTTGTCTTCTGGAAGTTAGAAGGCTTAAATTCCACTCTTAACAGCACATAAATCCTCTAAAGCTCTTTTCTGAGAACACGTAGTACCAATTAATGATTTTCCTAGGATATTTCTTTAGCCATGAGAAGTAATAGTAAATACAACCATGAATGATAGTGAAATGGTAATGCCATAAACATGTCGAGTGAAATTGAAAAGATTACAAGCCCAGTTTTAATGACATACATTTCAGATTTTCATCCAAATATTATTGCTAAAACTTAACACACACCCCATATTTACAACTTTAAAAGAGACTTTAATTTAGACCATTTTATGAGGAGGCAAGAATTTACAACTTACACTATACCCATATAAATGGTGAAACCAAAAGTGAGTTCAGAAATATTAATTCCTCATGTAGGTTTTGATAAAACTGGAGTTTTGCTTTTGTATGGTGTTAGCTACGGACAAATTGGAGCTGTCCGTATCTAAATATCCTACTTGAGATTTATAATACTGTAGATAAATGGAAACATTTTCACATTTAGTAGATATTGCTTCTGAAATCAAACCCTGTGGCTATAAACTGTTTTACTTGAACTAGTACTGTATCTACTTAAAGATTCAAATCTCCCTGATTGTTTTTTTCCCTTTTGGTATTTCTGCCTTGTAGAGGAAAATGAGAAAACGTTGAGGCTCGCTCAGTACAAATAACAATAAAGGCAAACAACCAGGTTTATAAAGATGTATCATCTTGCCCTTATCCAACTTCAGCTTAATGCAGGAATTGCTTCAGGCACCTGAGTAGATGTTTTTGTCATTACCATAGATTAATGTTGTGGTGGACCAGTGACTCCTGTACATATCTGCATTATTTTACCAACTGGTGTGATGTGATGCATCCATTTCTGCACGAGCTGGGCTGACCTCCTCCACAGAAAGCAATTCTCATACAAAACTGGTAAAGGATGCAGTAACTACATCATGTGTGAGGCATGGGGGGGTAAATTGTGTCAACATAGGTGATATAATCTGAACAACTCCTGGAAATGATAAATCAAATTATTTTCAGTTATATGCAAAAGTCCTTCATCATAACACCAAACTAATCTGCTGCAACCATTTAGTCCTAAATTCTACACTAAATATTGTAACTAATTTGGGAAAAGTGTCAGCATCAAACAGGCTATCCCAGATCTGAAAACATCTGTCCTTGGCACCTGCTCACACTGACATATAGGAAGTAGCCAGTCACTGTAACTTCAGTAAAGTTGGATCTCTCAGGCAGGCTTTACTTTGCCCTTAAAACATGAAAATACATCTTGCAATGGAGACACAAACTTTGCAAAATAGCAATATGTCATCAAGGTTATTCACTTAAAATATCCACAAAATATCTAACACTTTAAAGACAGTTAACATTCATTGGTGTCAGAAGCTCTAAAAATTAAAGTTTTGCTTGGACATCACATTTCTTTCCACCAGCAATGGCAACTCATTTATTGGATATTTGAGGAATGCATTTGGATGTTCAAGAGAATTTTGCAAATAACTGTAAGGAGACATAGGTTTATTCCTTCAGATGGGCCATTACATCCTTATTTATGGGTGTTTAAAGATTTTTAAATTTTAGAGATTATAAAGTGGATAACACATTGGATACTTATATATATGTACTGCTGAAGGAAAGTCCTCAAAGTTTAGCTACTTCCATAATTTTCTTATGTGAATTTCCCGGCTTTTTACATTCGTATGGTTTTTTATAAATGCGATATTTCCATTACTAGGTGCTGGGTTGGGACATTGTGATCAACAGACTTATAAACAAGGATAAGGTTCCAAGTGCTGGTTATGATAAAGAATTAAGGGAATTATTAAAGAATGTTGCTATGTGCCAGCAAACCAATTTTATAAAACCTTAAAAATTCAATTTTTACTTTAATAAAATAATTTCAGTCAAAACAACAAGGACTACATTGTAAAAAACACAGATTTGAGCTTTTGTCGAGTAAATAAGCATTATAAATTTATTATTCTGCTCGTATAAAATCTGGTTTAGTGCCTGATTCAATGCCTCATTCAATGCACAGGATTAGAGTGTTCAGGGCTCTAAAATCAAGTGAGACAGCAAAGTATTACCAACATCACTTGTTGTGTGAGTTTCAGGAAGACAAGCTCGATTCTGCCCTGACCTTTTGCAGTGACACTGTCACTGAAGTCAGTGTTAATCACAGGTAGCTGAATGGATTGTGTAGGCTGGAATTGCCAGGAATGGATAAAACAGGGAGTGACCAAAGGTCATAAAGTTTAAAAAAGGTCTGATCTCTTTCCTGCACTATGAGTGCCTCTATTCCCATCCATCTTGCCTTTTCTCTAAGTATTTTTTTTTCCCATGAGAATAAAGTTTTGGAATATATTTTTTGGTTGATAAATCACACACAGCACTAAGGAAAAATCGAGCATGCTACTGATTGGAAGGAAAAAACAAAAGACCTTCCAGAGTTTTTCAATGCCAAAGCCATTATGATTTTAACTAAAACTTTGGTAAGTCAGGAAGAAATTGCTACACATTTTCTGAATTGACTCACACTTAGCAACTGTCTGTGGTACAGTGTCAGATTGCAGCTTTGCTTCATTCAATTTCCTCTGAATTAAAAGGACAGATCCATAAGGAGCCTTTGGAACAGGAGGATTGCTCTGAATAAAAAAGAGATTCCACTTTCCTTTGTAATATATTATTTGTTAGGTCTCTTCAGGCGTGTGTGACGGTCAGAGCTGGAGAAGAAATAACAGAAACAATTGCACTGCTGTTACATCTGGTACAAAGGAAGTGAGATTTATCACAGAATATATCATTATAGAGGGCAAACCTCCTAGAATTACTAGCCCACATTTTTGCAAAGTCACAGATCTAAGAGGAAGTCAATCAAGAAAATACATCTTCTGTTAAAAATCTATGTGTATCTTTCAGCAAAAAAAGTCAAAAATAATACTCGAAAATGAAAATCCAAGGTGTGTATGACAATTTTGTGCTACCAACCCCTTGGAGGGCTTACTTCAAACTTTGAAACTTCTCTGCTCCCAGTGATTGTCTCTGCACAGGTGTCTGTGACTTCATCTTTGCTGTGGTTCATAATTTCTTAAGACCTTAAGAACTTGTGCCTGACTTTGCAGGGATCCTCCCCTGCCACAACTTCATCTGGCTGCCTCTTCCTAATCCTTGCAGTGTTTTCTAATAATGTGGAACAGGATTTTAACACCTCCTTCCTAGATGCACGGCTGCTTCTATTCATCAGGGTTCATTCACAGTATAATTTACTGTGGTGCTGTGGAAGGTGTATAAAAATCATCAATATGCCTGGGCTGTTTGAAAATATCCTGTCAGAGCTCAGAGGGACTGAGGCTAAACAATGTTCTTCACAGGCTTTGAGAAACAAGTGTTTGCCAGCATTTTATTCTATACATTTTATCTCCAATCCACAGTACTCAACAAAGCATCATCAACTGTGACCATCCTGTCCACTGAATTTAGTGAAAACTGACAGGCTTCCAGTAGAACAATGTTTTTGATTTTTAAGAGATGATTGAAACCACCCCCAAACCTCATATGAACCAGGAAGTGTTCTACTTTGGTTCCTGAAATCGATTAATTTGGATCACTTCAAACACTTTGTCAGCTTTGTTCATGACTACTAGATCATGTATGAGTGAACATAAATTACTGTGACCTCCAAAAAAGCCTTTACAAGAGTCTGCCTGGATGCCACCAACATTTCTGTGAAGAATAAGATATTTCTGTAAATAAAAATGACTAAATATCCATATTTTAGTCATCACCTGCTGATGTAATAGGAGAAAACAATAACAAAAGGTAGGTGGTGTATCTGGGAACCTAGCAACTGGAGAAGTAGCTAAAATCTTCCATTACTATTTAGCATTATGCAGTAAGAATAATCTCATCTTTTCATCTGTGATGTTTATTTAATTCCAGAATTTGAAAGACATCTCTAATCACTGGACATAAAAGGCAATAAACAGCAATTAAATAAGTATAAATGAGACATTTCAATTTAGAAATGTAGCTGCTTCTAAGAGAAAAAGAGTCTTTGAAAGAGAGCAAATCTGTTTGAACTGCTGATATTGGGATAATCAGTCACTCGTAATAACTCAAGCAAGAATTTTAAATATCTTGATACAGATGCTGTTAATATCTAAGCCTGAATTTTTAAAACTTCTTTTCAAGGTGAATTGCTGGTAATTCTGAAATGTTTACTTAATGCTATATTCAAAGTTAACAGTAGGCAGAAGTTAATGGTTTCTGCCCTAAGAAATATTAGGGCAAATGTTCTCATGAAGCTGAGAAAGATGAAATAAAATATTGCCACTGACACTGCTTAAAAAAAATATTACTTCTGACTGCTTTAAACAAGGAGTATTTTCAAAATGTAGAATATGGAACCATCTAAAATTATTTCATAGCTAGAAGCCAAAAATGGGTGAGAACATAGAGTCCTTAATTTCTTAAAATTTGAGAACTAACAGTGACCTGACACACATACCTCCAAATACTGAGATAGCAACAAAGCTAATTTTTCAGGGAAAAAAAATTAATCTTAAGGATGCATAGTGTGAATAATGTGAACGCAATCTGAACTGTTACTGGGAATCTCAAATGAGCTTAAATTTCAGTACTGTTATGCTTGTTTAATTGGTAGATTTTAACTACTGTAGGGATCAGGAATGAGAAACAGAACTAAGCTTTTATGGCTCTCTGTTACATACATGATGCCACTAGAGGGACATGTACAGCCAAGAGTCACTTACATGGGCTTCAGAAAGAATTGGGGATAATTTATTAGAAAATATGAATAAAAAGTAGTTACATCTCTATTTTTTCAATCACACCTAAAAATCACTCAGCCTTTCCATCTCTGTCTTTTCTTAAGAGTATCTTAATTTATTTTGTTTGTAATATTGACATCCTAACAAACATCAGAAGCATAGCTTTAAGATTATATTACATGGATAAAAATAGACTATTTTGATTTCTGAATCTGACTTAAGTGCCTTTAAAGTTATCCTCACTCCTCTTAATTAAAATTCAATTTGTGCAATTCCGAGAGTTCATTTGTTTCTGTGCGAGCGAGGTGATGTAAAACAGAATGCAAACAGAGGAACTCATATATGGAGAGACCATGAATATTCCATGAGGCAGAAGGATTTAGGGATTCTCAAATGAATTTTCAGAGGAGGTTTTTACAGTGATCTGGCTGCACCGCATAAGTGAGCTGCTAAAATGGGACACGGAATTTTCTGCCCTGCATTTATAAAATGAACCCTTGAACTGTGCTAGAAGGCTGTTTCTGTCCTTTTAAGCTTTTCAACACAACTGTTTCAGGTAGTAAAGTATGCTATATCAGTGCAAGAAGAGAAACAGTGTGTTACTATAAGCAAGAAATACATCAGCAGTGAAGTATTGTAGCCAAACTATCAGAAAAAAGATATTTCTGTAATTGCTGCTGTAAAACTCCAAGTGTGGTTAAAATACATTGATAGCTGGCTTCATATTTATTCCAGGCAATTTATATTAATGAATAGAAAATGAAGTGGGACTGTTTCCTTTTATCATTGAAAAGCTATAGACAATTGAATTTGAGCTATAATTTTAGACCTTATAAAATTTAAAACTTTAAAATCACTGCTCTGAAATTCCAGATGCAAATGAGTTGAGTCATTTAAGGTAATGATGATTTCGCCCTACTGAAATGGTTGGATCTAATTCAAAGCAGAAAGTGTCATTATCTGTTCTATTGCCTCTCTAGTTCATGCAAGCTGTGTTTACTTTATCTAGGAAAATATCATTGGCAGAAAAAGAAACACCTTTAAATCTTTCCAACTTGAATTTAAAAACATTGCACTAAAAATTTCTGCCTTCTAGTGCCTGTAAAGAACATGTTCTTATTTCCAGACTGAATCAAATGGAAAAAACTTGATAAATCTTTATGCATTAGTGGGAGATTAAATTCTAGTAGATAAAATATTAGAATTGATCTCCAAAATAGTATTCGTTTAGGAAGAATGCAGAAAACCTTAATGTGCTTCTTCAAATGGATCAAGAGTATTTAGAAAATATATTCCTAGTTTGACTAACAGTTTGATTTTATGTTAATAACTCCTCTTCATATTTTTACAACCATTTTATTTAACTAATTTTTTGCCCATGAAATATCTAGGAACAGATCCAATATTTCATGTGAGTATGTGGCTTTTCTGTTGATTATTTTAAGGAGAACTGCAAATTTCACAGTAGACCATTAAATTAAGAAGATTACTCACCTTACCTCCATGAAAACAAAAACAGTGAAAAAGAAAATCCTGTCAAGATTAATGTAGAACATTTTGATTAAAACAACAGCATAGGTAAAGCTTTCCTGCAAGGAGTTTTTCCCAGCCCCCTCTGCAAATATGCAAGAAGAATAAAATATGACAAGTTCTGGACTGTGGTGATTTATTTGCTACTGGGCACTCTAGTGATTTCTTCTCTCTTTTTGTCTATGAAAAGTTGTCACTCACCCTTAATTCACATCTCACATATTTCCTGAGTGTGAAACAGAGACTTAGCCTGGATAGATACATTGACTTTTCTGCCTGGAATAGATGCTCAAAAATACTGAATTATTACTCTGCCTCTGATGGTTATCAAATATTCTTCCATTATCTTATTCCAGCTACTAATAGATGGATTTACTAAAAGGGGATTAATGGATGGGGTCTGCACTCTGTCAAAATCAGATTTTTTTTTTCGAAGTTATGAGGCATGATGGTTACATGTATCTACTGAAAGGTTACTTAAACCAACCATGTCTTGGAATCTTTTCACTTCTATGACAGTTTTTGGTCTTGGATCTACTTATAAGGAACAAAATAAAAGAGTATAAAACTAATCATTTGAGAGTGACCAGGTAAGGAAGAATCAAATTTTTATCTCATTATTTTTTTTATCTATTTATTTTGAGGCATCACTGACACCTTTGTGAAAGGCAATATTGGAAATGTTATTTTTTGCACAGCTAAGCTCTCCAGACAGGAGCAGCGACTGGGCACTGTGCAGGGAAAAACTGTTCAGGATTCACATAATGCTGAGAGGCTGCAACATTCAGCAGCTGTGCACTGTAAATTCAAAATCCAGACTGGCAGAGCTTGCAGCCAAGTTCTACAAGCATTAGAAATATGCAATGCTGCACTACATCTTTTTCAAGCCACTTAAAAGGCTTTTTTGCTATTCAGTACAACTGCACTTGACACAACAAGTAATTCCTGGAATGACAAAAATAAAAAAAAAAAGACCTAAGAAAGTTATTTGGACATCCAAAGTAAAATTTACTCCATTAGACAACAAGGGAAAGCAAAAGATAGTACTGGACAGTACAAATTTTAAGAAGTCAATGAAGATTTTGTTTCAGATAGATTAGTCCAAATGTAATTTTGTTGTGTTGCAAGTACCTGAAATTAGGAAGAGAGGACTTGCATAACCAGAGGTTTAGATGGAAATCTATAATTAATACAATTTTTACATTAAGTGGATTAAATTGAATAGTCTTTTTCTTTTTTCACATCATCTGACACTATCTAAAAAGGCACTGTTCCTAGAGGAGTGTGTAGAGGGAAGAGTGAAAAAGGTAAGAGAGGCAGTTCAATTTCTCCCCCATTCATTCCTTTAAAATCTGTGGAGAGGTTAAGTTTCAAACATATCACAACCTACCCAAACAAAACAAAAATAAGCATTAATATTTAACAGTAATTGGAACATTAGAAGTTCTTTTGCCATTAGGAATTTAGGAGCTCATAGTAAGGCAAGACACTTCATCCCAACCTGACAATTTAAGTTCTCTCACATTGTCCCTCTCCCTGGTCCTGTCCCCATTTCCTTCTCCCTTCATGGAGAAGTATGTTGGAGATGAAATTTCAGTACCAGACACTTGGTATTCTAAAAAAAAAAAAAAAATAAAATTAATTTTACACTGCTCTCATCAAGTTATTCATCATTTTACTACTGATATTTCTGAAACCAGAAGTTGTGTTCCAGATTACTGTTGCCTCCATAAGGTTTTGGCATTAGATTTTAACTTTAATCTTGCCAAAGACAGTGTATAGATAGGACAGGCTTCTGAAGTTTTCAGCTGAGAAAATATAAAAAATTCTTTAATTTCGAGGTGACTTTAACATAATCTGCTATCAGAATCAAAATTCTCTTTTCTAAAGTTTTTTGTATTATGGCTATTCCATTGCAAGAAAACTTTTATTTAATTTCCTAATTCTTCACATGAAAAATGTCCCTCTCTTTCTAAATATATTCTTTATTACCTTTAGTTTTGCTTGAGGTTTTGAGCACTTCTCTGACCCTAATTTATTAATATGAGTGCTTGAAAGCACTTAAGCACCCTTTGGGGCAATATTTTTTCAAATAAAACAGATATTTGTAAGCATTCTTGGAGATGAATCCTTCTTATAAAATCCCACGGAATCTGGAATAGGTATTTGTTGGAAAGGATCTCTCCTTTAACAATATATTGCATATCAAAAGATTATGTGGAATTGTATTTTTTACTAAATTCAATGCCTTTCAGATGTTGACAAGATTCTTCCAATATTCTCTTGTTCAGTGTTTTCCAGTGTCTTCTAATCTTTTGACCCGAGTAACAAGTTTTATAGACAATGGGAAATATTGATCTGCATGAAAAATGTCATTTTGACAGAAAACTTTTTCCTTTACATTTATGAAACTCCCACAGTCAGGAACACCATCTGCCTCGAGGCATCTCTTACCAAGCAACACCTACCGAGATGTTCTCCATCAAATCAGAGTCTGCCAGAGCCACGGTGCAATCAGGAATCCTCCCTGGAGTACACAGTGACCTAAACCCCTCCTGACAAGCCCCCAGGGGCCACTTGCCTGGCTGTGCTCAGCTGGTGCTGTTTGAGCAAACAGAATAATCACAATTCCTGGGCATCGCAGCATTCCAGCTTTGGCCTCCAGAGAGTCTTCTAGACACACCTCGTTTGCTTTCCCGGTGAGATCAGAGATGATTTGTTGTTAATGCCAGGTCCAACAGCCAGTTTTTATTCTGGATACAAAGCATAAAATATGGTTGGAAGCTTGAGCACTGAGTTACGAGTTTGGTGTTTGAGTGTACAACTTTTAGAGGCTGGACCCTTTAGTAGAGTTTAGTCTCAATTTACACATTTCAATTTTCTTCAATGCATATGGGAATAATGACAGTTTTTAGAATGGAATTCACACAAGTAACAAACCAGGAGATGTCTGAACTAGCAATAAAAAATGATCAGAATTTTTTTTTTTTGACTTCTAAAATGAAATTTTTTCCAGCTAGACTTTTACATTCTTAATGCCACAGGTTTGTGGAGTGGGGTGGGACACCCAGCAAGGTTTGTGTTTTCCATTGCAGACTGGAGAAATGCTTCCTATATCTGTGATTAGGGTTGTTTCTATTTTAAATAATTTTTATTGTTTCTTTATTATGTAATAATAAATGTACGGATTTTTTCTTAATTTTGTTTTTGTTGAGTTTGTTTTGGGGTGGGTTTTTTTTTTGTTTTGTTTTGGTTTATTGATTGTTTTTGTTGTTGTTTGGGTTTTTTTGCAGATAATCTAAATAAGGAATTTCAGTCCTTATGTACTTTTATTGTGGACTGGTTTCTATGGAAGGAGTCTAAGAGTGGGTGGGATATTTGGGAGAATAATTTTTCTTCTCTTTTAGCTGTTCCCATCATCCACATTGGGTTTTATCTCTTTAGAAGGTTGCAAATAAAATTCTAAGAGGAAAAAATAAGTGTTTAGCACAGCTGATACACTGGAAAATACCTTTTGAGTTGCAGACAGATAACTGCAAGAGCTATGTCCAGTGCTGAGGTTTGTCTAATATTTCCCAATTTGCAGATGCAAACCACAGCATCTCCTGTGTGGCACTGGTTAAAGCCTCTGTTACTGAAGGGAACAGAATTATCAGCAATGGGAAATTCCTTGAACTTCTGTTGTAGTTAAGGAGCCTTGAAGGAGCCTTTGGGGAAAAAAATCCACATTTCCGTAGCTTAAAAATGGACAATGTTAAGCTTCATTTCTTTGATCACAGGTTGCTTAACTCCTGCAATGAGGATGTACAACTTTAATTATGTCTTCTCACAACGGAACCCAACTCACTTTTCCTCAGGCATATGAGGTAAAATTTTGGTCAAAATTATTCCTTCTTAAAATTCTATTCGATTCATTTCCTGGTAATATCTATGGTCTGCCATGCATATAGACAATTTTTCTTTTCTAATATGTCTGTTTTAAACACTTTTGTTCTAAATTTGCGCAGTGTACATTCTATTATTGGACAATTACATTTATGCATTGTCTTCTTATCAATACTATCTTATATTAATTTATAAAAAATCTTCAGATTTTCATAAAAAACTGCTGTGAGGTTCAAAGATTATTAAAATATCCAGCCATATATTCTCAGTGTTATATTTCTCACAGACTTTTTGACACTTGCATAGGACTTAATGCTAACTTAGAAATTTGCAACTTCTTTCTGTAATAGGTAATATAGTTCCTAATTTCTAAAAATCAGAATTCTCTCAAGATACACAGTAGTAATTTGTTTTATTAGATTTACTCGCTTTTGAAAAACAAAATAAATTGCTGTGAGAATAACATTTATGGGCATAGTTTGATAATGGACTTTGATTGCTTAAGTACATCATGATTAAGTATTCAAGATATACTGCAATATTTTATTTTTTCCATTAGAGATTGCCTATTACACCATTTTCAGACTGTAAATTATTTAAGTCAGTTGAACATTCTGCCTTGAATAATTTATTTACTACGGAATTGTAAATTGCAATATTCTGTCAAATTTTGTTCAATCCAGTGAAAATAATCAAATTTATTGAGCGTTGATATTATTGGTTACATGGGATTCCCCAGTGACTTGCAGACAGCACTAAAGGAACTTTACTAGAGAATAAGAAAGGAAAATACTAAAATGGGCAAAAAGACAGAAAATTAATAGGTCTGAGAGATTTCTAATTGAGATAATGAAATCATTGCCATTCCAAAACCAAAAGACTTTCCATATTCACCATTTTATTTGTTATAACATGTCAGAGATTTTGATTATGGTGTGAACCAACTGTCATTTAATTGACTGTTTTATTTGCATAGCAGCAACTGACAGCAGTGGTTATCTCTCTTCTGAAAATCAGTGTACAGTTTTCATAAGCTAGTAAAATAATTGTATTCCAAAATGAGAATGTGGGATTGCTTTTTCAAGTAAAGTAAGAGATATGTTGGAAAAATAACTTTAATCTTTCTTTCTTGTTTGAGTCTTTGTGAAACCAGGAAAAATAAAGCTTGGATGCTTTCCAACCCAACATAGAAAGAATTGCTTTATTAAGGTTAGTTCCATTAAACTTTATGAAAGAAAATTTTCTGAGTGAGGCAAATAAGATTTGTCCAATGAAAGAACAATTATGCATTTTTTTGAAAGACAAAGTAACAGACTGTAGCCCATAAGAGCCCAAAGTTGGATTCCTGCTGACCCATTTGGGCTGTTCAGTAACAGCCAGGGACACTGGTCTGGCATAGCCATAGTGAACAAAAAAGTGAAAACCTTGTTCTCACAAGACATAACCCCCCTATTTGACACACAGTTGAACAGCTGTGAAGTCAATATAGTAATGGATATTTATTTGAATAAGTAGATACATTAGAGGCAAGATTTTTCGTTCTATGCTTTTTGGAATGTCATTAGCTGTGATCCCTCACAATCTTGTGCTTTCAATTCTTCTGTTTGAGAGGTGCCTGCCATGCCCTAATTCTCCTTTTAAACTGGGCCAGTGCAGTGTAACCATCTCAAAAGCAGTGGATTGCAGCAGTGCAATGAGCAGAAACGAGCAGTTCCAGATTGCATACCCAGAAGATGAGTTATTTCTATAAATGCTGGACTAGCATTCTTTAAATGGCTCTCTATTAATGCTGCTTTATTTTATTTATTAAGCAATTTAGTTTTAAATGGAAGACAATAGGTTTACATCAGACAGAGTCAGATATTCCTTACTAATTGCAAAGTAGATTATCTTGTCTACGAAATTACATCTGCCTTTTGCCTTTCCAAAAAAAAACATTGGAAAAGTAAAACTGCTGTACATTACAGCAAGATATTCCTGTTATTTTAATGACTACAAATGCAACCAGCTTCAGCTTGTTCCAAAACCTAATTTCCATTTAATTTCAAGTACTCTATCCCCAGTTTTTCTTTTCCTTCCAAGGAAAAATGAATTCAAATTCTAAGTGACCTCATGGTTTTCTTTCTTCTTGCAGATCTGAAACCAAGGAACACTTCAGTTCTTCAAACCAGTGAAATGATTCAAGCTACAAGCAAGTGATGGATACCAGTTAGTGGGAAATGTGATTTATGCCTGCTTCCCAGTTTTCCAGCCACTAGAGGGCAAGGTTTTTCTGTGGTTTTTTCCATGTGAGAAAGTATTTGACTCCCAACACGGAGATGTTATTTTCTTTTACTCATGTATGGCCTTGAACGCACCTATCTACGAGGCATGCTTGGACTGGAAGCCTTTCACCACTGTTGAACAACATTAAAGGAACAAATAAAATTTTGAGATGCCTACAAGAGGATTACAAAAGGATTTTCTTAAGTTGGTGGTCATAATAAACATCAGTGGTCATTAATTCAATTTCTCACTAACTTAAAGTGTGCAACCTGCACCTTTTTGTCAGTTGTGTTATTAAGGTCATAAATGTCAAAGTCAGTTGGAACAAGGATTGCACGTCTTTCAAACATCTGGAATTTGAAAGGTGATGTTTATTCTTGGATCCATAAAGGTCAACTACCATTGTTTATCAAGAAATGTATCTAACCTCTATTTGTTTTTCTTTTGCTTGTGGTTTTTCCTTTATTTTACTCTGGACATGCATTTCCTCTTCCAAAGATACAGAGCTTCTCAGTTTTTCCAGCAGAAATTTAATCCCATTTTTCTTTTGTATTCTACCGCTGTGATTTTTAACATATTCTGATTTTTTGTGTTACTTTTTTGTAGGGGAAAAAAAAAGAAAAAAGAGAAATGCATCTACTTCTAACCTCGAGAGATTTAGAGATTTTAATTGATTTTCCTCCTTGGTGCTTATAGACAGGGTGGATATTACAAAGTTCAGTTCTGAATCAATGCAGACAAATTATTTGAAGGGTGCATTTTCATTTGCATAGATCCTCAAAATCACTGTGTGGTCCTCAAGGAAATACATCAAACTTCAGATATAAGAAACAAAAATACAGAATGAATTTAAGTAAGAATGAATCCAGAAGCAGACTGAGTTGTGCTGTGGGAAAAGCTGTGTCTGTAAGGACTGGAAAATAAAAGCCACAAGAATGTCTTAGTTTTTTTTATCTAAGTATATTATCTTTCCTGACATATCTTCTTTAACAGATAAGATAGGGAAGAGAACTGAAACCCTTCTATACAACTGAAATTCTGCCCTGGAGAGGTGTTCAAGCTGTGAGTGCAGTAATATATCTGCAGTCAGAGATTCTGACTCTCAGTAGCCCCGTCAAGTCAGCAGAGCTTTACAGTGCCAGGGAGGAAACCACTCAGAGTGGAAAGAGAGATAAAACATTTACAGCTGCCTCTCCATTTAGAATATATTGCCTACTGCTATCCTGGGTAGTCACTACCATTAGAAAGTGTAGATTCCCAACTGAAGAGAAATTTTAAATGCCATTTTCAAATAAATATTATTATACATATTTCCAAATCAAAATTTAATAATGCTTGCTGAGTAAAATCTCGTTTTTCTATATAAAAATATGAACAGTGGGGGACCAAATTACAGGATAGGTCTATCATTCTTTTATTTTGTATTCCATTCTAACACTGTAAGTTGTATAAAGACTTGGGAGAGAAACTGTAAACTCTCCATTGAATCATTACTAACACCAGTCTAAAAATGCAGCATTCTATGCAAGTCAATGTAATAAAATATAGTATAATATGGTCTTTAAAACACCATGAAGGAATATATATAAGCCACCAAAAAAACAAACATAAGGATTGATTCTTACTTGGTTAAAAGGACAAGAAGGAAAATGAACACATTTTTTCACCACTGTCCACCTCCTGAAAAACATCATATTTAGGAAATCTAAGAAGAATATCCTCTGACTTTCTTTAGCTGATCAAACTTATCTATAGGCATTCAGGGAAAAGATATTGTTGCTGATAAAGGTTTACCTGCAGAAGGAGAACAGACTGTCTTTGTCAAATGATTTGCAGCAAGGATCTAAACATGCTTCCACAGCCTATACAAAACATTCATATTGCATTGAATATTAGGAGATATAGAGAACAAGCAAAAGAGATGCTGAACTTAATACTGAGGCAACTGAAGCCACTGGTGCCTTGCAATGAAGGCACCCTGTCCCCTATCCCAACAGGTCAGGAATGATCATGACAATATCAAATGGCACAGAGTTATTTGGGATGTCTTTTGAAGACGGATGAATGAGGTGAGAAGTTTTCCCTACAGTCACTCAAGCTCTGTGTGTTATAAAATACAGAAAATCCTTGGCAAGTAAGAACTTACATGCATGGCATGATCTTTATACAAATATAAGGATTTCATTGCTGCACTTGTTAGAAAGCAATGGGAAATGGAGGAGGGAAAATCCACACAGCAGTGCTCTGACATTTTTAAGCAGAACTTCTGTTCACCAGTCTCAACTGCTTTCAGGGCATCATTAAGTTTATTCCTTCCCATGTTAGCAACAGACAGGAATTGTTTGTAAGGAAAACTACTTTTCCCCCATCTATTAGTCTGGTCATCTCATTACAGAAGAAAAAATGACAATTTTTGCTCATATAAAGTGTGGGGCTAAGGTATTAATAGTTTTAAATTTGCATAAACTTTGGTGGCATTGCAGATACTTTTGTATAATAAATAATGTATAGGGAGTAACATTTGTTACAAGTATTTACTTTCTAATGTATAAAGGAGTCTCAAATTTCATCATCTTTCGGTGTGCAGTTAATATATTCTACGTGACCAAGCAGATTAATTGTGTGTCTAGGAAAAGCAACAAGTGTAATTGCATGGGTTTGCTCATATAATTTTGATTTACAGTTTGAGTCATTTAAGGACAAAAATATGACTGTTTTCTTTTTAAAGAAAAAAGAACTAACAAGATGGGTTGTTTAAACTAATTAATGTCTTCTCATTCTTGCATTTTTTTCGTCTGTTTTTATCAGAACCTAATGTTATTGGGGCTTTTTCTTCCAAAAAGACTTTAAGTTTTTTTAAAGACACTTCTATCCCTGTAACAAAGTCAAAAAATTAAAGATTCAAAATGTGGCATCATGAAAAAAGAAGACCTTACTTCAAACGTTTAATTTCTTTCTGAGGATTTGGTCTTAGATTTTTTTAAGAAATAGGGTAATGGCCTTCAACCAGTTTCTCCCTATTTGTGAACATGCTTTCAGTGTTTTGTATGTGGGTTTTTTTGTGCATTTTGGTGAGCTTTTCACACGTTCACACACAAGCTTGTGGTGATGTGAACTGCAAAACAATTCACATAATTTATTAACTTTCTCTAAGGACACATTTCTAAGAATTGCTGTAAATACGTAGCCATAAGTAATTTGTGTACTTGATCTCACCAGAAAGTCAAAAATTCTGCTCGTTTCTTGGGCCAGCTGTGTGAAACCAAATTCTCATGGGTGGCTTGAAAGGCATGGCTTATGAGCAGGGTAAAAGAAAAGCAAGAAGGAATTCCAGATACTTCCAGCAAGTCTATAACTCATTGTGATCCTTTTCAAACAAAGCTTCAAATCCAAAATTTTAAAAGTGTACTGTTCTAAACAATGTCCAACAAAAATTTTCAGTAAAATATACAAAGCAAATGGCAATGAAATTCCAGCAGGGAAACCTTTGGTGGTGTTGTAACATACATCATCAGGGACACATTTTGCAAGCTTTGTGTTATCTGGCTCCTGTCTCATTTACAATTTCTAATTTCGGTCCAGTTAATGCTGATGTGCCCCTCCAAGATGCACAGTAGCTGTGTCACTGCTACAGCTGCACGATTACTCTTAAGTCTCAGTGGTAGCTGCTCTCCTAATGAGCCAGGATAAAATCATTAAAAAGTAATTGTGTGCAGGTTTTACAGATAAGTCTCTGCTCTGGAACAAGGCAACCCTGACAGACAGTAATATTTCTAAGGCAAGATACTCTTCCCTTTTTGTTTAATGAGCTAAAGATTTTTAATCTGGGGCTTTTGGTGATGGGTAGGGTGAATGCACGAGAGGTTGATCTGGAGACATCTGTATGTTGTAGATGGTACAGACAAAGGGAAGATGGGAGCCAAACTCAGCTCTCAGTCATCCCAGAAGTTCTGTGTTACTGTTTGCTGTGGTGATTTTCAATCCCAAATCCAAATGCATATTTGCTTTCCAATGATGGCCTGTACTTTGCACTAACCTTTCAAGTAAGTGAAAAGATATAAACCCAGGACTTGAATTACACAGCAAAACTGGAATAAAATCTACTTCTTTTTTGTAAAATCATTCAGAAAATTTTTGCAGCAGCGGATTTTCCAGCTCAGCAATGGAATGAAGCCTCATTGTGGATATTCAAAATCAAGCTCATGTCTCAAAAAGAAAAAGGAATTGAAAGATAGCAATTCCTTAAAATAAGTGAAATATTGTCAGTATACTACACTCACCATTAAACACAGCCTATCTAACACTCATTTTGTAATATCTATGAAAATAGGAAAAAATCCATATAAACCGGGTAAGATATGTCCCAAAACACATTTAGAAAACCCATGAAAGCTAAAAGAAAATAATGAAACCATTTAGAGGTACCCGTTCTGCTTTCTGCTGCCTTTCATGGTTTATGAGAGCAGTCTGCTGGACTCCACTTTCACCATGCTGCTACCAAAATTTCAAGCTTTTTGCATTCACTGCACTGCATCTCCATCCCACAGCACTTCAGCCTTGCCTGCTTAAGATCATGACCCTGCCATGAACAGATATCCAATAAAATAGAAATTGGTGTGTTGGAAAAGAAAAAGGCTGAAAAATCTTTGAATTATCAGCTGTACAATACTATTTTCCCAATTGTCCCTATCAGTTTTCACCATCTCTTGATGAGAACAATAAAAAGAGCAAATAGCAGATGATGCTGCAGAGGTCTGAGTAAAGATGTTTTCATGCAATTTGAGGCAACTCACTGTGTTTTATTCTCCAGATACTGATGCATCTCCCCAAAATGAAGACACAAAATAAACTTATCCTGTCTAACTAATTTACAGGGAGTATGTTTTGTGCACTGCTTATATGTAAGTTCAAAAGACCAGAATTTAATTCCAGCTTTTGATTAGATGAACTCCCTTTTCTGACACACCAAAAGGAGAGCTTTGGCATAACAGGGAAGACAGGAAAGTTGTACTTTGTCTGATGCTCTGTTTCCACCACTTTTTCATCTATAATTTTGGTCATGAGGGAGAAAGGGACAACCAGCCATACATTAAACCCTAGTGAGGATTGAGGGGTTTGGGTTCACATTGTCTCCATTTGGAGTCTTCAAAGGCAAACCATGGGAAGCAATGTAATTTCTAGGGAACCTCTTCAAACAGCAGTATGAAAGGTATAGAAATGTGCATGCTATTATTTGACACTATTTTGTGTTGTAGATATCCACACACACATTCTGGTGCATCCTTAACTCCTCAGATGAAAGAGCTCAAGTTACCCTGAGCCATTTTCATGATTTTCAGAGATTTTCAGCTCCTGTTTTTATGAGAAAGGACAAATCCCTTCTCTCACATCATAACACCCATTTTAACTTCCCCAATCATTATAAAACAAGTGCTGCTTGTTTGCTTTCCATACTCTCTCCTTCTCTCACCCCACCTGTGTTGGTATCTTTTTTCTAGACATTTATGATGATAATGGCATCTGTGCTGTTCCCTGAATTTCTCCTTCTGTCTTTCCACCCCTCCCTGCCACCAGCTGATGTTATATTACAAAATACTGCCCCTCAAAAGGGAAAAGCTTTGGTGAGGCCCTGATGCTGCTTATTCACAGGGGTTTTTTGAAATCTTTATCTTAGTACCATAATATCAAATTAAAGGGAAGAGATTCTCTCATTTTCCCCCCTCCCTTTAGAAAATAAGATAATTTGATATTAGTTATAATAAAAAGACCAGGGAAGAAGAAATTAATAAAAAAACCTGGGCTGGAAGGAACATTGAGTTTTGCACCTGGTTTCAATATAAAATTTTTTATGTGTCCTTCAACAATTCTCTGTGCTGTGGCACATTTTCCCTTCTGTATAAAAAATGTATTACACTTCCTTACATCTTTGCACTGTAAGAATTGAGGCCTTATCTCAAAATGATCTCTGCACATTTTGAGCTTTGTTCAAGACCGACACCTGCCCCACACAATGCTCAGTAGACACAGGGTAGTTCAGGGAGGACCTCATTTGTGAGTCCAGAACATGACACCCCCACAAAAAATGTCAGTCCTAAATTTTGAACCTTTAGATCAGACTGAAAGAGCAAATGTCATAAAAGCATTTATACCTTTTCTACATCATTTTACTATTATCTATCTTTCAAAACTCAGCTGAAGGGGTTTATTTTAATATTCCTCTATATTGTCTTCTAATTCCTGGAGCTACCTAATTTTTAGGACCACTCATGTATCGCTGATGTTACAGGAAAATGTGATCAGGATCCATGAAGACAATGCACAGTGATAAACTTATTTGTTTTTTGATTTCATTCCTGGAGGATTTAGCCTTTGAATAGGTAATCAGTGACATTTTCAACAGTCTCCAATCTCCTCTAATGTTAGACATTATAAATTGCACACTGAGAGTTATTGATTACTGAATTTCTTTGTACAACTGAAAATGTTCAATGTCTTTGAGGAGCTAACCCTAACTCTTCAGTCTTCTGTTTATATATCACATCTTAGGCTATCCACCCCATCAATGACATCACCCATCCTGTCAAAAGTCCTCTAAAATATCAAGGGTTTCTACAGAATTGTGTAAAGGCACTTTTAAATCATTCTGTTCACCTTAAGGATAAAAGGATATGAAACTTAGGTGAAAATTGGAAAGGTAGTTTCTAAATTTCCATCAAGGATGGAAATAAGCATAAGGAAGTCAAAGCAAATGAAATTTCTCTGATTTGAGGAAGATTTCAGCCAAATATAGGAAAGAATTTTTTAAAAGAATTGGATAAAAAATAGAACAGAGCATTAAGTTTGGTAATACCTTTATCTGTTTGCATAAAAAAGAGAATTTCCTAGAAAACATTTAATTTAATTTCTCTAGGGTACCTTTGGAGGTGAGTTTGTGGTTGTGGCAGACTTACACTGCAATATAGAGTTTCATTCTCTTCCTTCCTCTGCCCTAAGAAAAGTAGAACATTTCTTCTTAAGGAAACATCAAAGTTTTCAACGTTGACATTCCTGACAAAGAGACCTAATGAAGTCGCATGCCCCAAACAAAATATAAAATATCTCTATCTGCACTTGTGTCAGGGAGCTAAAAAGTCTCTTAAAATTCATTACAGGTCCAGATTCAAGCCTTATTCTTGTTCTGAAGTGGGCATATTTTATTTTACAATGGTTTTGTTGCATATTTAGTAACTGCAAATTTGTTTCTCCTACTAAATTTCATGAAAATGAACATCAGTGAATGATCATTGCTCACCCTGGGTAAGATGGAGGTGGACATACACGTGCTTGGATTAAAAGTCTCAGAAGAAATGTGCCTAGTCATTGAAATATAGATTAAGAACTTTTAAATTTTTATTCAGACAGTGCATGAAGCAAGACACACGTGCCTGCAACCATCAAATTGATAGAAAAAGTTTAATTTATACAGAATTTTAAACCATTTACCCTCTTTTGAGTTTATGGCAGTGGTTTATTGCCTTTTTGTCTTCAACAACTTTGAGTTGTGCCACTCCCCAGAATAATATATCCCTCTAAAAGGATTGACCCAAAAAGTCCTAACACAAAACCTTTAGAGAATCCTAATTGGCTGTTTTCAGCTTCCAAACTGCCAAATCAATCTTAAAGAAGCAGCTTCCTACAGATGTAGATGGATCTTCATGGAATTTAATTTATAGTTGGACTTCTGCTGTACAAATAACTTTTTCCCAGAAAGGTATAAACAAGCATTAAGCCAACAGAAATTAGGAGAAAAATAGAATTAGCATTAAATGGAGTAAAGAAAAACAAAATAAGTAATGTTTATTACACAAAATGTCTTCTAAAGAGCTGTGACCCTTCATTTGGGGCATATGGGAAGGGCAATTATTGGCAAAAGCATTGTGTGTGGAAAAAAATTTTAAAATGGTCTAGTTTAATATAAAATCTGTTGCATAATGAAAGTTGTTTTCTCTAGTGTTTCTTTTTGGTTACAAAAGTAATGATGCTCTTTGCTTTTGCAATCTAGCAGAATTTTGAATAACAGATATAATTATTACTTAAGAGTTTTAACTGGTGCTAAGTCATGACTTTTTATTCCTCATTTAAAACCCATTTAATATAAATCTCTTTGGTCCAGAGCCTGTTTTCCATATTTTTTAAAAAAGAAATTATGTTGAAAGTGACTGTATTAAAATTGTCTGGTGCATGTTCACTTTTGTCTCCATTGTAAAGCACAAACACTCAACTGAAGTGAAACTGGGGCAAGTTTGGAAGTCAGAAAAACTGTAGGAATTGCTCCAAGGACATCAGGATCCACAGACTGGATATTAACTCAGAATCTCAAATTCTGATATATTTTCCCTGAAAATTTCTGAAGGGTTGTGGTGGAACATCATAATCCTCCAATGAGGAGAATTTGGTAATCCACCACTGATTCTTCAGTGCTTCAGTTGGGAGAATTCATTGTTTTATGCAGGTCACAAAACTAGTTCATTTCAGCATTTGGTTATACCAATACTCTGTTTTAACTACTTCATTTGAAAATACATTTTTCTGCTCAACTTGAGTGGGAGCTGGAACATAAAACCTTTGCCATTTTGTTACTTTCACAAACTGATATTTTTTGCAGCTCTGTGCTGCCAGTTTATATTTTTTGCCAAGCAAAGTATTCTAGCTTTGCATGACAGCCAAGACAGCCAGATCTGGTGAGTCAACAAAAAGGTTAGAGCAAAAGGCAATGCCTCATAACCCCTGCCTTCACTGAATAAGTCATACAAAATGTTCTCAAACTGAGCCCCTGGCTGGGAGCTGAGAGAGCAGAGAAGGTTCCAATGCCTGCTGGTATCAAACCCACACAGTTCTCCCCAGCCTTTGATTCTCCTTGGCTTCTACTGCAACAATGGTGAAAGAATGGATGATGTTACAATTCTCTGTAACTGATGTCAGTTAAGCCAGACATTTATATTTTAAGAGCTTTATGGTTATCACAGTAATAGAAAAGGTGAAATTCTTCTATTTCATAGATGTTCTTACTGCAGCAAAGCTTTAGCATAGGTTTCTTTTTGTCTATCTGCAGTCAGAATTGGCTTTCCAAGTGCCAGCAGCACCCAAGGTGTTCCACCAGGCATGGGTCTTATGCACACAAGTGACTCAAACTGAGCAAAAGGACAAACAAGAACCACAATTTAAAGAGCTGAAATGTAATTATCCTCTTGGTCAGAATATTATTTTGCCACATGTGGGAAAAATAAGTTTCTGTAAGTAGATTGCAGTAAATCTCTTGGGAAAATAAATCAGGGTGGAGGGTGCAGCACCAAGCCTGTCTGAGTTCAAGAAGTGTTTGGACAGTACTCTCAGACACAGGGTGTGATCCTTGGGGTGTCCTGTCCAGGACTAGGAGTAGGTCCTGGTAGGAGTGGGTTTTGATCCTCAGCATATTCTGTGATTCTGTGATAGATTGGTTTTTTGTTTGATTCCAAGTGGAAATTAATGTCTTCCTCCAGGGAGCAGAAAATGCATGGTTTCCAACAACCTTCTTATTGAACCAAAAGCAGATCTTATCACTGGGGTGATGCTGTAGTGTGAAGATGAAGGAATAATGACTGTAATTTGTCCAGGTGCTAACACACTGTGTCTGGGAGTTGCTTGCTGCAGAGTGCAGGGCAATAAATCACCTGCAGTCTATGGGTGTTGAAATATCCGATCCACTGGTACATTTGCAGGAACTTTTTTAGATACTCTACAATGACTTAATGCACAATTTGCCAACAGTTTAGAAATAAAAATGTTGAACTTTATTACAGAGCCACAGGAAATTCCTGATCCTTGAGATTTAAGAAACTTGCCATTTCTCAGGTGTGCACTGGAGCTTTTGTTACGTACAGCTAAGAAAGCTTAAATGTAATTAGGAACTAGCTACATCAAGGCTTTAGTTTTTTCACTCCTGTTAGTTTTTATGATGGTTTCAATGACAGTTGATCCCAACTGGTACATTTTGAATTGACTGCAGTTGTTATGTGTAACACTGATGTATTTGCATTCAGTATATGCCCGTGGGTAACCAATGTGGAGGGCTGAATGTTAAATAATCAGATTATAAACTAACATCAATTTGAAGACTTTTGTCTAGACTTTCTCTATTCTGAACTTCAAAAGAACCAAAGCAGCATCTTAGTATGGCTCTCCTTAATCTAAGTGTGAATGCTCCAGAAAATTGTGTGAAGCTTGTCCTTCTTTTTGGTAACACTGCCCTTACAGACTAAATTAGGGCCTTTATTATCCTATCATCCTTTGTGTCTCCCTTCTTGAAGACTATTATGTAGAGAATCTGTTTTCCATAATTCAGTTTCTTAAAAGAGAATCCAAGTGTGGAAACAATATCTGAGGAAACTCTTGTTGGGAGGTCAATAAGGAAGATTTGTCCACATTGACTACTTGCTCCCCTGAAAGAACACAGGAAAAAAATTATTGTGGTGCACAGTATTCTTTTACAGCCTCAAAAAATTGCTCATTTTGGTGATCAGGCCCCAATGACAGCTTAACATAATGAAGAAAAAAATGTCTCCCAATACACAAAACAGAAATTTGAATACTCTGCCAGGTGTATTCTTTCACAATGCAATGCTGAATGGGAAGCACAGAATTCCTCAAAATTCTTGTAATGTTTGTTAGATAGTGTTATATATATTTCCTAAGCACAGAGTCATCTGTACCCCCAAAGAAAGGATAAATAGAAAGTATTGACATGTATTAATTTTGTCATAGATCTGGATGCTGCTCATCTTATTGGATTGTGTGGAAAAGGAACCAATACAACCATATTAAGTAAAATACTTTAAAAGATAAGATTCATTAGATGTCATGTACCAGAAGGCATGAACTAGTTACAGAAGAAAAGATAAAATGCCTGGATGTTTTCTCCCAACCTGTGCCACAGAAGTCTGGGTATCTCTCCCTTTTTACAAGGCAGTAAAAACAGGAAAAACTTTATCCTCCCTGTTTATACAACGTGCAACGTATTTCTGTCTTGCAGGTCTATTTCACCAGAGAAAATGTATTCTATTTAACATGACACCCAGAAGCCAGGGAACTGCTTAAATGTCAAAACCCCATCTATGACTGGTGTGTCAGAAGTTTATCACACATTATAAAGTTGTTCCACAGCTATATGGCTCCCCTGAGAAAAAAAGTCATTTACCCTCTACGCTGAAGCACAATTGCTTGAATACATTTACAGTGACTAATCAGTGGTGAAGCAAATGCTAAGCTGTAGTTTCACCCTCCTTACTGTGCCTGCGACACGATGATTTAAAGTGTGATTTTTTCATCTTGACACTTAGTCTATGAGCACAAATTACTCAGGGTGGGGCAATCAGGGTTGTGTTTCCTCATGTGGGAGCTGCACACAAAGCCAGAAAAGCCCTGCTGTGCCTCGGGGTCCGTGTGCTGGCTAGGGTTGGTACAGGGATCTCAGGGATCCTGTGGGAAGTGCTGACTGTGCTGATTGTGGAGGGAAACCTGAAAGCAGAGCAAACCCTCTTAAAATGGACACAAGCAACAATTATCCTGAAATCCCCTAGGCATTCAGTCTGTTTGATGGTAACTCTGAGGAAAGGAAAACCAGGTTTTGGTGGGTGGGAGTGTGTGTTTTGAGGATCACCATGCACCAGAGGCAACTCCTAAATTCTCACTAAAACCTCAAGCACAGGGTAGGGAGAATTGTTTTAGGACAAAGCCCAAGGACAAAATAGCATCAGTCCCACAGCCCTGGCTTGGATGTCCTGCTCTGCTTCCAGGCATTTCAAGGTTACCTTGCTGGAGGAGCCTGCCATGGCTGGGGTTGGTCCATGCAGAGGAGGGACTCCTGCCTCAGAGCCATGCCAAGGTGGGGACACTCCCTGTGCACACCAGCTCTGCTGTGGCATCTGGGAACAGGGGCTGGCAGGGCCAGGGGGCTGACAGGGGGTTCTGGACCATGGGCAGGGTGGGTAGCCCTAGGGAAGCCATTCCTGGGTGCCCCAGTAGTACCCCAGGGTACCTCTGGCTACCACAGAGAAGCAGCAAGAAAGAGGAAGAAGGGTAAATAAATATTTGAATGCATTGTTATTTTCAATTTTGTTGTTAATAGCAGAATGATAATTTAAAAATTATGTGTTAAATTATTACACTGGTTGTTTTTATCCCAATAAATTATAAATTATAACTGAATGCTGAAGAATTAATGATCCTTTTTCTCTCAACATTTGTAGGTGAAGACCACAGACAAGGCCAAGATCCTTCTGCAAACAATCTCTTCCCTGAATCACACTGGAGTCTCCTTTGGTAAGTATTGGAAATGAGCAGTCTTGTGCAGGTACAGACAACACAATCTACTGGTTATTTCTATTTTAAACTGATTGACTTGTAGTTCTTCTACTTGTAATGGTTTGTCCAGAGCTACACATACACTGTAGCTTTCAAAACTGGAGGTTTAGAGCATTATTTCTGTGTTCTTGTGTTTATTCCTGACACTCAAATCCAGTCTCATACAAAGAAAGAAACTGATTTTTTCAATATCACCATAATCCCAAAATGTGCTTATTTAAGAGGAACTATATTGCAAGTTATTTACCCCCATTGTGTTTTGAGTGAACATATTGTATGTCTCTCTCACGAGGCATTGGGATTTTCAGTGATAAAGCAATTTCCTGAACTCAGTCCAGAAAGTCTACACAAAATAACACTTCAAGATCATCTTTCCCCTATCACCCATCCCAGAAATTTCTCTGGAATTCTTCCATTTTCTGTGGCTCTCATGAGTGATAGCCTTATTTGCTGGATCTTGAGCTGAGAAGTGGGATTTATTCACTGGCAGCCATCTGATTTATGCACAGATCTATGCCTGAACCCCATCAAAAGTGTGTTTAACAATTGAGAATAAGATTTGTGCAAGAGACAATAGTGAGACTACATTTTAAGTGGTTACCCCTAATAATTCCACCATATCCCATTACTGGTTTTTTTGTTGCCTTCCCTGTTTACAGCAGTTCTCAGGTTTGTCTGTGACATGCATAAACCCAGTTTCCATGCAGCAAGACTTCTCAGGTGTAGGAAAAGAATATTCTCAGGAATTCAGAAGACCATTCTATGGTGGTCCCATAGTTAAGATTTTCCCCATGGCCTTTATTTTAAACTCTTCATTTTATTTCCAGGCTCTTTTATCCCTCTCCTTTTGTTTAGTGCCCTTGTCAGCCTTGCTGTCATCTCCTAGATTAAATCCCTACAAGCATTCATTACTGTAGTGTGGGAATATAAACAACTTCTTGGACTACTTCATACCCAAGGAAAACAAATGGTGCAATATCACCCCTCAGTGAAATAGAAAATACATCTTAAACCCCTGACACATTGTTTAGTTTAAAAGCTTCTTTATTCAAAACGTATTTTCCACTGTCTTTAAGGAAACAACTGCTTGGCCACTTAGTATCTCACAATAAGTGTCACATCCTTTGCCAAGCCTTTGCAAAGACAAATGACAGAGGCCTGAAGCAAATCCAGGGCAAAATGCCAAACAGAGTCGAAATTAGAGAAGCTGTGAATCAGCAATACACTGACAGACATAAATAATTAGAGGAATTTGTTTTGTTTAGCACAGGCAAACAACTCTGGAGCGATGTATGATGTATTACATTCTTTCCAAAAGCTGCCGCTTCACAGGTAGCAAATTACAAAAATTACTCCAAACATCACCACCTTTGGCCTTGGCATCTTTAAAAAGGGTCACAGGTTTACATCTCACATGTCCCATGGCTTGGCAGCAGCACTTGTGATTGTTATTGTAAAATTCTGCAGTGATTTTTTATAAAGATGAGCCAAGCTGATTTGTTTTTGTAACCTTAGGGTATCAATCAAAATAACAGTGTGTTTGTAATAATTATTGTTCATTGTTTCACCAGTGAGATAAAATGTTGCTATCAGTATCTGGCTATATGTAAACTTGTTACATTTATCTTGGATTTTAGATGTAATTTTTTATTATCTGACTGGATGTGGTTAGACTTCTTACCTGCATATTTGTGTATTTCAAAGATTTTTATTGAACTCTGCATTAGTCCTTTACCATCTTAATACACTATTTGAAATTTCTATGCTTTATTTTTTAGACAAGACTTGGTTTGCAGTTGATTAGGAACTGTGAAATACAGCATTTAACATGACTTTAAAGTCACATGCCGTCTCATTTTCATCACATCTCAAGGTATGTGAAATTGTCCTTTAACTAGGATTGTTAACACAGCAGTATCTAAACACATCATTATGTTATTCCTAGCTGGGAATTGAAACAAATAGCTTTTAATTTGTAAAAAAATCTGTTTTCCTTTACTATTTGCTTGTTTTCTCACTGCAGAATGAACAGTGTTTCTCAGCAGCCAATGGCATCTCTAGGACTATGTTAAGGGAATAATTCTGAGGCTGAGATATTTGACTGCAAGACAGGAAAAGATTCAAAGATCACGGGAAATTTAGAAGAACTTTTAGCTTAAGCTGTGTATCCAAGGCTGTTGCAGAGCTAATGAAGTCTGCATGGTGAAGACTGTAGGTGTTTTAAATACAATTTAACTAACACATATAATTTTAATTAGCTCACAATTTGCCAAACCCACCTGCAACACAAGCAGCACTATAAAGGAAACCTCACAAAGCTGGTGGGAAGATGGGACCAAACAATGAGCTGCAAGTGTCTATTGATTTGTTATTCAGTGAATTATGTGATTATTAATTGCAATACCTTTGCTTATTTTACCATCTCAATTGCCTCAACTGCTGTGGGAGGTGAGCATGATTCTTCTGTCTTCTGAGTTTAAGCATTTGTGGTTTTGGAGATGAAAGGTAAGAGAAAACAGCCTGGACGGTCACAATATATCAAGGCAAGTATATTGCAGCCTGCAAGTTATTTCACTGAACAAGAGAAAATACTTAATGTAGCAATTGTCTGGTATATTCTGTGAACTCTGTCAGAAACTTGTAGGTAAATCAGAAGGGAGGCTGTCTATGTGCAGATTTACAATTTGAAAGCATTAATGAAAACTTTCCTATAAAATCTTTAGGATTAACAAAATGAAGTGTCAAATTGTTACACAGCACTTTCAAGAGTATGAATCATATTAGGAAAAAGCAGTGGAACAACAACTTTTTGTATTCTTGAAAGCAATTCTACAGGTGACATTTTGTCTGTCATTTATTATGCTGGTTATATAAGATCTGGTGTTAGAAACATGTGATGGATTTCTTCCACAGCCTCTTTTTAAGGTTTTTTTTTTTTTTTTTTGATTCTTTCTCCACATGTGAGCATTAAGAGTTTGAAACATGTAGTAGCAACGTGTTTTGCCTCTACAGCATTTTCAAATATCAAGTCTCCTAGAGGTAACTGGGTGTAATTCAAGGATACACTGGACTTTGTTAGAATCAGTGTGCAAGCTGAGTTTGAAGGCCTGAAAAGTAAAAAAATATTTTACTTGAAATATATAATAAATTTTAAGTCTATGTAGTATTTTGACAAATATTACTGGGTGTTAGCTGGTATTCTGGGAGTAGTCTTGGAACTCCTTATCAAATTTAGGCCATGTTTGTGATCTGTGCTGACGTGATGTGCAGCTGGAGGGGGATTTATTTGGCAATGTTACCTGGTCTGTGTGCACACCAAAGAAATGAACCTTATCTGGTGCAGAAATTGGACAATTACATTAATTTTCTTAGAGGGCCCAATACTGAAGCAAAAGTTTGCATTGTATTTTCCATCTTTAAGTAAGGAGTATCTCGTGCTGAAGTATCCATTCATTTTAAAGACACAGCCTCACACCTGCACAGATGTGCCTTTCAAGAGCTGAGCTCAAGCTCTTGCCTTAGCATGAAATCAGGTACTACAGGTTTGTATCCAAGCCTGGCATCTTGGGTTTCATCAAACAAGCACAGATGCCTGGGGATTTTCTAGCTAATAATCACCTTCTTCTGTTCCTTCTATCTCCTCTTATCTAAATTGCTGATAAGTCTTTTTACTGGTCTTTTCAAATTCTTTCAAAATAGAAGAGGCCATATACATAAGAGTTATTTTACAATAACACTCCTTTGAAAAAAGATATTATTGTGAAGCGCTGTTCAAAGCAGCTCCTCAGTTGGTGTGAAGTGATACTCTGTGAAAGTGCCACCACTCAGGTACAGACTGGGCGAGGTGAAAATTAAAATGACTGTTTTGAAGAACCAGAAGGTTGCTGCATTAGCTATAGGATGGATTTTTCATGTGGCAGAGCAGGGTCTAAAGGCTCCCTAACTCAGGATTTGAGACCTGAGTATTTTCACAGCTACATGGTACGATAGCCCAGAGGATGTTGCCTTCCAAGCACTGAAATTAAGTTTTATGTGAACTAAGGGCCTTCATTCATGGGCACAAGCCCTTCTGAAGTATCTTTTTGGGGTTTGGAGTGAATAAAGTTGTTTGTACAGATACAGCTGTAATGACACTTATTTTTAGCAGCAATTAGTGTGACATAACTTGACCTGAAAGCGCTGAAGCAAGCAATTCTAGGGTATTAACCCAGTTTGTTTAGCTCCCAGTGTATGTTAATAAAGTTATTATGTTCATGGAAAATAGCATACTTGAACACAAGTTTTGATTACATAGATGCAGCACTTCCTGCAAATTATTTTGAGGGTAGGGAACATTTGTGCTTTCTACACTGATGCCTCAAACCTCTCATATTTGCAGAGCTCAGAGGTTTGGCAGCTGGCCTGAAATATAAGGCTTTCTGATTTTTTTTTTTGTATCTCTTTTTAATTTTTTTTTCCTATATCAGCATAATTCTGAACCGTTCTCTGCAATTTACCTGTTAGAATGCAAATTTCCCAATAGAAGTCCTGGGTTCCCTGTTGGGCAGGAGTCAAAGAGCACCTCCCAGCTGGCACAAATGGGAATTGTGTTAGAACAGCTCTATGCAAGAGAAAAAGGAATTAATTTTTTTATATATATTCTGCTTACCTGAGAATTAGAGATCTGGTTTTGGTTGGTTGTTTTTTTTTTTTTTTCTTCCTTTTCAACAGCTTCTAGCCAGGACATAGGACTAAGTTTCATAATCTACTATTTGTATTTATTAGGAAACTGCATTTCTTTAGGACTAGATTTTCTCTTTGTTACTAGAGTTGTTGGTTCAGAGAGGACAGGCTGCAAGTGATGTTTTCTCAGGCTTCTCTATGGCTACTCACTCAGGTGAATAAGCAATTTTTTTAATATGTGATTGTTGAAATGCATCAGATGATGTTGTTTATTCCAGATTCATTCACAAAAGGGGTCAGTTTAGCTAAAAACTGACTTAGAGGAAGGCTTCTCTATAAATTGTCTAATTTTTTTACCATTTAAAAATTGGAGAATACTCTGTCCTTTATGTGTTAGAAGTAGACAAGATAATGGCAGGAAAATCCAAGTTATTTAGCGAGTAGCACACTGATAGCAAACTTTCAAACCGAACTAAAACTAATTAAAAGAAACAGATGAAGTGGTCTGTATTTTACAGCTTAGTTCAGGTTAGTATCAGGTAAACTAGTAAAGATGTCATCTTTTCAATCCCACGATTCTTGTCCCAGAAATGAAGGAATATTGAAAAAAAAGGTTTAATGGAGGCCTTCTTGACTTGCATGGGAGAACAAGTACCAATAAATATTACTTCAAGCATCTCATTGTAAGTAAATTGGAGAATTTGCAAACTGTGAATATGGTCTAGTGAAACAAAATTCAGTCCTCTTCCTGTCTCAGTTCATTCTGATGGTTTTAATATACATAGAGAGTCTGATACTTGAGAGTTTTTATTTTACAGGCTGATTGAGTTTACCATCTCATCAAGTTGCCAATGAATTCATGCTAGAAGTTAGTGAAATGGTCAAGCAACATTTGCTAAACAAATGGTTAAAGGGAAAGACAGCTTATCTTTGTTTCTAAATCAAAATCTTCCAACTTTATCACTTTCTTAGTTATCCATCACCCACAGAGCTTACAATGGCACCATAAGCTTCTGCAGGTCTGAAAAGGAAGCATTCATAGACATTGCTCTCTATTTCTCTCTGTTGTACCTTCTATCTGGTGAATTCTTTCATGGTTTAGGAACTGGAACCAGGGCAATAGTAAATTATAGCAGAGCATCACAAAAATCTTCAGCTTGAAAAGCTAGAGGTGAGATTAAACAAAAAAAAGCCAACCTGTAATAAATACCTGCAGAAAGTTATTCAGGGTTTTTAAAGCAGGATTTAAAAAAATCCCTCTTGGTTCAGAAATATTCATTTGCCTGAATTTCACAGGGTTGAAAGGTGTAAGAATTTTGAGGTTGCTCTTATTTCTTGTCCTGATGATTTTCTTGGTTGTGTGTCAGACCACAACTTTGTTGTGACTTTTTTTCCTTCTTGTGCTGAACTGCTGGGGCTCTCAAAGAGGAGTTTTGGCAGCCTAGGAGTTGGAACACAGTTTTCTGTTTCTGTCTCTGATCTTTGCTCCATGTGCCTCAGCATCCTGGTTCTTCACCTCCCAGTGGCTGTTGCAGGTGTTTTCCCTCTTGGCTCCTTTGATACTGGCTCCTGTCTGGATGACTCCAGAAAGGGAGAAACAAAAGGCAAAAGAACATGAAACAAACCAAAGCTTTTAATAATTGAAAGTATGGAATTATAGGGACAGGGAAAAGGAGTATCTTGACACCACTGAGCTATGACAAGTGAGTGAAGAGTGAAATACATTCTCATCACATGAATGAAAAGTGAAATATATTCTTTCTACAGAAGCTGAATATAAATCTTGTTAATACTTTTCCCTACAGTCAGGTCCTGATCCCCACAGGCCCTGTGCCAGACACAAAGTCAAGCTTTGAGGTGATATAGTGTCCCACTGCAGTTCAGTGAGGATGACTCCTGAAGAGAGTATCTACCCTATTATTTTCTCCCTTTAGTCCATGTAATATAAAATAGAATTGTCAAAGCTCACAGAAAAAAAGGAAAAATATTTCTCTGCATTGGGGTAGCAACATGACAAACTGCAAAAATAGCAGTTTGGGTTTACTAATGTGGAATTCTGTAATTGAGACAACTTCTCTAATTTCTAGGTTATTTTCTCTTTTTTTACCCTTGTCTCCTACTGCTCTAACTGTCCCTGGGTCTGATGACTAATATTTACAGAAAGAGATTATCAATTTACCTTCATTTTGAATTGTAATACAGTATTCCTACGAATGTTGCAAGCTTAAAGAGGAAAAAACCCAGCAGTTTTTATTGTGCACAGTTTTTGTATGAGTTTATGGTCAAAAAAGGTTCTTATTTGCAAGTTTCTAAAGCTTAAATACAAATGTATTAATCAAGTTTAATTGCCTTCATTGAATCTGAACCAGTGCTGAGGAATGAATAGTCTTATCTGAACCACAAATCTGCTGCTAAACAAAATCAATGAGAAGTGCAAAAGTCACTTGAATTATGAGCTGACCCTGCTAAACAGGACTCAGGTGACCAGCAGCAGATTTCAATTATTGGATCACCTCTAGGACTGGATGCATACTTTACAATTAGTTATTGATTTAGCCAACTTCCACACATCATTCTTTTGTCTCGAAACATAATGGTTTTGTCATTCTTTTTTAACTCTCCTGTTGTTGTACAGCTTATTCCCAAGCCTAAATGTATTTTGGTTTTTTTTCCCTACATGATGTATCTTCTGAGTGACTTGTCTTGTAATCACTCAGTAAAGAAAAACTACATATAAAAGGATCTAATCAGGGCTGTTGGAACCAAGTTTATAAGGGTAGATAACAGAGCATGTTGAAGAAATTAAGTTCTCTTCAATTAGAACCAAACTTCTCACTTTTTCAAAGGTATCCTTTTAATGGACAGAAGTGCTTCATCTTGTGACTACTGTTCTGTAGTGGAATCCAGAGCAGTACTTTCAAATGTAAATGGAAAAGAAGAATGGATACATTGTGAATAAGGTTATTGTAGTGAATTGCATTTTTGAGGTCTTTTTTTGAAGGGTGCAGACAATGATGTTTCACACAATAATAAAGGAAGTTGCTGCAGAACAGTCTCACTCGTTTTGTTAAAATGCATTGTGCTTGTCCTGAGAGGTGTTTTGCAAAAGAAAGGCAAAGCCCTCGCTGTCTCCAGCTGAAGGTCTTGAAAGGAATTTTTCACCCATGGTTCCTGAAAGCTTTGACAAGTCTCAGCTTTGGAATAAGTGAATAATAGTAAGGAGCAAGCTAAAAATACTACAGTGAAATGGATGAATACTGAAAACAACTAGCAGAGGGGTTTGCTGTTCCTTTCCCCCCATTTGTTATCCTAACAACTGCAACTTCGTGCTTAGAAAGTAAGAAGTTCAATCTTGATTATACTGATTAGAGGACCTGATAGAGCAGTCTTTTGAGCAAGAAGAAATCAAGCTGGAGTAAGCATGCACTGTATCTTAAATGTTCAGTGGATGTGGATAAGAGAAAATGAGGGGGAAAAAAAAGGCCTTGATGTTATTTTCTTGTGGGTGTGCAGTGAGGGCTTGCAGCTCTGTGTGGGCCAGGGTACCAGTCATGCCTAAAGATTTTTTTTTCAGCTTTTTATATATTTTTCATGTGTTTTTAGCCTTGTGGATTTTTAATATTTGGGTAGCTTCTAGTACTTTTCCTGCCCTCTCTCACAGTTTAGTAAATCCTTACTAATGCACTCTTGAAATTATGCGTAGTCTTATCCTTAGAGGAGAATTTCAGACAAAGACAGGTTAATTTCCACCTGAACTTAAGAGACGTAACGAGAAATGAGGCAAAGAAGCCCATGGACCCACTCCAAGGTCCTGACCTAAGGGTTGGTTACTGGAGCAACTGCTCTCCTATTGGATGTACCTGTTAGATACAATAATTAATTAACCCAATAAAAATTGTACTAACTCTTTATCACATGTGCACAGAGCCATGTTTCTGCACCTGAAAGCTTTCATTAAAGAGTTGCTCTTCTCTTACCACTTTCACACTGTTGCAGGGTTTTGTCCTTTTGCTCTTACACAAATCCAGGAGCAGTGTTGGGGGTCCCCAGGGGGAGAACCCAGGTGTATCCCACTGCCCCCAGACAGGGAGCAAGGCAGGGACAGCTGTGGTGGGCAGCTGGGAATGGCCCCAGCCCTGGGCACCTCCAAGGCTGTGTTTTGGTCAGGATTTTGGTAAGCAAATGTGGGCAGCGCCAGTAAGGCCAGTGGTGCCACCCTCATTACAGAGAGCTCTGACTTCACCTGGGAGATTTTTATGCAAAGTTCAGCTTAATTGTGAAGTGTTATTGGGCATAATAATTCCCTGGCCTATCCTTTCTCAAGACTGGAAGCTTGCTTTTGTAGATCACTGGTAGCTCTCAGAACCCCAGGAGGGTTTTACCAATGCTTATAGCCAATTATGGTTCTGAGATCCCAGGGCAGAATCCCCTCTACCTGTGCTCAAAGCAGTGAAATGGTCACTGAAATGATTTCATTGTGCCAGCATTATTGCAGAATGGGGTTTTTTTTGACCCATGGGTCTTTAGAGTATCACTTGTAGGTAGGCCACTAACACATTTTTGTGGTTTCCTTGGGCTGGCTTCCTTTCAGGTACATTTAAAAACGAGAGCGTGCATCCCCTCTCACGCTGGATGGGACATCTGTGTGGCACTAAAGAAAGTGCTGCAAAACCATTTGCTATAATGAGAAAGGTCTGGTGAGGCAGCTGCAGTCCCTTGTTAATGTTTTTGAAAAAGCTGTTCCTTTGCATAGATACCTTAATGAAACTTTGTACTAAATACTGCAAACTGTAGCCTTTGCACATATTCAACTGCTCCAAATGAAGTGGTGGAGCAAAAGGTTGGTGGGAGTTGTTCATTTATTTAACTGGGAATTTTGAATAATTGTCTCCTCAAAGGAGATTTAACAAGCTTTCTCAAGTCATTTTCTGAGCTTGGTTTGTCACCAGCCATCAAAATTTCAGCCATATGCTTTTTTTCTAGGTAAGGTGTGATGCCTTGCAGGGAGTTTGAGTACAGCCAGTGACTGAACATGGATTTGGACTGGGTTTTTTCTCTGTTGTGAAGAGAAGTCCCTATAGAGCTCCAGCAGGAAACCTGCAGAATATTGCAGTTAATGTAGGAATAGCTTATAAAACATGCCGATGGAAGAAATGCATCCTATTAAAAATTGGGTATGTCCAGTCTTGCTCAAGTACCTCTTGAGTTTTCCTATCATTTTCCACTGTATTGTTGTAACTGCACTACCTTGTCCTAGTGAGATTAAACATATTCCCAAGTGTCCAATCTCATTTTGCTCAGGAAGAAATCTGTATTCCACATTTCCATTAATTCTGCTGGAGCAGCTGGTGACTGGTTAATTTGATGTGTTGCTACCTGATTGCATGAACTCTAGCTTTGTCGTTTCTTCATCTGAAGTGAAAGGTCTAAGTGATTCACAAGCTAAATGAATGCCAGTAGTTTATCATAACAAAGTTTAATGCCATGGTGTGGTTTTAAATGATGGTGCTGTTTTTGCTACCAATTAGTGTTAAATTTCTCTACCATGCTTACTTTACATTTTCATTTTTAGGAGGGTAAACAGAAAATGAAAATTCCACAATGAGGAAGACTTGCATGAGAAATAAACAAGTAATATTTTTTGATGCTTGACACATGTTGTCATAATAGGAAAGTGTTTTAAGCAGTCCAAAGTTTTCATAGATACCCAACCAGAGTGTTTATCAAGATTCTTGAGAGAGAGTTCTGCCAACAAGATCACTTGTTTATTAATTTAATCCAACAATATGCCCAATTTGGCAGTGCAACACAGAAGAAGAGTTTGAGAGACAAAAATAAAATTTCTCAATAAATATTTATATTAATTAGATCTTTAAATATATGGCATTGATTTAATAACAAAGCCAACTTGATCAAGGCCAAGAGATACTACAGGAATAAACCCAAATATTTCTAACCTGAAGCTGATGAGCATAAATCTTGTTTAAGGTGTGGTTGGCTGCTCAAAAAAAAAGCAATGGCTGCTCCAAAGATGTTCCTATCTGAGATGTGAATGAGAAAATGATTATAAGCTCAAGGCTCCTCAAAAGAGAGTGAGAATAACATCTTGCAGTTGTTTCCTTTCCTATAACTGAGTGATTGTTTTTTCCCAAGTGGAATGCTTTCATCTGGACTTTATCACATCATCTGTAGCATTAGTGAGACTTTTGAACACCTTTCAAAAAATACTGCAGACACTGACATTTGATGTGGTTTCTGCCAAAACTTGAATCTAAACACTCACAGCTTGCATGCAAGCAAACTTCATCTCTTAATTTCAAGAATTGCAAGGACATGTAATCACCTTTAATATTTTAGAAAGGAAATGAAAACCAAAATCTAATATTGGAACCGAAAATTTGATCTAAATTTGAAAAGATACCAGAAGAGAAAACAGTAGTTTAGATAATTTTTTTTTTTTTACCTTTTCTCTTGGGTTGTACAGGCTTTCGGAGCTTAAGATGTCCTTTTCTGAAATGTTTAGTTGTGCTGGCAATATTCAGGGTTAATGACCGATCATATGCATGTTACAATCTGTAATTCAGGACATAAGTATTTGGAAATGCTGTTTATCTAAAATCAGGTTTTCACATATTTTGAATCTCTGGTGGAAATTTCACTCCCCAAAATTGGTACCAATGAATCTAAGCTAAATCATATTTACCAAATGTCAAAAGGTTTGCTGATAACAGTTGGGGTTTTTTTCCTTTCAAAACCCCTCTGTGCTTTTCCCTATTCACTTGTCTAAGAGATGGCTCCTTTATTCCTCTTCTTTGGGGCACAAGTTTCACAACCATTATCTGTGTTTTACTGTCCTGTGCCTTTCACAAATTTTTTGCTCTGCCTGTTTTCTGTCTACTATTTCATTTTCTTTTCACAGTGACCTTTATTTCTTTCTCGTTTCAACCTACTGCACAAATCTGTTTCCTATTCATACCTTCCCTTTTCCTCTTGCCTGTTTCTTTCTCACTGCTATCTCTAATTTTTGTGTTTCTCTCATTGCCAGACTTTTCCCTTTCCCTTGCTGCACATGGAATGCACATTATATCTCTAAAATGATGATTGTTATTGATGCTTTATTCACATCTGCCACCAACAACTTCCTCTCTACTGGGAACTGAGATTAAAGCACCCAAAACCAGGAGATATTTATATTGTCTCCTACTGACTTGCCAGTGATATTCTATTCTCACTGCTTCACACACTCATCCTCTGTCTTTTTTTTACCCACAGGTGGACTTTTGACAACACGTCCACACTGTCATTGAATCTCAACCTCTGTCTTAATATGATTATTTGATTTTATGTCACCAAAAATATATATTGGGCTTTTAAAAAGCATGATTACTGCTTTGTCTTATCATCAGACTAATATTGTACATCATCCTCTTCAAGTCTCCTATCTCATGGCCTGTCTTTGGACTAACAGTCAAATTTGCCCTACGTGCCACTCACAAGAAAAATAAACCATGAATACAATAAAAAATTACTGAATATTAGAATTAAATAATTAACATTTTAAGCTGTACATAAAATTTAGCCTGTCACCTAAAGGTAATCTGAGTATTTGTAATGCTGATCTGCCATGTCTTCTGAATCTCTCCTCTGTTATGGTAGGAGCAAAGCAAAAGAACAAAAACTGAAGTCTGGGATCCTGAGGAGATGTTTCCCTGTTTCTCTTATGACTTACTTGCACTTCTCCTTATCTGACTGATATGCAGACAAGCAGAGGGGGAACTCCACTCCAGATGAAAGCTCTGTGTGCTTGTGTGAGTAGCAAAGTTGAACCCCATCAGTAATCCTCCTTTCAGTTCCATAAACTGCTCAGCTGCTGCAGCTGCACTTTGACAGTTACTGCTGTATTTTGCATCTGATGTGAAAAATATGGATCACAAAGGTAGCTTTATCTCCTTCCCCACAATTCCTTTAAACCCCCTTTTCAAGGCAACCCACTGGTTTATGTAAATTACAGAGGTATTGGTTAGAGTTTATTGGCATAGGAATTACTTATCAATATTTAAGGAAGTTCTTTCAGAGCAGATCCTAAATAAGAATAGTTCCCTTTCATTTCTTTCTTTATTTGTTGCTTAAATGGGGAAAACTGGCATATCTATGTATCAGTCAGTGTAAGGGGAACAATTATGTTGTAATTAACCTTTAGAGTTTAAAAGAGCTTAATGATGACCAGTGATGAACAGAGGGAGATGGGGTGATAACAAGGTTGAAGTAAATGAATCCTGTACAAAGGAACGTTTTAAAGTGCTCTAGGAAAGCAGACCAACTTCAGACCTTTTTTTCATCTGCTAGAAAAAGAGAGGCTTTGTTTTCTGATTGTTTTCTTTGAGACCATTCAGTTTGGGAGCTCATCATTCTTAAGAACACTTTTTTTTGGTGACATTATTTCTTTTTTCTATAGGTTATTGAGATGAATACAAAGATGTATCATGTCAGAGCATCTGCTGCCGTGTGTGCGTGCTAGGTGTGCTGAAAGAAACTTTTCCTTATGCTGTGGGCTAATCTTAGGAGCTTCTTTATAGCCACTGTGGCAACGTAGTCTGCAGTGAGACCAGGCTCCCTTTGGGACAGAATTTGTAGATCTGACCCTTTAAAGTTGTGTAGGACCTACTACAGTCTCTGACAGATGCATTTCAGATCCCTTGTTGAGTTGCTGGGGTGGATACCAAGGAGAATTGATGTGGTCAGCACAGTGGGGCTTGCTGTAGAGTTTCCAAGAACCCCCACCCCTGACCATGGGGCTTTATGCAAGTTGGGAGAAGTTGGCTCTTTGCAAAAGAGAATGTCTGTCTAGAAGACCAAGCTGAAGTTTTGGGGCCAATGTAGCAGGGCAAAGCACAGTAAACGTCCAACAAAACTCACCCTATTTTCTCTTTTCCCCAGCCAGCTTGTGAGGATGGTGTTGTGAAAATGGAGTGAGACATTGTAGGGTAAAAGGGAGAATGTGAGTGCTGAGGAAAACTGTCAGAAGAGGTCCAAGGAAGGAGTAACACCACTGTGAATAATAAACAGGAAGGAAGGGCTGGGCTGAAAGGGCAGTCAGCATAAGATGGAGAAAATATAACCAAGGCATCCTCTCAACCTACAGAAACCTATACTTTTACAAGCTGCATTTACAACAATGTTCCTGCGCTGAAATTCCTATTTGTATCTTCCCATTGTTTTTCCTGTCAAGCTGCCTTATCTTAGTATCATCAGGGATAGAGCTCATTTTCTACTTAGTAGCTTCTGCAGTGCTGTATTTTGTATGTAGTATGGGAATAATGAGGGTAACACAGCAATGTTTGGTTGTTGCTGGCTAATGCTCACCCCAAGTCCAGGAGTTTCCAGTGTCTCGTGCTCTCCCAGTGGGCAGGTGCACAAAAAGCTGGGAGGCAGCATGGCCAACTGATCCAAACTGGCCAAAGGGATATTCCATACCCCAGAAAATCAGTGTATAAGGGTGGGGGATTTGGCTGTGAGGAGCTGATTGCTGGGCTGAGCCTTGCTCAGTACGTGGTGAGCAGTTGTGTCGTGCATCCTCTGTTTCCTTCAGGTTTTGTTTCTCCCTGTCTCCCTTTCATTACTATTAGTACTGCTCATTATTATTAGTAGTATTAATAGTATACCTTAATTTGTTTCAATTATTAGACTCTTTTACCTCAACTCATGAGTTTTACTTTTTTTTCCCCTTAATTCTCCACCCCATCCCACCAAGGGAGTAAGTGTCTGTATGGTCCTCACTTGCTGGCTGGGGTTAAACCACAGGATGCATATTAAAGAAGTGTCAACTCCAGCATCAATCGGAGTGAAAGGTTAAAACCTTTTTCCTTCACTTTTCCCACCACTGCCAGTGCAAAATAAGGTCTTTATCAGTTATTTTTTAATGCAATATTGGAAAACAATTGCCTTGCCAATTGTGTTATATCAGCGTGAATATGGAACACTGAGAATTAGCCAGATATCTTTGATACAGCAATTACTGTTTGTCATAGGACTTCTGCACTAGACTATAGAAAATGAAGCAGATCTGTTTTGGTTTTTTTTTTTTGTCCCCAAAATGACTGTAATGAAACATTGTAGCAGTGGCAACAAATCACAAATGGCAATTTGCACTCACTAGGCAGCCAATTAAAATTCTGCATAAAAGCATTGGCAAGATAATATTTTCTGTCTAATATCATGGATTTTGCCTTAACTTCTCTTGTTCTGGGCACTTTAAAGTGCTAATGCACTTATCTTTCTAACATTTATTTGCCTGGTTGCCAATAGATTAATTTGGAGAATGGCAATGCTTTACATTCTCTTACCAAGTTTCTGCAGTATGGTGAAAAAGCCTGATTTATGTACTCTCTAAAACATAGATAAAATCCTCTTTAGTCTGATAAATGTTCCACAGAAATGATTGAGTAATACTTTAAAAATTATTAATTCTTCATCAAAAACTTTTCACAGTTTTTAATTTGATTTTTAAAAAAATGTATGACTAGAAGTAGGATGATTTTGCAGACCACCAAGGATAAATAGACAAATATACCAAAAGGAAGTCTTACTATTACGTTTCTACCATATATTTAGGATTAGTCCTTCATTTTTATTCACACTGTTTCAATATTCATCAATGGGGGGATATCTTTGTTGTTCTTTACTTCTTCAAAGTGCCACTCTCCTCAAGTCCATTTAGTTTGAGCCCTCTGATTGAGAAAAATGGGCTTATTCCTTCCTCCTGAGAAAATAATTGCATTTTCTTATAAATGGAGAATTCTTTTCTGCTTTCAATTATGCCAAAAAATATGCCAGGTTTTGTACACATTTCTTTTGAGGCAAACCACTGATGAGAGAACTGTCATTGACACTCAAAGAGATGCTCACTAGAGAACAGATGTTGGACTGGGCTTTGTCAAGCAGCAGCTCCATGTGTGGAATTCTCCAAGGAGCAAGAGTCATTCATACTTGAGCAACTTCTAAACACAAAGTATGGTGTGACCATTCTGGCACCACAGTGCTGTTTGAAAAGTCTTTGGGAAAAGTTTTCTCCATGTGGTGCTGCTCAGGAATAAAATTCTGTGGGGTAGCTGCTGCTTGAAATAATGAAATCAGACACATTTTGTGCAGAAGCACAGAATATAAACAACTGTCAAGTTCTGGGAGGGCAACTGCGTGGTGTGATCTCCCTGCAGGGGTGTGACAGGCCAAAGTGGCTCTGGCAACCCTTGCCAAAGATGCCTCCTCTCTCTAATTGTCACTTCATATAACTGGCTCCTCAAGCTTAGAGAACAAGAGATTGACAGCATTATGGGAACATTATTTTGGAGTTCTTGACTCAGAGAGGGGAAGTTAATGTTTGCTGCCAGGCTTAATAGGCCTGTGAGAAGCCACAGGTTTTCCAGGAGCCCTGAGGAGCTTTGAGACAACTGAAAAAAATTCCCACTTAATTGCAAATCTTAGCCAACAGTAACCCTATTTGGAGACAGGCCCAGAAAAATTCCTGTCTGTTTGCACTGTGTCCGCACCGTTTTTTCATAGCAATTTTTGTGGGTTTTTTAAGCTACAGACTCTTAAGTCCAGCCAGAACTCCCTGGAACAGGAGTCCACAGTTTCAGAAAAGCACTGCTCAGAGAAATAATGAGGTTTTGACTTACCTGTGTATGTCTGACAGAGGTTTCAATTCATCCTTATGTTTTTTTGTTCAGTATGTTTTTTTCTCAGTTTGGTACATTAGGTTTTGAAAAATAAATCAGTCAGGAGCAGCAAGTGATGCTTCATGCTGTTCCTGATCTGTGTATGTCTTGTCAGATAATGTGTCAAGCCCATTTTGTCATATAACTATAACAAAAAACTTGTGACTTGATATTTGTCCTAATCATTTAAAAAAAGTAGGAATTAAAAGCTTTCTTTTTTTTTTTCTTAAAAGAAGACGTAAACTTTAAATTTAAGGAATCTTTAAATGTTTAAGCAAAAGATGTAGAAACTTGAGAAACTGGAAACTGTGTGTGGTTAATGCTTAGTATTTGAAGAGACAGTAGTACTGGCAAAGAAATAAGAGATTAGTGAGTGAAATAAGCAGTCCTAAACATGACTTACTGGACCTGGGAGGGAAGGCAAGCTTTAGGATTCCCTGACCATCCCTGCAAGGAAATAATCTCTTGGAGGTGCAAGGGCCAATGACTGTGGATCTCACCCACTGTAGAAACTGATTGAATACAAAATTTTAGCCTGTAGTTTGAGGATTGTTTGTGTGGCAGTTTCAGGAACACTTTTTTCCTTAAGCTTCCTCTTTTTGTCCTCTATCCCTCTTTTGAGCAGCATCTTGACATTTTTTGAAACACAGTTTATTCCACTGGGCAAAACCACCATATCTTTCTTCACCTCTGCTTACCCTTTCTTCCATCTCTTAATTCTCTGAATGTCACTTCTGACTTTGCCTCTGTTTGCTCTCTCCATATTCATAATTTCTGACCTCCCTTGCTTAATCTTCTCCTCTCAGAGTGCCTGCACTCCCCTGGAGAGCTTTCTCCTGGTCACAGGAGGTACTCAGGAAGGCTGTCAAAGCAGAATAGAGCTGTTTCATGGAAGGGCTTTTCTTAGGCTTCCTTTGAAACAAGCTTTAAAGGTGGGGTAAACTTCTGCAGGTCAGCAGGATGTAATTGCTTCCCCAAGCCCTGTGAACTGGCAGAGGAGTGACACTCCCACTTGTCAGCTTTTGCACTTCCCTGTGATGTTTCTTGTTTTGCTTTTCATTTCCCCCTGTGCAAGTGATTGCATGATTAAATAATCATTTATTGTTCATTTCAGGAAAGGCACTGCTATCCTTTTCATATATAATTAGAAGAATGGAAACACAATTCTTAAATTTTTAATACCAAAGCCCAAATTAAACCAAATTGTTATTTTATGTACTGTGACTTTTCATCTGTTTGTGATGTAGGCTAGAGTAAACTTCTTTTAAAAATAATTGGGAAAAAAGATAAATAGTATGGTGGGAAAAGAGATCTCTGCTTTGCTTTTATGAAAAGCTACAAAAGTTAAACCCCTGAAATAATAGCTGTGGTAACCCTTTTCTAACCCTGATTGCTGCTCCACCCTCCTGTTAAACTAGAATATCTGTATCTTTAGTCCTTGAGTTCTCTAAAACAGGAATCTATCAGGTCTGTAGGGAACCTGGGTCCAGGTGTATTTCCTTATGAAATACACTTTATCTGGCAGTCTGTGTTTAGGGCAGTAGTTTTGGAAGTTCTGCAGGCACAGTCCCTGCACACAGAATCTATTTCCTCTGTGTGATCTCAGGAGGTGCTGTGCTGTCTGAAGAAAAGTTGTGTTGCAGAAGTTTCGTGGTGTTTAAGCCTCTGGCTTATAGAGCCTGATTTAGAAGATAGCAGAGGGGACACGTCACTGATCAAGGAGAAACACCAGCAGGTCGCTCTCAGTGCCCTTCAAGGAAGAGGAAGGAAAGAAAAGGTCACACAAAGAGAAGTTAAGAAATGGGGGGGTGGGAGAAATGCATCAGGAAGGAGCTGCAATGGACAGAAGGTCCAAGCACTCAGTGACAAGGCATCATTAAAACAGTTTAATAAACAGACCCTAAATACACCAGCTAATTAAACTGAGATCAATAGTGTATTCAAATTGTTAATTAAACTGTAGTTTTCCTTCTGCTAATTTTAAAAGTTAAATGATTGCTCAAAACTATCAATAATAGCTGGGGAAAAAATGTGAAAGTTGGGATAATTTCCACAGTTAATGACACCTGGTGACAAATGAAGACAAAAGTATCAGAGAGAAAAAATGGATGAAAGGAAGCTTGTAAATGTTTATGGAAGCTACATTTCTAGTCTGCCACTGTCAGGCATAAAAAACCAGTTGCATGAATCTTTCAATACCTGACAGACTGAGGGAACAGCTACTAAATCTGTGACAGGGGTTGTTCCACCTTAAAGCTGGGTAAATTTCGACTCCTGTCCTATAATTGTTCTATTACAATACTGAATTTGAAGTATTGTGGAATGATCTAGACCAGATATTGAAGGAGCTTCTTAAGCTGATATTTCAAAAATGCTTTCTGCTTTTAGTGAGAAATGCAGCTCCTACAGATTAATGCATTTTCTGGGTACAGTATGGGACTGTTTAGGCAGGGCCTGAAGTGACTGTGATGCTTGTCAAGTCCTTTGCAGGTTCCCACACATGGCACATTCAGCAGCTCTGTCCTGCTTCCAGATGAGACAAATCCCAGATATTCATCCTCCTTTCCCACTCCTGACTGCATTTTGGAGAGAAGGTATCCATGACTTAATCTGGCCAGGCTCTCAGTTTTGACAGCTGGGAGGTCAGAACAAGGAACAATGCCAGGCACTCTTCCTGCCTGACCCTTTCAGTGTGACTTTTATGGGTAATAAAGGTGAATTCCATCTTGGGTCAAAGTTGGAAAACTCTGGGTTTCTAAACGACTTTTTTTCTCTAAGTCCTGCTAACCTTTGTTTCCATGGCAATAGAAATGAAAATCTATTGGCAGTTTGCAGGCAGGTAGCAGATGACAGCTCTCAGTCCCAAATTTCAGCAGCTGCCATTCAAACAACAGTCCTAAGGAATTTGTGCAATAACAAGCACCAAGACTTAACTACAATATTGGCTCCTTGGGTATGTATTACTTTAAAACAGAGAGAAAAATGGATAAAATTATGACTTAGAGAAGGGTTTATGCCTCTCTATCATCAGCTGCTTTACCTTGTGCTTTTTTGTCTTCAGCCCTGCTGCGTGGGTAGATGTAATTGTACACTTTCTATACAATCCATACATGATAGTGAAATTTTGATGATCAAAGAAGCTATTTGGTACCTCTAAAAGGGGGGTAGTTTAGGTAAAGAAACTCGTGCAAATGCTAAAACATTCCAGGATGTGGAAGAGAAGAACCTCACAAAAGTTTGATGAGGAATGTAGGATGTCCCATCAAATGTAAAGGAAGATTCCAAAAAATAAACTGATGAAGAGAGAAGGGGTGATTTGGGGATTCTCTGAAGAGCTGCCCAGGAAGGAACAGAGCAGCAAAATGCTGTAAAAGAACAGATTTTTAATCTCTTTGTGAGAGTGTTGCAGGAAAACTGAGTCAACACCTGTTTATATATTTCATGAATTTTACTTTACATGTATCTTTCATGTTTTCTATATCATTTTGCTGGCATCATTCCCCTTTTGAAGAGTGAAAAAAAATTAAATTTCAGTATGTAAGTCAATTTCAAAGGTGCTACTGTTTCCCAAGCCTTGTGGAAACCCTGTGCTCATAGAGAAATTTCTAACCTGTTTTCTTTCTCATCACTCTGTCATGAATGTCTCCAAAAAGGTCAGTCCATTAAATCACTTCTCGTAAGAGGCATTAAAAGCTCTGTACTGTTAATCCTAAGGTCTTCTCATCTCCAGGACTAAAAAAATTATAGGTCATGCAGTTCCCGATAAATACAGACCAAAAATCAGTGGCTTGAGGTTGGATAGTCATGTTCACTGACTTCTCCCTCTACTTGAGTAACTATAAATGAATTCTGCTGTAAATAATGATAAATGTTTTGGAGAAAACAACAGAATGAAAGTTTTCTCAATAAGGAGTAAAAAGAAAAAAAAGGAAAGAAAAGGTGACTGTCACTGGTTAGGTGGTGCATTAAGATATTTTTTTTTCTCAGGGTGACGCTTTTTTGTGGCATTGCAATTTTCTTGATCAGTATGAGGTTTCATATGTGATTATGTGATGTCATGCTGCTTCTCTTGAGAAAGAGGCTTTTGTGAGATTCTACCTATTACTATATCTATTTCTCTATACTGCCTCTAACATCTTTAGTTAGTCCTAAAACACCCAAGGTTTACAGAACAAGTAAATGTACATGAGTGCTTCAGTAGAGGGAAGATAAAGTAGTTTGCCAGTGTTTTTCAAGGTAGATGACATATTTTGTAGTCTGCATTTCTAGGAACTCAGCACAGTAACACCTGTGGCTCATTACAAGTTCATAAAATCCTGACACCTTCAGATGAGTGCACAAAAACCTGTTCTTTGAAGAACCTAACAATTAGTAACCTCTCGACTCACTGCAGTAATGACAACTGAAAATCTGATATAGTTCTAATTGAATATTGAAAGGCAGCATTAAACAAACCAAATATAGCCCTGCTGAGCCTGTAAGGATGATGTTGGAAGACTATATCTAAAGCTGAAATATGTAGTAAAAATATCACTTCTGAGGCCTGTGTTAAAGGGAAGTTGATAGATGTTATGATGTGTGAGGGGAAGTATAGATATTGAAGTGAATAATTTTGCTATGCTAAACTTATGCTAATTTGTTCATGTCCAATATGCCTGATTAGAGCATCAGTATGGTTTCTGTGAAAAGGAAATGAAGAGAAGGAAAAAAAACACTTTTGAATAATGAAGCTTGTTGAAACCACACAAATATTCACTCATCAGCCATCAGTCATTTGTGCTGTAGTTGTGGCTGCAACTAAAAAGTACTAAAGCATAAAACTTTCTCTACCCTCCTAAACTCAATTTCTTCTTGTATCCAGATTCAACCTTTTTTTCCCTGAATCCTGATTCCTTATTTACAAGTCATAGTTTTATTTTCTACTTTCGTCTAGTGAGGCACTAAAGTAATATCTATCTATCTATGAGAGACTCAATCTCTAAGTATTTGTCTAAAAGGATATCTAAAACTCTCATATCTTTGGCATGGGGGAGTTTCTCAGAGTGTCTTAAGTGCTACAGTTTCAATTCCCTGTGTCCCTGTAATGTAAAAAGCAGGAGAGACAAAAACCTGAGAGTTGGACTTCAAAGGAAATGGTTTCCTAAGAATCCAAATTTTGGTTCCTCAGTGCTGAAATACTTTGTTTCTAAGAAATCTGCCAAAGGGAAAAGCTCTCAACACAACTTTTCTCTCTTTATATTGAGTATGTCTGTAATACAAGATAGTTCTTTTTGAGGAAGTAGTTAAAAAATCTTTAATGTGTAGTTAAATCTTTAATATGCTGAAGATCTTTACAGACAAGATGGTGGTATGTGTACCAAGGCCCCGTATGAATGAAATATTTAATTTTATATGAATATTAAACTCCGTTTAACTGATATATCACATTTAGGGTGTTAAGGATCTTTCATTCTATATTTTTGCTGTTGGTTTGGCTTTAGTTGCTTTGGGTTTTTTTTTTTTTGAGTTTGCAGTGAAGGTCACTCTATTAATATTTTGGAAAAAAAATGGACCATATTGAGAGAATACTGAAAGGCTGCAGTGTAAATAAGAATGTTTAAATTTTAACAGCAAAAATAGAAAGTGGAAGATAAAGTAGTGTGAGAAAATCAAAGGCACAAGTCTGGGTCTTTTGGCATTAATTTCCACAGGTCAGGGGGTCAGCTGACATGTGAGAGTTTATATTAGTGAAGAACAGCCCCAGAGTTATTTTATTACTTCTGCAATAATCTGGATTTTCATTCTCTGCTGAGATTCAGTTAAATTGTCAGCATTTAATGGGCCTTTGAATTAAATAACTATAAATGAAAATGTTTGCCCGCTGAGGCATCTGTCCTTATGTTTGTGAATCTTTATTCTCCTTTTCTTTCTTAGGATGTTCTAATATCTAAAGAAAAATTTGAAAGCCACATAAAATTATGTGAAATAATGTTGTGCATCAGGGCTTTTAGGAGACTAAAAAGATATATATTTACAGCATAAATATGACTTTTTTATGTCTCTGCTGCTGTTGGAACAGAGAAAAAATCCTGAATCCTACCAAAACTCAATTCAGTAGCAGGCATTGTGGAACTAATTTTTATTTTTCTTTTTTTTTGTTGCACAAAATTTCCAGATTTGGAATAGATTATGCCTTTGAGATGACAGCTATTCCTAGATTCTAGTGAGGTAGGGCAGGAATGCAGAATATATTAATTTCAGGGTGAATTAAGGAATCCCGTTTATTACTCTAATCCCTAATTTCCCTAACAAAAACACCAATTCCTACAAAAATACACTGAATCTTTTTTCTTTTCTGGTAACTTTCAGAGTGGTGGTATGCAAGGGTTGCTATGAGTTCATGAGAGAAATTATTTGTAACTATGAGGAAAGTGTTTTTGGCACAAAAATGCCAATTTATGATAAAGTAGCCACTTGAATAGTAGGTTTTCATGAAATAGTGCAAGCAGATGTTAAACCTGTAATTCAACTCAATGTACTCTGACTTCTGTATCTCATGGAAGACTTACAATGATTAAAAAGTACAATTCTCTTCCAAATTCCTCACACTTAGAGAAGTTATTCATAATTACAGCGAGAGCATTTTCATTACTCTGCTCCAAAGGTATTACTGTGAAACAAAGAAGCTAACTAAAGTATCAGGTTATTGGTATGAGCAAGGTCCTGAAAATTATAACGAGGTAAACAAGCTGATAACTTACTCCAGAATGACTCCAGTCAGCAGAGAAGCTGAGAAATGTCTACCTAGTGCTCAATTTATTTTCATCTCTCTTTTCTATTGAAGTTTTCTTCTAAAATGCTTCAAAATGAAGCAGATATAAATTTTTATTGAACATGTTCTTTGGTGCTTTTGTTTTTTACTAGTTCTGGACTTTTATTCAGTAGGTCTTAAATTAAAATCTTAAAAGTGATGAATAAAAAGAACTTTTTTCCCTTCTGTGATAATGAACTTCACCTACTGCTGGCTCCAGAGGCTGTTAGGAACCACAGGCACACTCTCTAAGGAGATTTTTATGAATTATTTAACTGGGATCATTAACTAGCTGTAAACATGTAAGAACACCAACAGATTTAGGACTTTGAGATTGTTATGAATCCCTTGCATGTGTAACTACACAAAGAAAATAGATAAACAAGACAAATTTGGGCAAAAATATATTGAAAGTTCCAAGAAATTTCCATGTAGAACTTATTGACTGTAAAGTTTCAGTCCTTGTGTAGTTTCTCACTTTTTTTTTCTTAGAAGAATGTGGACTTTTTAAGGATTGTGTATCTGCCCTATGGGGAGAATGCCATTTATTGCTTTTCTATTATTTTTATCTTTGTAATGATGTTTAGTAACATTTTGAGGATTACAAACTTAGAATGAAGTTTGAAACAGCATCTGGGAGTGATGTCACAGCTCAGAAGTGTAGTCAGACTTTGTTACCATTGCTTTTGTGACTGCATTCAAGGGAAGCATTGGATTATGATGAGTTCTATTATTTATTATATAAATTATATTCTATGAAAGAAGTTTATATTTTCCAGGAAAGAGCCTATTTCTTGGTTTTTAATTGAGCTACAATAAGGTCAGTATAAATCTGTGCTGCACTGAACAGGGATCATGTAAATGCATTTCAATCACTTAATCTAACTTTTGAATGTGTAGTTCAGGATTGTGTTCCTTCTGCATTTGCAGTGAGGGTTGAACAGATGTGGAAGGTTTAGTCTAACATGAAATGCTAAATAATCTTTATTTTTAAGGTATCACTCACCTGTAGAAAAGAGTTTATCTGCTGATTCAGATATTCTATTTAAATATATTAGATGTATAAAGGATTGTAAAGGATATAATTTGGGGGCATGTGAATGTTATACTGAAAATTCCACTTGAAATTATTCTCATAATAAATTTAATTTCTACTGTGTAATTTTGACATAACAATTGACAAACAATGCTAAAGGATTTTCATAGTTCTTGCAGTTGAAGCACAGAGGTATCCAAGGCTAATGGTGCCTTAATGAAATGCTATTTTTTCCCGCCCAAGATATATCATAAAACTGCTTTTTCTGTAACTGCACTGCTGCAACCAAAGTTCTATGCCTAAGACTGCTGAACATTCATGATGAATCATACAAATACAATAGGGAAAAGAGAACTGAAGTGACATTTTTCCAGGGACTTGTTTTCACACCTGTGAGGTAATTCTGAAAGCAGTTATCAGTTGTCAAGTGAGGAGAACATATTGCTGAAGCTTAAAAGGAATTAGGTTGTGTCCAATGAATAAGCATTTTTTTATCAACCTTTTTGCTGATAGAACATAAATGTAATTTGTCTTTTCCTTAGATTCTTACCAAAGGCTGCCCACACATTCACCGTTGCCCTCCCACTGTTTTCCATTGGTTCTTGATTATTTTTCTTTCAAAAGATGCTGTATTCAGTCTTTTGCTCAAGTGTTGTGTACAGATTGAATTGCAGGGAGGAATCATATATTCCACATATGTTGTGGAAATGTGATATTTTCTTTAAAATAGAGAGGTTTGGCACTTTATAAGTCATTAACATTGTCCATAGACTAAAGCCTCTAAGAACCAGAGATGCCAGAAAGAGAAAGCTCCAGGCTTTGCATGCAATATAAATGTAAATTTTCCCTAAAGTTTTACGAATATATGTTCACATACATTTAAACACTTTCTCTTCAAGGTCAACACCAAACAACTCTCATGTAATACATAACAGAAGGTTGCTAATCTTAATCTAAACTCTTGAGGATAACAAGCACAATGTTTGTTATGGCAAGTATTGAGCCAGAGGCAACTCTCAGTGCTAATTGAGAAGTCTGGCTGGTGAGGAAGGGCTACTGTGGTTCACAGAACCCCAGGCAGAGTTTTCTAATGGTGAAAGCATCTTGCCACTGACAAAAAGCCCCACCTTTTAAAGATCCTCATGGCTATTTAAAGATATTCTCCTGAATGTTTTCTCAGTCGAGCAATAGTAAACTTTGGTTTTAATTGCTCTGACTTAAGGAGCGAGCAAGAAACTTCCTTGACTGAAAATTATTCTGAATTCTACCTATATAATCATGCCTGCCAGGACTCTTGAATATGTTCACCTAGTAGTGTCTCTTTGCTTGTTAAAATGCCTTGTGCTCAAATAATCTCTTCTCCTTGTTCATCAATATTCCCAGAACCTCTCACTACATCAGCTTGGTGTGCTGTGAGTGCTTCCCAATAGTGACTGGATTCTGTTGCCTTATTCATCCTGAACAATCCTTCAAAATCCAAATTAATTGAGGTAATGAATGCTTACAAGGCCTTATCCTAAAGCTAAGGAATGGAGGCTGACTGGCACAGTACCTTGAAACATTTTTAGGAATCCCTTGAAGTCTCTGCAGCATTTTTAGGGGCATGTAAAATCCTTTTAAGCCAGGAGCAGCCATTTTCCTGGTGTAGGGTTGGAACTTCGAGATGGGCACTAAAATGGCATCTGTGAAACTCCTGTGTCCATGGCAGAAGTCTGCATGAATAATAAAACCAGAGTTCAATTTATAAATATAACTAAAAGTGCATAAAGCCAGGTCAAGGTCAAAATCCACCAGAGGAAAGGTTGTAGGGGTCAGATTAAGAGAAAAGGAAAAGATGGAAAAATAGGCCAAAAAAACCAATGAAGAAATAATGGTATCCTTCCCAATGAGTGATATTTAGCAGCAGAAGAATGAATGAGAAGTTTCTGCAGCATTAATCATGCTTTTTCCTCTCAAGGGAGCTCCTTGTTCAAGGATTGACCCCTCATCTGGCATTGTGTGAAGTGTGATTTTGTTAATTAAATACCAGCCTGTTGAATGTGCTGGGCCCTTCAAATTAGCCCATTAGCAGTTCAACACAATTAGATGAATTAAAAACAGAATTCCTGCTTAAATTAAGGTAGTATTTGAGCCTCCCTTAAAAGCCTTTTTTTTTTTTTTTTTTTTTTTTTGTAAATAACCATTTCCCAGATGTTTTAAAAGAACGTGTTGATACTGCAAAGGCTGCCCTGGCTTCTCTGGCCAAAATCTGCCATTCTAACTATGGTAAGTAATCCTTCCCTGCCTGAACTAATCCTTCCAACTAAAATGAGCTGCTCATCTTGAGCCAAGTGTTGCTCTGTGGAGTTGAGGTGGCAGAGTGGAATCCTTGCTGGAATTTCGCTGTACAAATACTCACAACGTGGAGTTCTGGTGGGTGAGATTGTTAAGTTCTTTCTTACTTTTTTGTTTGACAAGACTTCCTGCAGAAATCATTACCTAAAGGGCCTCTAGCAGCCAGCACTCATTACTAGTGGGAGTAGCCTCCAAAGGAGAATATAGATATTAGGACACCTAATGTTGAAAAAGGCAAGGGGTTTTTCTGTTCTAATTTTGTCCTAAAAAACTCCCAATTAAAAGAAAACCCTAAATAACCCTTCAGATTGCTTGGTTAATGTTACTCTGTCATCCTGCTACCTGAATTGTTTGGTTGTGTGGGGAGGTGTGGGTGGTTGCATGTGATTTGTAACTCAAGGAAATATTCTTTGAAGAGGCTTTGAATATGCAGTAAGTAACATTTAAAAACTGACAGATTTTGCCCAGCCATACTTGGCAGATTGAGTGTGATAAATAAGCTGGCTATGATTTGAAATGAGGCTTTTTTTTTTTTTCCTGACTGAATTGATGTCAATACAGACACTGCCATTTTAGCCATACCCATTGAAAGTGCTCTTCTTTTAAAATGGGGAAGTTTATAAAATTAAAGTCTTCTAAAATCCTGCAGTCCCTTTACATGGGAATTGCTGAGAGTGGCTTGCAGCTGGTAACTAAGCCTAGCAGTAAACCAGGAGCAATGAGGGGTGGTTATGAGGGAGAAAAGACCCTCATGCCTTTCAGCAGTACCCTTTGAGGCAGCACAAGCCCTGCAAACCATTCCAGGCTACATCTGGCTGTACATCTGGATGAGGGCAGTTACACAAACAAGCCCAGTTTTTGGTGTGCAAAGTAAAACTGAGCTGCAGAACTCCCCACCCCTCATTGTGCATTTGTCCCTCAGAACATGAAATGCTAAAACTGCCAATTACTGTGACATGAATCTTCAAAGAGCAGAGCTATAAATCAGGTTGTGAGGTCAAAGGGGTGTATAAAAATGCTGTTCAAAGAGGTTTTTTTTCCATAGACACTCCCAAAAATTTTCTTTCCATTTGTGATGAATGTTGAGACTCCCTGGTAGAGCTGGCAGAGCTACCAGAAAGACCTGAGGAATTATTTATTGCAGTTTGTTGCATTTCTTGTTCATTCTTTGTTGTATCTGAGATAGCAATGTCCAAGGAAAGTCTTGCAGAGACCATTTTTGCGAAGTGATGTTACAGAAAGCTCTGGGGTTTTTGTGGATTGCTGAAATCATATGAAAAACTTACTACATTTTATCTTCATTCCAGAAGTTGTGACTGAACTAAGTTTAAATCCTGTTTCCAATAAGCCTGTTATCTTTTAGGAAGTTCTACCACAGAAAAATGGATTCTCTAACCTTCTTTTTGTTTCATATTGTACATTCTGTGGGCTAACTCATTGCAAAAAATATGTTCCCTGAAGTTCAAAACATTGACAACACAGGGTTTGTTTCCCTCTACCTGCCTCCCCTCCTTTTAGAGATACATGAAAAAAATATAAATTTTTGTTGTTTTCATAATAGGAAATTACTATGCTTCAGGACTTTGCTTAATTTTCAGATGCTCTATAAACAAAAAATAGGGAACTTAAGCAGTAATGATCTTATAATCCAGCAAATAATATGAAAGGAGTAAGTGCTTCTACCAGGAGTAATGTTCTCTCAGCAAACACTGGCTCTTGCATGTCTTGCACCATATATACTACTTTTAGGGTGGTTGAGAACTGCCCCATTCTGAGATGATTTTTTTTTTCTTTTAATTCCCAGGGCACTGCTGCAAGATTGCAAATTTTGTCTGAAAACTTCTTCTCACATATTTTCAAATGGAAAAGCAGGAAGATTTTGGTTGACAACAATTCTGATTCCATCCGCCCTCATAAAATGGTGTCTTTGTATTAAGTCTTGCTGTTGTCTGATTAATTAAATGTTATTTCAAAAATAGTCAAGTTTTATTATTATGGTGTATAAATATATGTAATAGGTAATAACAAATCAATGCTATTAAGCTAGGCTCTGTAAAGCTGGATTTGAACACAGAATAGATTTGGCTGATGTCCTGTAGGTAAATGTTGAAGAGTTTTACTTATTCCCAGGTTTATACATGGCTTTAATTTTTTGTCCAGAGAAGATTTTGAGAACACTGTCTGAACCTTTACTTCCCTTTTTAGGCTACTTTTTTACTCTCTTTCAAGCCATCTGCAATTTGTTTTTCCTGTAGCACCTCTACACACAGTGTAACCTCTTCGAGGTGCAGCTGATCTCAGAGTACCTGATTCAGTCATGCTGGCAGCACTTTATTGTGAAATAGTTTTGTCATCAGCTGCAGAAACATCTCAGTGCAAAGTACCACACCAAAGTGTGACAGTGACAGGTGAAAAATACATCCAGACAAATCTATAATAACAAAGCTTCCTATACAGCAAGCATTACCATCATTTCTTTGATCATAAATGAAAGGGAAATATCCATCCCCTATTGATAAATGATGCTGTTATACAGTAAGAAAAAATGGTCAGCTTTGCTTCCAGTGAGTTGAAAGGCATCCTGAAAATAATTAGACAAATATTCTGATGTGTGTTTTAAGAAGTCCTACAACTCCAGGCAAGTTACTAATCTAAAAAATAACCAGAATAGCACAAATCAAGGTAAATAAATAATGACATTCATGTCATCTTTTCAGAAGTCTTCTCTGAAGAAATTAATGAGATAAAAAGTTAGAATATATAATAATATTAAGAATTATTTTGTGAATATTCCATGAACAGAAATCAATAAAAGCTGATATAATATATAGAACCAATATAGTAAATAGAAAATATGAATTATGCATTTGTCTCAAGGGTTTTCTGATGCCTTAATTTGAATTTTAAGTATGCAATGAGACTATTAAACATCAAAGGTTATACAGAGGCAGAAATCATTTTTAGAAATGCTCCTGCTGTATTTTGAGGCAGGTATATTTTCTTCTGTGAATTATCTCTGATGCACCACCAGGAAAGCACCACCAAAAGGTAAAATAATTAGCATGAGACAGGAGAACAGAAGAGATCAAAGTGTAGAAGGAAATCTGTATCTATTTTTTTTCCTTCTCCTTTTCTAAACACTTGATACATTTCTGCTTGTTCAAGACTGGCCACAAAGTGGGAGCACTTTTAATATTAAAATGAGCAGCTGTGATAAAATGCTAAGAAGTACTGTGAGCTGTCATAGAAACTTAGAGTTTTATTAAGAGTTTAGGTTTCTGGTAAAATATGAAAACAAAACAATAATGCTGTAGTAGCTAAGATAAGCATTTCCCATGAATAAAGCTTACAGAATCAGCAAATTAGATACACAGAACACAGAGTATCAAAGGAATATAGTGCAGGATCATCTGAATTCATGGCTGTTACCTGCTGCATTTGAGTATCAGCAACAGAACCTGCAACAGCTGAATGATGCTTTTCCTTTGCAATGCCTTGGGAAAGCATTTGTTCAATCATTCTCATGGCAGCATCCATGAAGTAACCATGAATTACTGGGCTTTTTTTGGTTTGGGTTTAGTGAAATTAAGAGAGAAAACCACAAAACTACTTTTTTTTGTACTAGTGAAGCACTTCCCACCCCCTGTGTTCCTCACTGGCATGCCTGACCACCTGCAGCCACCTCATCCCTGAGGAACAGCAGAAGACAGGGCAGTGACAGGGAAGATATTCAATTCAAACATGAATTTACACTTGAATCAGGTGTGTCCAGACAGCTGTTCTGGTCATTTTTGTCATTGCTGACCAGTGGTTTAAATCTTTAGACACCTAACCCAGCTGGGAGTGGCCTTGTGCTTGGGATGGCAGATGAGAATAGCAGGACTGTTGAGTGGAATATCTGGAAAGCTACAGCTCCCTGTTTTACCACATGAGCTCCAGGCAAGGAGCAGTGAGGCAGGAATTTCTGTAATGTGCAACACAAAACTGCTTGGGAAGGGTCACCCTTTCTATGCCAGTTACCCTTAAAAGGGTTTTGAGAGAAAGCTGCTCAGGGGTTTGGACATAGACCAGCTCTGTTTGCTTCCTTTCTCCTCTTCTTCCCAATTTTATGTGGTTTTGCACCTTACTACCCATTGGATTTTCATGGAAGTGCCATCTCCTGACTTTGCATACAGAAGCAAAGCCTGATGTTTGCTACTTTAAAAAAAAAAAAGTTAAAAATTAGGAAAAATTAGGGAGAGCACTCCAAAGAATGTTATCTAGACGCTCAAACTGTAGCTATCTCAAACCCCCAAAAAATCAGGTGTTATTTACATTTTAAATGTATGAGTGTTTCAAAGGCAATTTCCTAATTCTAAAAAGCCCAATTTCTAATTCTGAAGTGTTCAGGACTGACAGTCCATCATATCAATTTTATTATTAAATAATCTTGATGTGTCATCCCATCTGTGGCAGCTACTTCTGTGTATCTCCAGGAAGAATAAGGATTTTGTACTTAATTCCATATCGTTATCTTATTTTCCTTTTTTATTGTTTTTTTTTAATTTTACCCACATTTTTCATCCAGGCACACAGGAATCCTCATCTGTTTGCAGGGGAACAAATAGAAAACTCAGGAAGTTTGCATGAAGTTTGCTGATTCTTTTTTCCCTCCTAAATGTCTGTTCAATATGGAAAAAATTCTTATGATCTTTATTTTATTTTTTAATGGTATGTATTTCAAAAGCTGAAAAACAAGTACCTAACCCAATGACTAAGCCCATACATTAGAGCAATCAGTCCCCACTGTTATTCAGCCATTCTCTTCATCAAATATCTTGATTTTAACACAGGAAAATACCTACAGTACCTCTGGCATTGTGTTGCCCTGCCTTTCTGAAAATTTCCTTTATTTTTATGGCTACCACCTATTTTTATCCTGCTCCCTTTCTCTTTTTTGGGAACATGGTAATGTTCTTTTACCTACTTTATGAGTCTTTGTCTGATTCTCTCCACTTTTTTTTTTTTTTTTGTTCTGTCCCTTTAGCAGATGTTTCTCTCCTATGCCCAAATTCTGGTTGCTTCTCCTTTCCATTTTTCATTTGTTTTCTCTCTCTCCTGCTGGCAGACAGATGGGGGACTTGCTGCTTGGCACTGAAAATGTTATGGAGAGGGTTAGTTCCCATCCCTCTATGAGAACAGGCTGTTCCTGTGATATTTCTTTGGAAATAGAAGGAGAATGCTCTGGAGTACCAAATGGCACCTTCCTGGGACTGCTCTATTTTCATGACATTCTGAAAAGTCCTTTATGGAAAGATTTGATGTAGGTCTGACAGCCTGGATTTGAGCCCTTTTGTCTTCCACACAATTGCTACTGTCACTTCCCAAGAATTTGATCTATTCAACTTTTTTTTTTATTTTTGAGTGATGCATTTAAAGACAAATGTGGAAGAAGAGCTGGCTTGCGCTTTTCCCGTATCAGCCTGGAGTTCTCAAAACACAGAATGTTCTTTCTCTGAAGAAATAATGCATTCTGTATATGTTGAGCTGGAACTCTATCTAAGCTTACACGAGAAGCTTGTCTCATATGCTGTTTTTATCTGAGCAGCCTGGCACTGCAGCCATGCCATTACAGTGTATCATTCCACTCAGACACATCCTGTGGAAAACTGCTGCCACTTTTTAAATGGCAGGTAAAACAAATAATGGATTCCTTTTTTTGTTTTTTTTTTGGTTATTGTTCATATGATCTTGGTTTGAAAACTAAAATAATAGAACTGTTCCCAAAGGGTTCTTACAATTGACATCTACAACTGAAGAGCCACTGGTAGAGAGCCTTCAGCCAGAGGAATGCTTTACCTGCAGCTGCTTGTTCCTGAGTGCTTACCCAATGAAATAAGGTCTTACCCCTTTCATGGAAATAGAGATTGAAAATTGTTGCAAAAAACCCACTCAGAAGGAATCCACAAACATTGGTGTTCATATGCAGCTTTAACCTTCTGGTTGAGAATGAAGCAGTCTTCATTTGACCTCCAAAAAGTTCAAGTTCAATAGGATAAAAACCTTTATAGTTCCAACAGTCTAAAATACTCCATAACCAAGGATCACTTTTTATTTGTATTTCCTTTAATCTTTCAGTGGTACTTCTCTGTCTGGGAGGTGAACCTCATGGTGTGCTCACCACTCAGCTGAGTGAGAACAACACAGCCTCCTTGATGGTTCAGGAAACTGAGAGCTTCCCTTCACTGCTGCTTAAAAGCACTGAGGTAGAATTTTAGTTTTCCAGCTTGCAGAGCAGTTTACATATTTTATCCTAACTCCAGCCCAATTTGCTTCATAAGAAAGAATGACTTCACAGAATCATAGAATTATTTAGGTTGGAGAAGTATTTTGAGATCAGTGAGTCCAACCACTAACCCAGCACTGCCAATGCCACCACTTACTTATGTCCCTCAGTGCTGCATTCACTGCCAGAAGGCAATAAGATCCAGTCAGGTAAAGATAACCAGAAGAGAACCCTGACCATGAGATTAAGCTGCTCCCATCCTTTCTCCTCCAGAGCTGGATGTCAAGACAGAGCTGTGCTCTGCTTCATGGGCAGTTTCTTGTTTCCCCATTCAGCTTTTGTGTCCCTCTGAGTGGCAGACAGAAGCCACACAATTTGCAGCTGGTCTGGAGTACAGGGTGAGGACACAACCATCGGTGAAACAGCTCAAGTCCACAGCCCACCTTAATGATGCTTTTAGAAATCAATAGAAGTTGCACAGAATATAAGCTGGGGAAGGCTTGTGGAGACCAAACTGTCTTTGCTCTCCCCTTTGTTAAGCACAAGGCAGTTTTGAATACAAAACTTAGACTTAGAAAAGGCAATTTAAGGAGTTTGCATTCAGCAGCTATCTTACAGCAAAAAATGGGTTATGCCACTGAGTATCTCTGTACAAAACAGGAGATAATAGGTACTAATTATTAAATGGTCCCTTTTTACATGCTGTTCATTCTTCACTATAGTGTTTCAGTGACACCCATAGAAGCAAAAGTACTCTTTTCACTTTAGATTGTTTTTCATTTCAGATTTCACTGTTAGAAATTCTTCCTTTTCTTTTCTGAAGACACACCAGCAAAAGCAGTTGTACAACCCAAGCCACAGTGTAAGTTTTCTGGAGTCACTCAAATGCCCTCAGAAGTGCATTTTCTTAAACAATTCAGCTTACATTTCTAAAGTATTGATAATTATCAGTTACTGAAGTATCAAAGGAAAAGGATCTCATGCCTATTCTGGTGGCAATTCTGTCTTACACTAAGAGCAGAATAAAAGATTCTTTTTTTTCCCCCCACATAACCATGCTCCCACTTGACAAATCATTAGATGTAATACATCAGCTTCCTCTATTTGCTGCAGTAGTCCTGAAAAGTGGAAACTATCCAATTCTTTTGCAGGATAATAATTCAAGAATAAATTGATGCATAAGTTAGAAGTGGCAATAAGGAATCAAATAATACAAAGAACATATACAAAAAGGTTTCTGGAAGTTATTTACTGTTTCTTGAGATAATGGTACATGAAATTATGCCATTCAAAGCAAATAATACCTTCAAAAGAAGTAAGTGACAGATTTTTAATTTATTTTTTTCATTAACTCACACTGATTTTCAAAAAAATCACTTTAGTGCCCAGATGTCAAAGTCACAAAATCATTTGATACCTGAGACACTCAGAAAGCTGGATGAATTTGGCTAAACATTTCTTAAATGTCCTCAATTTTCAGATATTAAAAGTTACTTAGTACCCATGATCTAGTTGATTACTAGAAGGAGCATCTAATTTTTTTATTGATAATAGGAGTATTTCTTCATTTAAAAAATTAGGAGTAGCCTCCATGTCTTTCTACAATAGGAAACTTTGATTCTTTCTGCAATAAGAACCGACAAAATCCCAAATTTCCCTATATATTGATTAAGAATTGAAGAAAACATAGAAGTGGGAACTACTCTTATAAACTTCTTCTTATCTGATACTTATGATGGAGGACTGATTCCCCCCAACTTTATAGCAATAACCCCCCATCACCAAGACAGGGAATGCAATAAAACTTTCTGAGGTCAAGCAACAAAACTGGTCATCACTGGGCAGTAGCAAGCAGTAGAGGGGGAAATTTGCTTGTGGCAGGAATTCACTCCCTCCATCCAGAGAAAGTTTTGCCATTGCAGATCCCAATCAACTCTGCACTCCTCCTCCTCCACTGACATTTTAGCCTGAGGTAGATCTAGGACAATCAGGATAACTGCTGGAATAAGATAATTAACTGAGATTGCTGACACATGGAGTCAAACTGCCAAAATAAACAAAAAAACTCAAAACAGGTGGCTGCTATCTGAAGTTATTTGACTTCTCAGCTGGATTTGGTCTCTGTGATGAATCTGAGCTTTTCTTCAAGCAAGCTGCAGAAAGAGCTCTGACTTTGGCCATGAAGGTGTTTATAAGCAGTTGGGCTGGAATTGGGTTGTTTTAAATGAAGAACTCTCAGAAAACATAAAAAAAGGAAGTTAGGACTGAATGTGAAGGCACAGAAGGATGAATTTTTGTGTAGCCTGGTAAGTATTCAGTAATTATGGATTGTTTTTATTTTGTGGTCTTCTCAAGGGCAAGTTCAGTCTTTAGCTCATAGAATTGAAAATTATGTGCTTCCAAATGTGTGCTAAGGGGCTGTGGGGCTCTCTACAGGGTGCTGAGAGCATAAGCAGTAAAGGAAGGTATGACTTGGCCTTACTGTTTAGGAATGATAATAGTAATGCCAGAAGGAGATTCCAAGATATCTGCTGGTATGTGTAATATCTAGAAAACTACATGTGCTGATACTTGGGATTGTAAATGTCTGAACTACAAATAATTTAAGTGATACCTGAAAATGGTAATAAATTCTACTGGCTGTGTAGGACTGGAGTAGACAAGGGCTGAATGTTGATAACCAACTCGGCAACAGGTTCTGTTCTCTTAATTTTCAGATATCTTGCCATCATAATTTGTTAAGACCTGGATAGAAAAAGGCTTAAATGTTTGAGCAACTCTGGGTTTTTTTTAATTTTTTTTGGTGGTGGGAGGTTGTCAACTTTCCTCAGACAGAAGGCGACAAGTAAAGGAATACATAAAAAGAAAAGCCGCGAGAGGAAGTTGCGGCCTCTGATTCTTTCACTTTCCTCTTGATTTTGAAAAAGATGACAAAAGCAGTAAAAGGACCACTCAAGAATCCCTCTTCTCTTCCAGCTCTGGGCTGCTTGGGAACTTTTATTGTCTTCTAATCTGTCTATGGCACCCAAGACTTGCAGCAGTGTTAGGCTGTACAAATTCCACTTCTTTAGATGAACAAGTTGTATCCAACAAAATGTTAGGGTGCATCTGAGGAGAGAAACAAAAGCATAAATTAATAGGAAAACTGAGTGCACCCTGACAGCCCAAGAAAAATAATAGAAAATTGATCCAAACTTTGATTTTTTTTTTACGCTTCTCATGTTTTTTTCACTAATGTAAAAACAGAAATAGTGATGCTATTTCTTTTTGCTTTTCTAGCCCGTGGATTTGGAAGTGAAGTGATGAAATATGGTGAGTAGGTTGAGGTGGAGCAGCACTGTAATATGCAAATGATTGCCTTGGTTATATCATCTTGCTTTCCTTCAGTCACTAGTGGCAAAAAAAGATTTTTTTCCAATGCTAAATTTATTTGCATGGAGGAAGGAGTTAACTTTGTATGTGGTAAGGGTTGAAGGGCCATTTACACCTCACTGGGCAGTCTGTATCAGTTAACTTGATGTGATCTTGGTCTTCATGCAACACCTATCTAAAATTTGTGGGGCTTCTTAATGTTATCTATTCCTGCTCTAAAATCCTATATTGATTTTTTTAAATGGGATTGAAAAAAAAAAGTAAAAATTTTGTGTTTCTTAGCTTATCCCAAATCACTCTTTGTTCTCTTCCAATGGTTTATGCATATGAAATGTTCTTGATTCACATTTCACTGAGACTCTGTGGGGTGACAGGAAGGAAATTTTATTCATCACTCTTCTTAATTTCTATTATTTGATGGGGTGTCTTATATTAAATGTAAACCAGGATCTTATCCAATAATGATTTGAATATGTTCCAGCAATTATACTATATTTTTCAAATGTTCTCTTCCAAATATTTTTTTTAAACTCTTGTCAGTAGCCACAGCCTCTTTTGTATGATAGGAAGCTCTGAAATCGGTTGGTTTGTTTAAAAACTCCAAATGTTTTCTGTTCATCAATGCAGTCATCATAGCTGGTATTTCCAGAGTGCTTGTCAGGGAAACTGGCAGCCAATTGACAAGAAGCTCTGGTGAGTTGAAGGGAGGCCCCTGTGGATGTGTCTTGGATTCATTCTCACCCCTCCTGTTTGTGTACATTGTAAGCAGATGTGAGCTTTTGAAAAGCTGGGGTAGCAAAGAGCAGCAGGGAATAGCTGTGTTTGGTTCTTCCTGCAGACGTGGAAAAAGGTGTAATGGGAATGTGTGGTAGTGACAGGATGGGTTGGGAGGCAGTGCTTGTAGTAGTCTCTGTTTCTGATAGAGTTTTCAGGTCAGAAGGATGTTCTTGTTCCACTTTCTTCCCTTTCCCCTGCTTCCTTTCTTTCTTTTTTCCATGGTGTTCAGATTATGTGTGAGACAGATGCTCAGCCTCCAGCCACCATCCTCCTGTGGCTTTCATGCCTCCAGTTTGATTGAATATGAGCACAGCAATGCTTTTTCTCCTCAAGACAGTCTGACAAACACTCTTTGTGTGAATGGTGCACTTGGTTGCTCTGGTAAACAGAGTTGTCTTTTTATCCAGATGTCAGGAGAAGTGATGACTTTCTCACAGTGCACCTGAATTGCACCATATCTCATTCCTCCAGGGAAGCAGAGGCTACAGATGTCATCTGATATTTCTTTCAGCTGATTCAGAAATATTTGCCATTAGGCTAAGGCCAAACGCATCCTTGTTGTGGAAAAGCTGCAGAAAATTGCTTTTATTTAAACAACTTTTATAACACTCATATGGTGGGGTTCTCAGGAATTGTTCCCACCTGAAGGGAGGCCTTTTCAGCCACACAGATATGCAGCAGGATAGAGAGGAATGCAAGAGCTCAAGCTCCCTTGCCACAGTCCTCCCAGACTGCTGGGCTTTGCTGGGTGGGAGGGAGAGGATAGTCCTTACAAGCTGGAGGAAGAATTGGTTTTCATAATTGTCTTGGTGCTGATTGTGTGGAGTTTTGGTTTGGGGATTTTTGGTCGTGATTTTTATATAGTTATTTTTCTAAACCAAAGGTGAAGCCTCTTTTATTCAGAGTGCTCTTTTCAATGAGAGTGTTCAGTGTGTTATTGTTAAGGCACGAGCATATTGCTAAGAAATACATTGCTGAGAACAGAAGTCTAGCAAGCTACACAATTGAGGTGACAAGCATAACAAAATCAGAGGTGTTGAAAGGCCTTTGACAGTTTTCATTAGCAGCGTTGTCTGAGGGAAATGCCTCCTTTGCCTCCTTTTGGCAGCAAGTCAAGTCAGCAGTGTAAGGAATGTTACCTTGGGCACTGAGCCAGGTAATTTTGTGGCAGCATTTTAATGCAAAACACGTTAAAGGTTTGACATAAATTAGAGAATATCAATGTACCTCCTATTTTAAATGTCATGTTCTTGGCTTAGAACTATTAAAACTAACTGGGAGGGTTACATGGGGAAACTTCTTAAACTAGGCAGTCTTACCATGAAAAGTCTGCAAGACAGTGATAGTTGTCTTTATATTGCAGCTCTGATTTCAAAGTGTGGCTTTTTCCTGTGAAATCATCTTAAGCACTTGCTTTCTGGTTCTGACTTTGTGCAACAATGCAGTTAAAAGCTGCAATTACCAGAGAGTCTCGCTGAATGGGAAGGAGCACTAAATCTACTGATAATTTCAGGACAGCCTTCAGAGGTTTCCTTTATTTCCTTCTGTCATTAGCCTGAACCTGTAAGCAAATAAAGCAGCTTAATGTCATGAATGAAGACACTTCCTAGTGTATTCATGCTAAAATTACTATAAATAGAATAATTTATACCCTAATTCGACCTCTTCTCAAATATAATTCTTGTCCAACAGAACCTCAAAACTGGAAATGTATGGTCAGTTGTTTTGTGCATTCTGGAATACCTCTGTGGTCATCCAGGGATGACTCTGTCCCAACCTAAGAGCATGGAGAAATGCATTTCACCTCAGCATGACTTTCATTTTCAGATAGCTATTTTGGAAGGGAAGGCATGAACATCATGCAACTGATTTGGTTGCTAAACTCTGTTAAGATGTCTCTGATTTTCATGGAAATTGGGTGCTTTACTTTTTTTTCCACCCCTAACATTCTGATTGCACTCTCTGCTTATGTAACGTGCATATGTCTTGCTATGCATAAAATATTTTCCCATTGGCTGATACCTGACAGGCTTGGTAAACTTGTACATAATTTAGAGCTCTCTCTGTGAGGCAGCTCAGTTTGCACTACAAATGCCTGACTTATTTTCAGTTGTTTGGATCTCAGGTTTAAATCTGGGTGTGGTATTAAAATATAAATCTGTTGGGTAGACACTTGCAAATTCTGTCTTCTACTGGGAACATGTGAGTGTAAAGCACAAAATAATAAACTTGAGCTACTTCCCCTCTTTCTTTCCCCCTGCTGTACACCACACACATGTATGCCAGAACTTTTTGTCCTCTTTTTTGCTGGGGAAATAAGATGTGCATAATTCTGCCACCAACCTGAGTTTTCAGTAGGACTGTCAGCTCCTGACTTTTAAAATCAAAGGTCAGAGCATGAAATCTGCATCTTTTCAGGAAAATGCAATACCAGTTAATCTAAAGAGAAAGAAAAAGATTATCCACTTAATCTTCTGCTTGCTTTTTTGTTGACCACAATTGGCATTGACAGAGCAAGATTTGCTCAAGATCAATTCTATATTGCTGTGAGATTCCCGATAACTTTGAATTTTAAACTTACTTTCCCTTTTTCTCAGTATTAGCAGGCAGGACATCTTCTGTGAAATTTAACTGTGGCCTGGGGTAACCTTCTTACTTTGGGTGAAGTACAGACAAGGTTCTAAACTGCTGGCACTTGTTTGTCACTATGCAGCAAGAAAATGGCTGAAGATGTCCCAATGAGTTGTGCTGCACTTTTCAGCCTGGTTTTGGTAATACACACTAAGCTGACAATATTTTTCGCAGACTTCCTTAGGTTTGCAATGTCTGTGAGTGAAAACCACCTCAATATCTGGTGTCAGACTGATTTTCAAGACTGATCCTCTTTGGGCAGATGCTCACTGGGATAAATAAACAAACAGGTGCCTCAGGCTGACATTTTCTTCACAGTTCCTTGGAACCTAAGGATGCTGCTTGGGTCTGGATAACCCCACAGCACAAACTGTGTTTCAGACAACATTTGGCCAAATTCTCTGTTGTGGTACTGCTGTGCTGTTATGTTGTGGAATTGGTGCAGGCCTGATGGCAATGAGGGGAGAGTCTGTTTATGCCACGTTTTCCAGCCATACCATGGAATATGAAAGAACAGGGACCCCACTAATGGGAAGACTGTGGTGTCATTCTTGGGCATCTTCCCAGATTTCTCACTGTAAAAACTGTTTTTGATAGGTCAGTGTCTACAGCAGACAATATAAACTTTTTTATTTCCACCCTGTTGGTGTGGAAGTGTCAAATGAATCTGCTTTTCAGATGAAAATCCAGAAATTATGTTAAATAGCAGTTCAGCTCCTCAGAGGAGCATTTGGTTTCAAATGGTGGCATAAGCTTGTCCCTGCAGCCTTCTGTAATTACAGATGCCACTGTAAATTTACTCATTCAGTGAGAATACCCATTGTAATAGGAAACTCTGCAAAGACAGGCTTGAACAAATGCAACAGAAACTTTGTATTTGTATCTTTATGACTTAATGCCTTTTAAGCAGCTATTTTTTCAGTTAATTACTTGTTTCCTACTTTTTGTGCCCAAGTACTCTCGTGCTGTTTTTCTGCCGGGGAATCCTTTATACTGGCAGTCTATTTTTTTTCTCTTGTTCAGTGAAAATGTGTCCCAATATAACTTCTTAAGAGCTTATTTTAGTGGTTTTGTTTCATTCCCTGCTGTGAGGAAGTGCTGTAATAAAAGATAATTTTTCTGAAGGTGATGGTGCTTTTTTCTTGAAACTACAAGGCTAATAAAGGTGCTTGATACTAAATGTATTTGGTAACTCCAGGTGATGAGGGAGGGTCTGTGGTTTTGTGGTACAGAAGTAATGTTGGCTCATGAAACCACTTCAAGTCTCATGTTCAGGTTGTGATTGACAATAAAACAATAAAGAGAGACCTGGATAAGTCGAGTGCTAAGCTTCTCCTGTGGAATAATGTGAAATAACTCCATGAGAGGAGACTTAGGAGGTAGTTTGGGATTGTGCTTAGTTTGTGGTGAACCTACAAGGAAGAAGACCTTTTGGGTGCACCCAGGGAGATCTGGGATCAGGCTAGAGGCCCTGCTAGGAACTTTCTTTTTGAAGACTGTTCTTTCAGTTGTTCCACGGTCTCAGCTCTTTTACGTATTTATTGTCAGGTATAAAAGGTCTTTTTGGAACTCTTTTTTAAAAACAAATGAAAATCCCTTGTTGTATACAGGGAGCAAACCCAAATCCCCAAAGCTGGAATGCCAGCCATGCTGCATAATGCCAGCCACTGATGGCCTACAGCACATTGTGCAAACTCTTTTTTTATTTCAAGGAAGGGGCTTGGATGAATATCCAATCTTCTTGGATCCACATCTCATTTTACCTGACAAAGCCATTTTTTTTCCAAACCCCTGGTGATAATAGATGTGTTTTTCTTTATTGGCTGCCTTCCCTCTGTGTTGCCAGTCTTGCTGCATGAAACAATCAGAATTGTTCCAGAACTTGGCCTTTGAAAGAACTTGTTGGGTTTTTGTCTGTATGTGTTAATATTTTATCTTCCCCTCCCCTTCCTTTTTTTGGATGTCATAATCCACATTCTGTATTAAAGGAGTAAAACACAGAAACATGACAAAAGAATCTCATTATTCATTTTTCAATGGGTGCAGGACAGCTTGAGGACTATTTTATAATTTTTTTTTCCTCACAATTTGCCTTTTTATTGTAAATATGAAATGATTGAACATAATGGCTCTTTCCCCCAATATTCTAAGCAGTATTAAGGTAAGGAAGGTGTTGAGTGATGCCTGCTGTGCTTGCTCTTACTGCCTTATAGGTATTTAGCAGACATTTGTGAGCATATACAGATATTTTACTAATATTTCTCAGTTTAAAATATTATGAAAGGAAATAGCCTGTGAAAGGTATAAAAATCTGATTTTTCTCTGAAATGTCAGTGTGCCAGGTAACTCTTCATGATCAAATAGAGTCAGAGCAGAGAGCCTGAAGTATTTTAATCTGAGTGGAATTAATTTGTTATGTAAATTAAGTGGGAAAATTGTGCAGATGTGAGAATAGGAAGTCACTGAAGGGAAAAAAGGTGAGCAAAAACTCCTTCCTTCTGTGACAATGCAAGGAGGAGATTCTCCTGCTAATAGAAAATTCCAAATTCTAAATCCAACTACAAATGTCATTGTACTAGTTCATCTTTTATTGAAAATTTTAGTAATTTTCTGTTAACCTCAATAACAGGTCTGTAGGAGAACTTCATAATGCAATGACTAAAGGTTTTTCCCTTTAAAACTGCATATATAGATTGTGTATATATAGATAATCTTGTGTTTTTCTGTTCCTTGGAGTGGTTAATTATTTGAATCAAAGCTCTGCAAGATTTTAGTGTCTTAATCATCCCATAATTTCCAACTAGATTTTTATATAGTAAGCTTTATCTCCTCTTATTTTTTAATACAAACTGTTGAATCACAGCTCCCAAATCAAGAAATCTTTGTAGGCTTTGTAAACTTGACTGTCAAAACATAGTAATTTTTAGGAATTTGCTTAAATGTGTATCTCCCAATGATCTCCCTCTTTCTGATTCTGCATGTGCAATACAGTTTTTCATTTCTAACCTGTAGACTTTTGCAGGTTATGTACAATATATTCAATTCAAAATATGGAATGGATAGAATTTATAAGAAGAACTTCACCTCACCTCCTCCTGTAACTCTATAGGGCTGAAGAGTCTGAAATAATACATTAGTAAATGTTTGTTATTAAAGCAGTGACAATCTGTAAATAGAACTAAAGCAGAAGCTGTGCAAGGTATAGTCTTCTAGAAGTTACCAGTGGTTATTTCAACTGGTTTAGTTGCTTGATTAGTCCACAAATAGATTAATCACAGAAGATTAATCAGTGTTTCAGGCTTGCTATCCTACCTCTCCTTTCCTTATGTTTTTCTCTTTTCTCTCTTTCTATTTATTTATTTTTATTAAATTATGGAAAGTATATCTCTGTGTTTGAATACAGATGATAAACCTCTAGAGGTGTTTTTGGGAGATGAAGCTTCAGGGGTTGGAAAGATAGGCATTTACATTTAAAGTGCAAATTATTTGGGCTAGTGGGTTGTTATGTCTTCAGGGCCATTTCTGCCAGTGTTTCTCTAAATGTGACACATGGGGCTGACTATTTCAGCCTTAATAAAGATGAAGGTTACCAGAGCATGAAACTTTACAAACAAGTTCTATTGATATATGTTGAAGATTTTACTCATTTCCATTTTAAGTGGAAACCACTTTATAGCCTTGTAAAATGGAGGATCCTAATAATTGTTTTTAGCACTAAAAATAACTGATATGTCTGCAGAGTTACACAGCACTTCACAAATGCAAAGCAGGAGTTAGCCTGAAACAGCTGAGAGGCTTAACTGCAAAACTCAGACCTGGTCTTGGAATAGAGAACAATACAGGGAAGGAGAAGAGGAGATGGTGAGAGAAAAGAAAGTACAAAAAGGATTTTTTTCCTTGAAGTGAGAGAGCAGTTATGGAGAAGGAATAGCCATCATGAGCAGAATGAGTAAAAATAAAGATGAAACAATCAATGGATCCTCCAGACAGAAGCCAGGTATTTTTATCCATAGTTTAGGAAAACAGAATTAGAGGTGAAAAAAACTCTTGAGGATGATGAGACTAAACCTGACATAATAAACTTGCATAAAAGCATCAAACGTGGGAGAAAGGGGGAGATAAAGGGAAGAAATGAGGATACATTTTGCCCTAGTCTTTGGGGAAAGGAAGCAAAGACATTTGGTTAAGGCAGACATGTCTGCCAAAGTGAGAAGGAAAACTGAGTGGTATTGAAGCTATAACAACAAATCAGCTTGAACAGTTTGAGCAGTCAGTCTACAGACTGCCATTTGCATATCTGATGCCTTTTGCTTTTTTGTGGTGTATCAGTGGTATTTTTCTCTTTCTTGATGATAGACGTGCAGTTAGATTCAGGTTATTGATACGTGCTTTGACAGTTCACATTTGGCATGATTGGCCCTTCAGTGGAGCAAGAGGAAATTTAGGAAAGACTGAAGGGATCCATTTATGTTCAAAGAACTTGGAATAGTTCCTAAAATCCCATTAATGTGTATTCAAAACAACAAAGAGAGAGGGAGAGACTGAAAAACACTTTTGATCCTATGCCTTTACATATTAAGTGTATCTAGCTCTGTTGTGTATGAGAATTCTGGGATAGAACAGTAAATCTGTTTCCACATTCTTCCATCTGTGAAATCATGCCCAGAAGGATCAAAGGGAAAATCTGGACCTAAGGTTTTCCTGTGCAGACTGGTAACCAGTCTCTAGCCATGGTGTCTGTAAAAGTTTATTGGTATTTGATAGGATTGTGTATGAGTCTTACAAGCTCCTTTACATTGCTCCTTTACGTTAGCCTGGCCTTCTGAAGGTCCTTTTGGTACAGACATAGCCTCAACTCACACACATGGCCATTTGTAATTGTCACCTTGTGAGGCAGAAATGAAATGGGAAAGCCTTGAGGCAGGAAGTCTTGGATGTTTGATGCAGGCTGGGTCACTGAAGGGAAAAAAGGTGAGCAAGAACTTCTTCCTTCTGTGACAATACAAGGAGGAGATTCTCCTGCTAATTGAAAACTCCAAAGAAAGACTGGTAAGAATGTCTGTGATGTTGATATGAAACTTGAAAGAATATATGTTATTTTGCTGGCACTCACAGCTGGGTCTGACTAGGTGTCAAAAAGTCTGAATCAGTGTAACAATCACACAAATTCCTGTGATTAATATTCTGGATAGGGTGATGGGCTGGTGTTTTTGGTGGTGGTTTGGGGTATTTTTGGTGTGGGGTGTTGATGTTGTGTTTTCTGGGTCTTATGGGGTTGTTTGTTTGTTTTTCTGGTGGAATTTGTCTACTTCTGTCACTTGTCTCAGTGATTTCTGAAAAGCAGTAGGAAGTGTAGAGCTGCTACAGATGGTTGTGCACATGCCTTCTGCTGCTGAGTAGGCTTTCTGCTCCTGGCCAAACTTTCTCCTGAGCTTTTTCAGGGGGGAAAAAAAAAAAGAAAACCCCTCTCCTGATGAGATTTCTGTATTTCTCACATCAATAATTCATAAGGTTCATTCCCTTGCTGCTCTGAAGAAAGGCAAGGAAAGAAGGAAGATTGCAGTAGAGGGAGGTGGAGAAGCAGGTTATTTCAGGAATAAAGGACTGAGAGATAATGCAATCTAAAAGTGGATTGTAACTGCTCTCAAACTTGTCTTTATTGCCCTGAAGCCTCTAAATTATCTTTTCATAAAAGCCTGTTTCTGTAAGATGTGTGTTCTATTCCCTATCTGGTCAAGAGGTCTTAGATTTCTTGCTGCAGAATTATTACCTTGACAATCGATAAGCTCGCACTAATCCACCTCTGATTTCCCATTTGAAATTATTTACTTACTGGAAGTGCCATGTAGATGACAAAATTGAGCTGAAACTGGAAAGGTTCTGTTAAGAATGCATTTATTTCCATTAGTTCTTTCTGAGTTTCTTAGACCTGATCTTTTAGGAGTTGTGTGGTGCGCTGCTCCAAGGAGCTGCTGGAAGTGGGAAGGCACACTCGAAGCTGATGAGTGGGAGGGAAACTTTTCCCTCACTTCTCAGGGAGAGCTGTGTGACTGCTGATGTACCAAGTGATCCCTGCTCCATGGAGGCTTTGATCAGCTGATGTTTCCTTCACCCTCCCTCAGACACATTTTCCTTGGAGAGAGGTGTGTGTGATCCCATTTCCATGGCAGTGCCACTCATCACAGGCCTTCTCTAAATCCTGGCTTGCCTCCCTTTGGCTGCCCCTGCTGCAGGCAGCTCTCTTCACAAATGCTCCATGCCAGTGTTTCTTCATGGAACTTAAAACTGCAGTGATGTAGAGTGGGCTTAGATTTGCTAACTGTATCCAAGAATTGAATGCCAGGTGGGAGAAATGTAGCCTGATCAATATTTGTTTTTTGAGAAAGCATTATTAGTTGGGTTTTCCTCTACAATACTTCAGAGTGAAGCCCTGAATGCAAGAGAACTCTTAGCAAATCCTGTGTGCTAAATACTTGCAGAATGTGGTTTCTCAGACTCTGCTTTTATATTCCAACACTGTTATTTTTGTGAATTTCTATTTCTGTCCCAAATTGCATAAATGCCCTTGGTTAAATGGCTTGATTTCCACTAAAATGTTTGAAGTCAGGAACTTGACAGATACCAAACATTTGTGTCAGTCAGGTAGCAATGTTCTTATCTGGACTTTGTGAGAATTACCTTGTGAATAAACTGAATATTTCCACACAATGTAGCAGGCTTTTTTTGACAGAAAACCTAAGACTACAAAACTTAGCTCAGTTGTTCAGTGCATGGTGCTAATAATGCTGAGGTTATGGGCTCAATCCTGGTGTGGGCCATTCACTTAAGAGTTGGACTTGGTGATCCTTGTTGGTCCCCTCCAACTCAGGTTTTCACAGAATATTCTTACTTTCTGTAGTTTGAGGGTTTCCAAATAATCTCTGGCAAGTTTTCATGTTCCAAAGGCAGCAAGAAAGTTTCCCTCCCACCTTTTCACCCTTTCATGTTCTTACTTCAAGCTCTCCTGTTCTTGTTTGTTAAAGATTATCTGCTTCTGTCCCCCTTTCATTACAATTTCTTTAATGGGAAAATTACTACAACAAGCAAGAGGGTGCTTAAAAACTTGGGTGAGGTGTCATTTTTCACTCTCACTGGTTAATTCTGCTTGCCTTGGGTGGTGATAAAATTATTAATATTTAAGATCTGAGAGGCCTGGCTAGCAAGTTTATGCTAAATAAAAGAGCATTCCTTTTAACCACGAACTAAGAGTTTGTGATTGTTTGCAGCTGCCCACTGCGCTAAGGTAACACTGTGTGTGCCACACCTGCAGGCTCAAACAAGAGCCATCTCAAGATGTTGCACTAGTTAGTGTTTGCCTTTTTTAGAAGTGTTCTTTTTTGTTTGTGTTGTTTTTCCATGTGTTAAATTGTTTATTTCACTTCTGTAACACTATATAGGTTAGGTATTTGAAATCACTTGGCAGAGAACAGAGGAACAGAAGGGGAATGCTGTTCAAATGTTCTCTCACTATGATCATAACTAAGGAGGATTTTGTCTGGCCTATCCTAAATTATATTATTATATATCAGATCTCCAGCATTTTCAACCTCAGTTTCACTGTTCTAGAGAATATTTTGAGAAATTGGTTTGCAAATGTTATCAAAGTGGTAGTAATTCACTCTCAACCTGTTTTGCAGAAAAAAAATAGAGGAAAGAACATGTATTTTCATCAGTATTCAGGTGTGAAGGACAAAGCATGGGAAATGACTGGTAGGGTTTTGTATATATAACTTTGTGAATCTGTTATTTTGGACTTACATTACAGTGATTTGTTTGTAAACCGAGACTTACAGACCAAATCTTGGATCATAAGAATTTTGCTCAGAGCTGAAAAAAAATCAGGGAAAAGTCCTTCTGTTGCCTGTGAGCAGTCCTGGGTCCATAAACAGGTTTCACCTGTCTATGGCTTGATGAGCGATGATGTTGCTCTGAGCTGGGATCGATTCAGGATAAAGCAAGGCCTGCTCTGGGCATGTCAATACAGTTTAAAATATGACTTGTTTCAGCCAGATAAATGCCAGGCTGGATACTGCTGACATCTCAAATGTAAATAGCTTTGCTTTTTTACAGAATGTGTCCACTCCACACTCCCTGCTGTGTAATTTTTATGTCCCTGAAACCCCCCCTGGACATTTGCTGGCAATGAGGTTCTTTAACATGACCACATGGATCACCCAGTATTCCACCCATCCTTGTTAGTTATTTGCAGGGATATCTGGGTGCTTGGAGGTCAGTTTTAACACTGTTTCTGCCAGTTCATCTTGCATATAACTTCCTGCCATTCCAGACAAAAGCAATATGAATAATTTTGCACATAAGTCTGTTTCAAATTTATTTAGCATCTCTTCTGCCACTCCTAGACCTAGATATTGAGCTTAAATGTAGTGGGACTTTAAAACTGGGATTTTTATAACTGACTGTATGAGTTTTGGGATTTTTATACATGATTTAATTTTTTAAGGAAACCATGAAGGAAAATCCCCTGCTGGTTTTGATTTTTTGTCTCTGAGTGGTGGAACTCAAACAGTGAGCCTTAGCACATGATCTTAGAGAAGCTGCAAGATATGGCACCCTTGATAGGGAAGAAGTGGTGCAGAGTGTATTTGGAGTCTGAGACCTAACGAGTTTGGCTTGTATGTTACTTATTCCATAAGGTCTTCCCTCTCTATATTTATTTTCCTTAAGGAATGAGAAGTTTCAGTCCCATCCACGACCTTATATTTGCTCTCCTGCCCAAACTGAGGTCACTGCAGGTGCTTAAATGGTGTAAAAATAGACAAAGATGATTCTGAAATGCTTCCTGCAATAGCTGCCACCTTTTGAGCTCACTTTTAACAGCCAGGGCTGTTTTTTCCTGACGGGGTGAGATTTTGAGTGGGGGGAAAGCAAAGGGCTGAGGTTTTTTAAGTGCTGTAGTGAGGGGACTGTGGGGGGGGGGCAGTTCAGATGAGTTGTGTGGCTGTGGGAAGCCCTGTGGGCTCCAGGGGAACCTCTGGAGCTCGGTGGTGATTGATCAGAGGAGAGCTGAGGAGATGCCTCTGGGGCAGGTTTTTATCAACCACCACTAACATGGTGCAGGTTTATATTCCTTGTGGAGCACAAGGGGAGCCAACCTTCCTGAGCTGGCTCCCTTCTCTGTGGGGGGTGGATTTCCTAACAGAAAGGAGCTCTGGGTTGGGTGGTTTTAATTTATCTGATTGGTAGTTTTGATCAAATTATTTTGTTTTGTTATCTCCATCTCCCTGTCTTTGAAATGGTGGTACCAAGTGTTTTCTTTGTGGTGTGATCTCATCACCACAAGTGGAATACAGCTCAGTAAAGCCTTGTTTCTTTGCTGCTTGCTGATGATGCATAGTTTTCATATTTCCTCCTAATTAGTTGTATTCCAGCACCACAAGCCTCTACAGGTACATATTTTTTTGCTTTTGCAGAATTTCATTAACTTCAGGTCAGTTTGCAATCTGCCTGCCTGAATAACAATGGAGAACCAGAGATTTGTTTGGTCCATCGTACCTTGAATTTGAGGGAAGTACTTTTTAAAACAAGTCTAAAATGAGAAAACAAGTTTTAAAATCAGTTTTACATTTGAATATTACTCAATTTAAGTCAACCAGTAGACCAAAAAGAGAACTATGGAATAGAAATTTAGTTTCTGTTGAATGATTTTGTCTCTGGGCTTCTTGTTATGGGAGTTGCATACAACAATAAGGATGCCTCTCCTACGTACTTCTGATGTATTATGAATGGTGGTGTTTTCTCCATCACTATTAGCATGAAATAAATAACCTCAGTATTAGGGGGTGAGTGTCAGAGCTCTGTGTGTGGAATCACATACTAAAAAGGAAAAGGGGGCAAGCAAAAATAGGTTCCTGCAGGAAAAGGCCTTGAAGACAGAACAAAATCTGAGGCTATTTCTCTCATTCTGTATTTTTATGCTTTGTGCTGAGAGGTGTTTTGGGGAAAGCCACCAAGAAAAGTTAATATAGATACGCCAATACTCATTGAAAACCCCCATTTCGTCATTTCATTAATAGTATGCTGGAAAGCACAAAAGCAGTTATATGACTATTCCTGGTTCTTAAAAACACTGCTGTGTATGCTGAAAAGAGCCCTAATTTGTAGACTGAAAGCACAACATTCCAGTTCTGGGTATATTTTATAATGGCTTACAATTTTGACAAGGTTAGCCTGGAGCAGAATGAAAATAAATGTTCAGTTCACTTCTTGTGTAATTTCTCTGAAATAATCAGGTGTTTTCCATGTGAAGTCAATGGGAGAGAGAGGAAAAAATGCCCCAGCCTCTCCTTAAATGAATTTTTTTTCTGTGTTTCCTGTATTTTTCCTTGTCTTAATGTGGGCAAGTCATCACTAGAAAGATTTTCTTGTAATCCAGTCAATGGGCAGGGGGAAAATTCTGGTCAGTGTAAAAAGGCAAGCCACTAAAATAACCTAACACTGCCTTTAAGGAGACAGAATTTGGACTTTTCATAATGAATCTTCAGAAATGTGTTCTATTCTATTAGAATAGTATTCTATTAGAGAACATCAGAACTTTAAAAGAAGTACAATTATGTTGTTAGATTGGTGTATTTCACACAGAATTGCAAGAAAGCTCAGTTGGCCATTGGTTGAGTTTACATTAAAAAGCCTTGAAATTTAAATGAAGAATCCTGCAACTGAGTTTAATTAAGCTCAAAACTACTTATTACATGCATAGGTTGTAAGAATAAGATCTCTGCTGGAATATTGAAAGCATCAACAACAAAAGCAACAACAAATCATCTTCAAGTAAAACTTATTTATTATTCCTTAAATTAGATTATGGGGCAAAAGCCAAATCACCAGATTAGATAATCAGAGTGTTTCTTTATGACTATCAAATCAAGGCCCTGGGAGATTGATCCCAGTGACCAGCAGACCTCTGGAAACTTTTCAGGGTAAACAAACACTGACTCGTTTTATTTTACATAACAGCATCCTTAAATCAAGTCTTCCATATCTCTTGGAAATGTCATCCTTTTTAAATGCCTTTTTTTTTTTTTTTTGCAGTGTTCCTTCGTATCTGTTCATTTTTTGATAATTTCTTCAAGTTTTTTTTTTTATAAATATTTTAGTAAAAATTTCTTTCTCTGTTTGGTGCCATATCAGACAGCTTGCTGTGGAACTCAACCACATATTCTAAATTTGCTACAGGCAATAAAATATTTAAAAACAGGGTGGAAGGGGAAGTAAGTTACCTTAAATATAATTCTGAAAATAAACAGCTTTTATTTTTTTCAGTCTATCCATAACGCTGAATGTATCAAGAGCATAAAGTTCTGCTGAAAATATGTAAATTCATGTGGTTATATGCATTATGAGATGCATATGCTTCTCCTTCACCATTATCTTTTTCTTTCCTCTCCATCTTTACATGAACTCTTGGCTATAATTCTGCAGGACTTGTGAATTAATAAACCTTTTTGGCAAAATACCTAACAGTTGTTTTTTGAGCTTTCAAACTCTGAAAAGCAGTGCTTATAAAAATTTCTGCTGTTCAGAATTGACTTTTTCCCCTTTGGATTTTTATTACCTCTGGACAGATTAAAGCAGTAAGGCCTAAAAATGAACCTTCTTTTGAAGCAAGCAAGTATTACTGAGTGCTTCTAGGGCATAAGATGATGTTATTCTCTAGATCATGTTAATTGAGACATCTTTATGCCAAAAAAGAAAAGTGTATATGCTCCTCAGGCTGTATTATAGGCTGATGAAGAAAATATTTCTGTATATGATATAATGAGGCAGCAATATGCAAAGAAAAAATACCAGAGAAAGAAACATGAAAGGTTTTGTATTTTTATTTGATGTTGCAGTTTGTGATTAATTTAAAGTCAATAAAATAATAAAATGTAACAAAATATTAATTTTAATTAATAGTGGATTTAATAAAAGTGGGTTAATTTGCAATCAGTAACTCTTGATGGAGAATGGGAACCTGTACACTGGGTAATAATGAGGAGTGCTGCCTAAGTTTTAAACTTGCTCTCTGCCTTCTTCCACACTAACTTGATTTTCTTGGCATGCACTAGAGGAAAAATATTTTCAAAGCTGTTTCCTCAACAGCAAAATGTTTTCATAATGAAGCACTTGTAAAATAGTGTAGCATGAACTGAAGATCACAGGGCTATGAGAATACATAGACCTGGGGGAAAAACCCCTGTAATTTCATTACTCTTTTTGGTGGCAGTATATTATTTGTTTGCTTCCTCTTCCCCACCTGATATACATTATTTTTATTATTTTAATTTCGTTATAATTTCCTTGTTGATGTAAACCTGTGTCTATTTAGATGTCATTTGATAAGTAAGATTTTACTGTCGTGTATGTCTTGATAGGTTTAATTTTCTTTTGCACTAAAGATGAATTTTTACTTCTTTTAGCAAAAGAGTTCCTAATTTATTACTTTTTTATCTTCTGTTCAGTGGGTGAGATTGTTAACTCTGGAGTTAATTTAGCTGTGTAAGCATGTACCACACCTTTCTCCCTAAGAGTGGGTCAGGGGTAAGATTGTTAGCTACAAAACTAATAGGACTGCAAACCCTAAATGGCCTGCCTATGTCAGCAAACATTCTCAGGTATATCATCTAAGAAGCTCTTGTTGAGTTAGTATTTCAGAGAAAGGTTTGGGTTGGAAGGCACCTTAAACAGCCTCTCGTTCCAGCTTAGACACGGATTCATTCCACATGGATTCACTCCACTGTCCCAGGCTCCTCAAAGCCCTGTTCAGCCTGGCCTTTAACACAGTCAAGGACAGGGCTTTCTCAGCTTCTCCTGGAAAACTCTTTCAGAGCCTCACCACCCCCATGGTAAAGAATTTCTTACTGAAATCTAATCTAACCCTGCCGTCCTTGAGCTGATGCCATTTCCCCCTTATCCTGTCACTGCATGCCTGTGTGCATGGACACACGCAGGGAACCAGGTGACCATCAAACCACAGCTGGAACACAAAGAGGAGATTTATTTCATTACCTCTCTGACAATGCTGGGCAGCAGAGACTCCCAGGGGCTGGGACTTGGCCTCCATTAGGCTCAGTTCATCCTTGGGCTGCTGCTGCCTGCCCCAGTGCTCAGAGAGCTTTGAGCACACACGGTTTGTCACAAGGCTGTGCCTTTATGATTTCCCTCTGCCAGCAGGAGGCTCAAGCTTGTGTTTCAGAATGTGTTATCTGCACGTAGGAATTCCTCCTCTCAAAGCAGGCAAAGGATCAACAACAATAGGTGTAATGAATGAAGGTTTCCCGCAGCAACATTGTCAGCACTCTCAGCTGCAGGTAACTTTGGGCAAAGCTATTCCCTCTTCACCAAATCTTCTGCTTTTAACCCTTTGCTCCCAGTGATGCCTTGGTAAAAGCCCCCGTCTTTCTTGTAGCCCCCTCGAGGCGCTGGAAGGCTGCTATAAGTTCTCCCCAGAGCCTTCTCTTCTCCAGGCTGAAGGAACCCAACCCTCTCAGCCTGTCTTTACAGGAGAGGTGTTCCTCTGATCAATGTTTCCAGGCAGTGGGAACTTCCCTGGGCTGTCGTGACTTCTCAGATGTGCTGGATGGTGGCTTAGCCACTTCCTCAGGCTGCTCCCTCAGGGCTCATGGATGTATCTCACCAAGACCCATGGATCTGTGCACTTTTTAGTTCCTCAGATGTTCTTGAGCCTGGTTTTCTCCTGCCGCGGGCATGTCCAAGTGAGATGTTGCTGTCCTCCAGTGATGTCCAAGTCCTGTTCTCCCTCACACTGGGGCCACCTCAGGTATCTGAGAGAGGTGAAATGCCTCTGTCCTGATCAACCTGGTGGGTCAGGAATCCTTCCCATGCTTGGCAGGACAGCAGTGGGTGCTCCATATCTCTGAGACGCCTGATAACATCTGAGCATCCTATTTCTTATGGCTGGTCCCCTGGCTCTGTGGGAGATGAGGATGGCAAGCTCTGCAATGCTCCTCAAGGAGGCATTCCCTTGGTCTTGTCACTGTCACCCAGCTGCAAAAGAGTGACAGTCCTGGGCACCTTGGATGATTGATGGTTCTGTTCATCTCCAGCAGCCTCACCCAGCCACTGCTCTTCCTTTCTCAGCTCCTGCTAAATAACTCCAGCAGCTTCTCAAGGACTTCCCCTTAGAGGCATTTTTCCTGCCTCCAGGCCATCCCTGGCAGTGAGGGCACAGGGATGCTCCCTTTTATCCTGCCCTGGAGCACTTGGAGTGCTGCATTGCAGGGTGTGAGGAGGAGTGGATGGGATGCTCCTGTGCAGAGCCCTGGCCCCAGCAGCTGAACTGTGCTGATCCTGATTCATCACCTCTCTTCCAGCCAGCTCCACTTAAATCAGTTTTCTGTTCCTTGCATGAGGTCAGTGAATATTCCTGCTGCAAAGAGAAGTGCCACTGAAATGTCTGTGAATTGACAAGAATTCTGAATGCAGCAGTGAGAGCTGTAGGGCAGGGTGGAGAGAGACCTTCACACTCCTCTTAGACAGGAAAATTATTTTCATCCCTATGGTCAGGGCTTGACCTTTAAATCAGTGGCATTAAGGTAGTAAATAGGAATAGAAAGGATCCTTTAACAGGTCCATCTCTACTGCATATTCACCTCAGATTTGCTTATCATGAACAGTCAAACATTAAAGACAGTATTCCTTTTATTCAAGAGTGTATCAGAAATCACATAACTACAGAAAATGACATGAGGATAATCTTTAAATGCTTCTCTTTTCTCAGAACTGATCACTTGTTTTCCTCCCCATCTTTATTAGACAAGCATTTCACAAAATTCTGGGCAAAAATGTAAGATTAGGAAAAAAAAAATCCATGCTCAGCTTGATAGTTACATCTTCCTACAGCTTTAAAATTGCTGTTGAGATGGTTTGTGCCCCCAAATCCTCTGTTGGCATATTGAATAATACTGGCCTGGGTAGCAAGGAGAATGCTGTTTTGTGGGATACCTTTCAATCTTTTTATGTGATGTAATTTGTAGTAATTGGTGTTGCTTTCCAGCACCATCTACTCCTTATTGTGGCATGCTCTTCTTTTGCCAGGTTCCCTGAGATTTCTGTGTGATGCTGGGATAAAGCTATTGCAAATCCAGATGAATTCCCACTGTCTTCTTTTATCTGCCCAATCTACCACTGAGCTGTAAAAACCTCTCAGGTTAGATTGTGCCAATATCTGTTTCTCAGATTTTTTTATTCTGTTCTCTGTCAGTAAGTTCTGTAGAGAATGTTTAGAAAGATAGGATTTTTTTTTTTTACTTTTGTGCTTACCTAGCACAAAAATTACTATTGTGCCTGTGTTGCAAAGCAAGTTCAGAGATGGAAATGCATTTCTGAGTCATCAACATGAGCATTAAGACAAAGACTTCTGGAGCTGCCTAGGGGATCCACATGCCAGTGTCCCACTAAATTGAGAAGGAACAGAATATCTTGATTCCTTAGCATCATTGGTTTGAACAAGACTTAATAATTAGCCTAATAGCAAAACCATCTTACTTCTCATTAAATTACATATGTGTCAGCAGAAAAGGCTCAGAGGTTTTTGCACATAAAGTGCCATGTGCTGAAAAATAAAAAGTTCATCTTAAAGGTCTTGTTTCTATTTTGCCTTCAGATCAACAGGAATTCTGTTTTGCAAATGTTAGCACATTAGAAATAATTCTCCTGTTTATTTTTTTCTCTTCTTTGTTCCTGAGATTCCTGTTCCTTATTCCAAAGTATCAGCATCACCTTGGAGTAGGAGCAGCTGCTGTGGTGGGGACAGCATCTGTGGGGAGAAGATTAAAACCACCAAGATGTGTGTTCAGCAACTTTCGTAAATGTCAGATTTAAATTTGTTTCTGCATATAAATCAGAATCTTCAAACCTAAAAGACAGCTATTGCTCCAGGGAAACTGGGACTCTGCCATGGGATATGATGGAGAACTAAAGAAAATCTGGTTTTGGTCCAGAAGTTTGCTCAAATTCTGCCTAGGGAAGGAGCTGTTCAAGGTGGTAAACCTACAAACCTACTTATTATCTCTCTCAAACCTAAAGAAAATATCACCTCTATTAACAGCTGTTTTTAAGATTATCTTTCAAGACAATACAAACCACTCTGGCAAGCAAGGGTATTTTTCAAAGTGTTCGTGTGGGTTGATATTTCATTTTTGCTTCAGATCTGGAGATACAGTTCTAGAACGACATGAAACTCACAAAGGAAGGACCCACTGCATCCTGTATTTCCACCAGAGGACAGATATTTTTTTCTGAATGAAAGTAATACAAAGCATTCTAAGCATTATAATCTTAAACAATGGTGGGTCTACAAAACTCAAATATGCACTAGATATGCTTTTTTTTTTTTACAGGGAATAAGGAAAAAATAGTTGTCCTGTCTTACTGTGTTCAGTTCTTCACCCATGCATGATTCTTTATAGAATTGTGCAAATAAAATATTCTTTCTAGTTTTAAAAATAGGTCCCTGGGTTTTTCTTGTCTGCGAACACGCATCAGATTGTACACTATAATTTATTTGTTTTTTCAAACAATAATCAATGTTAATAAGTATTTATGAATGTTTATATTTACAGAAAACCTTCAATATGCAAACTATATTCCTGTAAGATGCTCTGTAAACTAAGTGAGGCTTAATGGATCAAACCCAAGTCTTCTGAGTCCTGATGTGTCATCAAAAGTTGATAAACATTCTTAATCCTTAGGAATTTTCTCCCATGCTTGCAAACATTGTTGTGGGTTGTGATTTATCCATGTGGGTCTCATGCAGATCTTGGGACTCCATTAAAAAGTCCAAAGCATCACTGGTAAAATACATGGAGTTTTTAATGAGTAATAACAGCTTTCTGTGCCTCTTTGGTGTTTACCACTTAGAACAAGATTAGTAAAACACATTTATTGTGCCTCTTGTTGCACAATATTTTTTAACAAATACTGTTTTAGCAGTAGAGATGCATATTCTTTTTAAAAAATGTTTTCTTTCATTCTCTTTTTCTAAAATAGTATGTTCAAATTATCTCAGTCTTTTCTGTTATAAAGCTATTGGCAAATATCTGGATTAAAAATTTGTTTTAGGTGATAAAACAAAAGACAGATATGGATGATTAATAGGTTTTTGCAGCTTCTCAAGAACTAGCAGCCTTCCAGGTGATTTTTATGAGGGAAATATGGCTCTAATCCAATATTTCTTTAAAAATTAGCCAAAATGAAGGACATGACAAGGTGTACTTTTTACTTTTTGGGTTCTTTATTAAAGACACCAGTAAACAGAGTAGTCTATAATTAAAATCTATTTTTGATAGGCACTGATTTTTAGAAGTATTTTTTCAAACTTGAAACAGGTTTAGATTCTGAACATCATCTCTACCACAGAGCCAGAATTTATATCTGAAGACAGAGCACACCAAATAGAGCCCACAGCTGCTAGAATAGATCATCTTATATATTTTTCATTTAATTCTATTCACTATCCAAATTAAAGTAAGGAAAAAAGGCATTTCAAATGGATTTTTTTTTTCTATTCCAGACTTGCTCGTGAAATTTGGAAACAAAGCAGCCTGCAAAGACCAGTGGTTCATTTACAGTTCTATTAAATTAGTCTCTGTATGTTTGTATGCACACAATAACACAGTAGCTGTGTGTTATTGATGAATACAGTGGAGCTGCTTTTTAATACATACTTTATCTTCTTTTCTCCCCCCCCTTTTATTTTTTAAAGTCTAGTTAAAATTCATTTCCATGGGGATAAGAAAAATTAAAAAACCTCAAATTCCCTCTAATTTTTAGTTTTCCAAGTATTTGCTGTAGTCCTTCCCCACTTACTGGGCAAATATTCTTGAGATAAAGTGTTGTTCCATATCTAAATATAACCAAATATTTTTAAAAAGAATGTGACAATATTGACAGTACTTTTAACTTCAGAAATAACTTGTTTCATCTCACCTCAGAAAACAAATCTCATAGAATGAAATATTTGACAAGACTTTTAAAGGTATGAGGTGTCAATTTCTGCCTGAAATTGTAACCTCCAAAGACTGAATCTGACAATAAGTTTTGCTTGTTATTCACTCAGTAAAAAAAATGCAGGAGGTTTTTAGTTTGTTTGGACTGGGGTGGAGGAGAGGTTTGAATGGTTTGGTTCTATCATTTCCCTGTTCTTGTTTTGTGAGAGTAAATTTCATAAAAAAAAAAAAAATAAAGAAGTAAAATTAAAGGGTAGATTTTAATTTTTCTCCATGTCTTAGACTTGTTCATTTATTTCATTTCTACTTAAGGCTGCTTTTCCTGATGTGCAGGACATGGAAAACAGAGGCAAGTCTGTTTCAAGGAAGGTCTTTGCAGCTACCACAGGCAGCACCAAACAGCTCCAAACCCATTCAAAGATGTTTTGTGTTGTTTGTACTTACTGCAAAATTAGACCTGCTTATTAAACAGATTCATGATTCAAGGCTCTCTGCTAGCTGCAAGAGCCAAGCTCTATTCTCTGCTATTTTGATAAAATAAAAAACCATTCTTTTCTTACAGCTTCTGATTTCATGGACTAGTAGGTTTTTGCTATAAATGGTATAACAGTGAGTCTGCTTTTGAATTCCTCTCCTAGAGGAAAGATAATGCTGACAGTAACTACCATATCCAGATTTCTTTTCTTCTTTTCAAAAGGCCATGCTCACTGTCAGTGTTTCTACAGCAATTTATTTCCAGCATTTCCCTGTATTTATTTTTACACTGCAACTGCACACAGTTGTCTGAGAAACTTAGTTCAAACAAAAAACTGCTTTCAGAGAGCTAACAAGAAATCTTAAGCCATTCAAAACAGAGTGACACAACAATGTGTGAGTGGCAGCTAGGCCACTAATGACAGTATGGTGACTCAAAGCTCTAACAGTTTTAAATGGTCTGAAAATAGAAAGCTTGGATTTGGAGGATTTGATATGTGTTTGAAGAAAAAAGAAAATAGAAAAACCTATGGTAATCTATTTTAATTAAAAGCTTAGGCTGGGGTGGTGGTTGTGATCTGGTCATGGAAGGTTTACTGCAGATAAATAACTTCTTTTTTTAAAGGCAAGGGTGTGGGGGTTGGAAAGACAACTCAAGGCAAGTGTATTAAACACTCAGGGGAGCTTGGTGAATTCACCCTGAGAAACAGCCTCCTTTGTTATTGTAGGAATGTCCAGTCTCTCTGATTTTGGGTTGTAAGTAGGACATTAGGATGTAAAACTCTAGATTAGTTGAAGTCTGTTGAATCCAAGGCAAATATTACAGGTAAAATTCCTTTGCATTCTTTTGTAGTTTTGCTTTTTCTTTTCATTTTTTAATTTTTCTTTTTGAATTTACCCAGGGATTTTCTTTTGTACAGAAGTGTTTGATTAGATTGGTTGAACTTCTTTAAAATTATTTGCAGTGCTGTCAGGTTTTTAGGTGTTCCCTACTCAAGATATTAAAGGAAGAAATTTTTTTCAGGGCAAGGCAGCTTTGGGGGACACTGTTGGGTTCTTAAGGACAGTCAAGGATTTCAGAGAGACACTAAATATCCAGAGTAAGAAACTGTAAAATAGAAAGTCTTTGATTCCTGTAGGTATCTGGCTTGAACCCATTGCAGGAAGTTCTTTAGCATTCATGATATTCAGTATAAATAATAATTAAAAAGTATTATGCATGCCACTTGTCAACCATGGCCTAATAAATACAAAATTCAAAATTTAGTTTGTTGCAAAGCAGCTGACTTGTTGGATACTGTTTTCTTCTTATGGAAAGCAGATAACAAACTTACTTTTCATTTCCCAGAAACTGGACTCTGGGCCTATGAAGCGCAGTTTTGGTAGAAAGGACAGCAATTCCATCACTGAATTTTTTCAGAATTGCTAAAATTCGAATGATTTAAACTGTGAAATTTTCACCTTCTTATTTAGAATGACCATCTTAAAAAACAAATTGAATCTGGATATTGTGAAAAAAAACATTAGACTATTAGTTCCCAAGTGAATGATCTTAAATCCAATCCAGCTTTTAAGATTTGGACATAGATCCACTTTGATTGAACTCAGTAACTCAAATGTCTCTGTGGTCAGTGCTAATCCATAAGCATGCTGCTGATAATGTCATGGATGTTTATTATTTTTTCAATAATTCTTGAGAAGGTGTGTTGAGCCAGATTGAGTGGGAGGAGAAGAGTTGGACCCTGAGGTTTATAATATTTGTGTGTAAGAGGAAATTGTCATATTGTGTAATCTTTTTGGCTTTTGATATTTTAATCCCGTGTTTAGCATTACGGTAGAGGATTGTATTTTTATGAACTTGGTAGGGGTAGCTTGTATTCCCCTGCTCTTTTTTATTTTTCTGCCTTTTTTCAACTTTTATCTTTAGGCACAATGGAGGTAGAAATGAAATATGTCTGACGGATAGCACTGACAGCAAGACCCCATTTACACCTGCCAGTGAACAGCATGGGTACAGAGTTATTGAATCTTCTTTTGGAAAAATGAAACTGTCAACAAATGGAACGTGCTGCACTCCTTTTTAGTGTCCCTCAAGATTCAGGTGTGATAAAAAAAGAAAGAAAAATACAGAAGTTATAGGTAACAATGCAATGTGTTGGGAAGAGGAAGCACTTGTCACTAAGTCTGAGCTCAGATATGCCCATGCAAGTCCCATAGGATTTTAACAAATCCAAAGGCACAAATTAGCTTTAGAAAAAAAAAAAATATTTTGGTTTGGAAGGTAGTTGGAATTTTGGTGATTCCAGCCTACAGGAAGCCCTAAGGTCTCTCTGCTGTGCTCTGTAGCATAGGATAACACTTTCCCTCTTGTAATGGCTTTCCCTGATAGAGACAAATTTGTGTAGCCATGATGTCCCTTCCTACCTAGCAGATGGAAGGGGTAAAAAGTGATATTGAAAGTCTATTAAGGATGACCAGAATCTCTGAGATTACCTCTGCCAGTTCTCTGGGAGGATCAAACAAACAGGAGAGGTAAGGTCACAAATCCTCCAGGCTCACCTTAGTAAAAACCCAGGCAAGTTTGATGCGTGACTTCTTTAGGAGCGTTTTGATCTGTGATGGGAGAAATGGTACCTGCTCTAGGAATGTCTTGTGTCAGTAGGAGCACTCTGACAGTGGCATAAGTGCATCTAAACAAGAGGCTGTATCAATATGGAGCATATATTCAGGTTCAAAGAGTGTTTACCTAATAGGGATATGCATGGATTTCAGTGCTTATGAATGGCACATTCAGATTTTGGAGTGCATGTTACAACAGTATAGCCTTCAGTGTAGAATTATGTGGGACTTGAAATTGCAGTATTAAGCTTTCACTGGCATGTGTTTGACATGACTGTACTACTTATTATTTGAAAGCTTAATTGCAACCAAAAAATTGCCCTCGGTCTTTCGTCTTTGCCACACCACTGTGTGTGTGGGAAGAAAGCAGGAGGTAAAGATTAGAGGAACTCCACTTTTGATCTGCCTCAGAATGAGTTTTGTGTCATTTCAATTGCATTATTTTCAATTTCTAGAAATCCAGCTGTTCGGGGCGCCACAATGACCCAAACACCCCTGTGGCTTTGGGCAAGCTGAATTGTCTTTCCTCTGTAAAAATGGAAAGGATGATATCTAACTTAAGTGTTCTGAGTTGTTCAGATGGGAAAAGACATAGTGAGCTAAATATATTTACTATTTCTGGTCCTTTAGACTGCTATGAGTTATTTCAAATAGTTTAGATCTAAAATCTAAAGCAGTGTCTGATTTGAGACGGGCAGCACTGAGGAGTGAGGAAGAGAAAAGGAGAGAGGCAACAGTGCTGTTCTTATCCACTCCTCCTTGGATAAATGAACAATGATTGCTCTGAGTTCCTTAATCTGGGCTTTATACCAGTCTTAAATGTGCTTAGTAGAGCACTGGTGAAAAGATGGGCTGTGTATTACTGGAACCTCATAAAGCAATGCTGTGAATGGCATGCAGAAGTGGTGTGATTTTCTTAAACTGCAGTAAATCACCTTAACCATGATGCCAGGATATTTATCCTAAGGATACATGCTATACTGGCATGAAATACTTGGTTTGTTAAATTTTATAATCTTTTGAATCCAAAACATACGACATGAGCAATGTACATTTTTTTCAGTGCTTTGTGGGCTTGAGCAACTGGTTTGGCTTGAGTAAAGAGTAGATTTACTGAAATCCAACAGTGAATTGGCAGAACTTTCATTCATGTTTCATCTGTCTCATATGTGGAAAGGAGAAGACGAAATAAATGACTGAATATCTGCTTGAGTTGTACTTCAAAAGATAGGGCTCCTGAGGTAATGTGTTCGTCCGTTTTTAAGAGCTGCAGAACTACTGTAATAATTTTATTATTTATTTGGAGCTAGAGAGGTTACTTTGATTCAAGATAAGTATTTTAGTAGATAAACCAGAGCAGTAAGTCAAAATAGATTGAAACATGTCACAACACCTGTATTCCTTAACTGCTCCCACAAAGGTCATTGTTCTAAATTCCCCACGTAGAGATAGGTGTGCAACCTATCATAGTTTCCCCTTTCCCACATGGTGGTGATGTACCAAATGCAGCTGATTTGCAGGTTTGTCAGCTCTTTCAGACTTTCCCAGCTCTGCACCCTGGTGAAGTTCCTACATCTCAGGGTCCCAGCAGCAAGTTCATGTGCTTAAACACATCAGCCTGTCGTTCTGCCTGCTGACTGGCTTGGGTCCCAGCCTTTGTTAGTCTGCCACGTTCCTCTTTTCTCAACATCTGTTCTTTTCATGGCTGACACCTGAGTTTTTAATTTTTGATCTGGTTCAGCTGCTCCCACATTTCCTGCCTGGTTTCTAACACAAGAGAAGTTAGATTTCATATTTTTTCATGGAAAAACTTGTTGGAGCTTTGTTTTTCCAGAGGTTTCTTCCTGACAGAAACCTCCCTCTTAATTACTGCTAGACTTCAACATCTGAATTTACAGCACCAAGATCATGTGCTTCACCAGTTCTTTCCTTATTGTTTCCAAAATACTGGCTTGTTTTAAAATTAAAGTTTTTCAGTGGGCTGCGTCTATATCACAGCACCTTGTCTTCATTCACCTTCTCATGAGGAGATTGCTCCTTTGCTCCAGCAACTTCTCCAATCTACTGGCTCGTTTATTGCTGCATCAATGTGCAAATAAACAATCATAGTGGTGCCACACCTGTTTCAGCTACCTGGAAAAAAGGGCAGAATTAGACAAATGAGTCTATGCAAATCAACTGGCTCAGCTGCATTTCATCTATTACTGTGCAAAAGAAAACCATTACCATGACATGACTAAAGATCTCTGAAGGGACTTTAACTGGCCTCTGCAAGACACAATTTCAACTTGTTTTTCAATACAAGCAAAGACATTTTCTGTGGGATGGACTGTCAATACAGTTCTAACACCCTGAAACCAGAGAAAAAGTGAAGCCACGAAATCTAGCATGCAACTATATGGTGTTAATAATGATGGTTTTACCTTTGTGCAGCTGAAGGCAAACTTTAAGAGTATTCAAATCTTGTGCAGAGATTATTTCATGCTCTGCTGAAAAGCTGTGAAACAAAGGCACTGCTCAGCTGCACAGAAACCCACTGTGATCTGCATGGGAAATTTAGGTCGACAAACTGTAATTACCTGAGGTTGGATCTGGCCAAGACACTGAGATTAACAATTTTGCACTTATCATGAGAGCCATGGAAATTTTAACAGCATCTGCAAGCAGCTGGGATCTTGGTTTTACATCTTGTGTTTCTTCAGAGGGAGATATTGTTTTATCCCCACTGACACAACAGCAGCTGAACATCCACAGCAGCCCCCAGGCCCCTCTGTCTCCTGTGCTTGGCTCACTGTCATAGGACACAGGAGGAATGGCATTTGTGCACCCTGGGAATTAGACTGGGCAGGCTGAACATGAATCTTGACTCCCACAGCTGTGCTGAAAGCAAAGCAAAAGGACAATTGTGGCAATGAAACTGGATTCTTGTCACTAGAGTCTTTACCTGAAAGAGGGATGATCTTGAGGCTCATATCAGGATGCAGAATTTGGGCTTCCTAGCAGGGCTATGCCTGCCCTGAGCACATGAGGAGGTGCACCAGTGCAGAGGGCACCTCCTGCTTGCTCTGCAGGACCCTGTCATTTTCTCAACCTGCTGCTGCAAATGCTTTGTTGGTCTTGGTCAGCACTAGCCCCATTTAGCCAAACCCAGCCTTTTTGAGGTGTTTAAGTACTCTGTTCCATGCCAGCTGGAACAAAATTGGAGTGGTCTCACAGGCAACTCAGTCTGCAGGTCAGGTGGGAGGGAAGGAAGGCAGTGATGAGCAGCAAGGAGCGCTCCTTTCCAGGCAGTGCATTTCTGGTGTGGACACAGTCACCTCGCAGGTTACTGCCTATGTACTGTTCCAACACTTACCGGGGCTAATTTGCCTGGTTAGTTGCCAGTTTGATTCAGTACAAGGTGTTTTGTGGGCTGAATCCCAGCAGACATTGGGAGCTGCCCAGGGAAGTGGTGGAGTCACCATCCCTGAAGGTATTTTTAAAGACTTGTAGGCGTGGCCCTTAGGGACATAGAGGTGGAGTTGGCAGTGCTTGGGCTTGATGATCTTATGGGTCTTTTCACAACCTAAACAATTCTATGATTCTAATGCTCAGACATCCTAATTCAGCAGCTAATCAGCTGGGTCAGTTATGATTCAAAATAAACACAGTGTGAAAACAAAGTACATTTTGTGTATTGAACCTTAACTGCCTGTAGAGTTTTACATGCTTTGCTAAATTGAAATTTCATACACAGAGAATACCTGCAATACCACAGTGGCTTCTCAATCCCATGCTTTTGTGATAACTTCCTTTCAAGAGGAGAAAATAAAATGTAAACTTAATTGCTTAAACTCTGAAAAATGCTTTTCTTTGAACTCAATGAAGCACAAAGATGAATAGTTTATTACTAAAGGGAATTTAGCTCTATTTACAACTGCTTGTACTGTGAAATTGGTTATTTGTGATCTCTAAAGACTTGCTTTCTTTTCAGGGATATTACTCTGTAGCTCAGACTACTGTGGAAAGCCAGACTGTAAGAAAATTACAGACTCTAGGACAGCCTGTTTTGGTTTTCATGGAAAATGGATATGAAGCTTTACCAACTTTAGGATTCAAAGCAGGGAACTTGTTAAAAATCACTGAAATGTAAACTAACTACCACTGATGGTTTTAAAAGCACTTGTTCTGAAATGGTAGATAAATGCTGTTATGTTCGTGCCTGCTACCTCATTTACATCTCCAACACTGCTAGACCAGCTTTGAAAAACTGTCCTAAACACAAATATATATAACAGATATAACAAAGTCAGCTCAGTGTGAGGGACAAATGCATCCCACACAAAGTTCTTCACGTATTTGTGAAACTTGAGATCGCTATCTGGTGACCTCCTGCACAGCAGAAATGTAGGCCAGTGATTTAGCACATGCACAGGGATTTCTCAGCTCTTCTGGAAGCTCCCAGCCAAGCTGGCCAACTAAAATAGGAGTTCTTCCTTGTGCAGGAGGATAAACCAAGATTTTTAGACATATCAGCATTTTTGGATTATCAGCATCATCTTGACACACAGAAGGATTGTGTCCAGCTCTGACCAGCAGCTTTTCAGACTGAATGGAATTGAGGGAAGATCGTTGGAACGCTGAGATTCTCTTACCCAAAGAGAAAAGACCTTATCTGTTCAGCTCTGGCAAGAACTGAAAGGATCATCTTTGCGAGGTTTTTTTCCAATAGAACTGTGTGGATGTTGGGATATTGGAGGAGGTAAGAAAGCTGACACTTCTCAAATAGCGTTTGATGGCTTGATAAGTGGGATTATATAAAGAGGGTAAACCCACTAAAATAGCAGAGCAGGGAGACTGCTGAGGCAGGAGGCACATTCCAGGTCTCTGTTCTTGTGAACAGGTTGTCTTTAGCAAATAGCTCAACTCTGCTAGGAAAAAATACTGAAGGGCTACTTTAAAACCTTTTTTTTAAGATATTTCTGTTATGAAATGCAGCTCTGAAGGCACAGAATGGGTGATGAGGGCTTCTGGTTAGATTGTAAAACACAGGTGGAACTAACTGTGGTCTGCATTGCAAAGAAAATGAATTGTTTTTGTCAATTATCTATGAATAGTAGGTGAAACTAAGTGCATGATTTCTAGTGTACCCATCGTGTTAGTCACTAGTCTCAATAATGCACAATATTTGCTAAATTAACTGAAAACATCCAAGTTCAAAATGTACAGATACTCTCTGCATGTCACACACACGGATTCAGAGGACCTGAAGGGAAGGTCTTGGTTTTTCTGTGAAACAAGAAGTTGTGATGTTTAGAACATTTCAATGAAAGACTGGTACAGCAGGTTTCATACAAGGTGAGCAGCTACTTATATCATGCCAATAACACCATTTAGATACAAAACAATCTAAAAAATGCATTAAACCATGCATATCATGTATTTTAAGGGCCACCAGTTGCCAATACATTATCAGTTTATTACATTTAAATTAAACAGATACACAAAAATAATGATGGCATCTGAAACCTACTTTTGAAAACACAGAGAACCACTGTTGCTTGGTGTATTTATGTTTTTTTGGGTGCATTTTCATCCTAGATCTTGGTTTTGGCAAGCAACTCCCCTATTTCAGTTCTGAGAATGTGGATCATGTTGCCAGCACTTTCCTGACTGGTTTGGTCTCATCCCTGTGCTGTTGTGAGCACCTGCTTGGTGTTTTGGCTCAGAGATTGTGCAAATCTGTCAAAGAGATGTGTCACACCTGTCTGTGGTAGAGTACTCTGGGTATACTCATTATAAGTACATCTGTATTACTTTGTACTTCTGACCCTCCCTCTGTCAGCCATGGAGTTGGAATTTTAAGGCATTTAAGTCCAATATTTTACTTCAGTCATATACAACATTTACAGGGAAGGGTGAAGCAATTGGGATTGCCTTGGAATCTGAGGCACTGTTTGGTGAAGGGGTTGAGTGCTGTTGGCTGCCATATTCAGTTTGTTTAGAACTCTCATAAAGAATGTTTTTGCCTACTTATCTCTCTTGCAGTAGGAGTTATGCCTTGGAAAAGGGGTTCTCATGTCTAATAGGAATCCAGGTGTTTAGAAGGAAATACAGGGCTGTTTGTCAAATGAAAATGCTGAAGAGATTCTAAGTTTGCAACTGGTATTTCAACAGTCATGGTTCTGTATGCTCAAAATTTAAGCTTTGGTGTTTTTTCTGGGGAATTTCCAGAAGTACCAAAAAGTCAAATCTAATCACAGAAATTACATGAACCTCTCCACTGTGACTACAAAGCTCCAGTTCTTGTGTAGGAAACTTTATAACAGGATATCATTTTAATATGATATCAAATAGGGCTAAGAAAAAAAAAAAATTGAGCGCAAATGACTTCTCATTCATGCATATGTGGAAATTAAAGAATGTCTAGAATACAGCTGAAGGTTTATCTTGGACCTAGGAGAATCCAATGGGGTTTTGTTAGTTTTAGGTGAAAATTTGCTGACTAAAATTTGCTTATGTCTTCAAGTGGATGAGAGAGCATAAGAAAGTTTGCAGATGGAACTAGGAGTTCAGGTGATCTGGATGTATAGGAGATGTGAACTTTGACAGGGAAGTTTTGCTGAGGTGTAAGAGCTGATAAAAACAAATAGAGATTGAGAAATAGACTTTGTACCAATTCTCTGTGCTATATCATGAAATTAATTTAAATCATCACCACTCATGTGGCAAGGAAAGCAAACTGGCCAAGCCAGAAAGCCTATAAACCAATGGCTGCCAGGAAAGCTTGAGTCAACTTCAGTCCTGAAAAGAAATTCAATATTGAAATAAGCTCCTCATGAAGAGCAAGAGAACAACCACTTCTCCCTGTACATGCTGAAAAAGACGAGAGCAGATATTAAGAAAACTTTTCCAAAATTTTTTCAGTGCTATAATCACCCTTGGCTCTCTTGTTTCCAAGCTGTTCTCATGTCAAATTATTTCCAATGTTCTGCTGGATTTGTCTTGTCAAAGGTTTTCTTTTGTTTTCTGAATCGTTTATAAAACAGTAGAAATGAAGGACAGAACTTGGATTTTGGTAAATCTAATAGTCTATGCAAAAAAACAAACCAAAAAATTCAAATCAATGAGTGGATAAAAAAAGCCACAAAAAACAACAAAACACCTTCTTAAGAAGAAAACGAGAGAAAATTGAGTAGATTATTTGCTGTGAATGATTCACTTTAGCTTGATTTCTATGTTATGCTTATTATTGATGCTTAAATAGAATAATGGTGCAATATGCAAATTAAATTGTCTTTATTGTCGCTCTAAACACAGATATTCTCTCATTGCTTTAAAAAAGTGTATCTTTAGATGTACTTTTGAACAGTCAGTTTACATATTGATAGCCCATAGACTTGTGCTAAAATCCATGCAGTCTCATTCTGTGAATATTGGAAAAGTAAGGGCAAGTAAACATGATTAACTGCAGCCTGTGATGCTAAACATATTCCATTATTCAAGCAAATATTTCTCTCTCTTTCAGCTAATGAGAGATTTATGGATTAGCCTCTTCCTCCTTCCCTGGTGGTTCTTCCCTCCTATTGTTAAGAATCTAGGGGATAATATAATAAGATGCTCACTCGGTTACTATCAATAAGACTTCAAATGGGCTTTTTTTTAGGAAGAAGCAGCCGAATTCATCCCAAGTGGAACATCAACAAAATCAATAATATAACAGTAATGAATGAAGAAAACTGCCCACACCACTGCAAAGTGTCTGTCTGATCATTTTGATTGAGAACAATTTTTAATTTTTAAACACTTTCCTTAATGACATGAAATATTGGAATATTTATCCAAAAGCTCAGCCTGGAAAAAGGGGCACTCTACTGAAAAATCCATGTCAGCACATTCATGGCACACACACCTTGCTGACCTCAGGAAGGGACAGAGCTCAGTTCATGGGTGTAGATTGTTAAGGGCTGAAGTGAGAAATTCCCAGAGATATCTGAAAAGCAGCTGAACCTCTCAAAGCCAAGCACCTCCTTGGACACCAAGCATCTCCATAGACAACCTGATTTCATAAGAAAGGTTTTATTTTAAAGCCTTTCCCTCATTGTCTTTCTTGGAATTTCATTTTAACACAAGGCTTGCCTTTAAAAAAAAATACTAGAACTGTGTGCTCTTTCTGTTGATATGAAACAAATCTATCATGATCTTATTGCTCATTTTTAATTAAAATTTTCTATTCTGTAATGCATGAGTCTTAGGCTGACTGGCAATCATTCAGGCTCTTGGAACAGAAGATCTTAGCACAGCTTCATAGAAAATTCAGTGAGAACCTCCTGCAGGAGTTCCTTTTCCCACAATGAGATTTCAGTAAATTACTCCATCCCTTTCAAGAGTAATTGCAATAAATCTGCTATTACCAGCAAATATGAAATATGTCAGTGCATCACAGTTCATTACAATAAGATCTCCATTGTGGACTAATAATAAATAGTAATGCTCAGATAATGGACAAGAAAATGTAACATCTCAACAGTGAAGGAACAAAAATAAGGATCCGAACTCATCGGATCGTGTTCGGAAGAGAATAAATGAATGCCCTGTGGGCTTCTATCAAAGTGATGGATGAAGGGTTTTCTCTTTTGACTGCTGAAAATGCAAGGAAATAAAAAGGTATCCAATGCCCAGACTTCCACTGGTTTTCCTGCATTTTCAGCAGCTCTCCTCTTCGATAAATAATTGAGGACCACGAGCCCAGAATATGACGGACAACTGCTCTGGCAGGAATGTTTGAGATCATAATCCAAGTTGTAGCAGCACCTTGGACATTTAAGGGGAAATGGTTCAAGAATTCTGCTGTGAGTTCTGTTCTGCTTTACTTATTAGTGTGAAAAATCATGATTTCTGGAAATCATGAGCATATTTCCTTTTGTTCTCAGTTTGTCCTCTTTTGGAAAGTCTTGCTTCCTTCCCTTCATTTCTTTTTGGAGCACGATCCCATTACCTATGTTTTTTTCTGTAGTGCTGATCCTACCAGTCAATAGCTAGCAGTTATATTCATTTTTAATACTATTTTTTTCTTTTTCAAGCAACTCTGTCCAAGCACACTGCAGCACAACACACTTTATTTTAATCTTTCACTGATACCAGCAGATGCACAGAAAATGCGACTTACTTGCAAATTATAACTGAATAATTTAAAGCATGGACAGATTATTATTGTGAGCTCATGAAGGAGAAAATTAAAGGTTTAAGGGACAAACTCAATTCTGATTTAAAACTACCGTAACATGTAGAGATAATAAAACGTACATCAGTAGTGAAAATTGGTCCAAATATAATTTCTGAATTGACAGTGTGTGTGGATAATCTTGTGATGACATTTTATTTTTTTTCAGGCTGAAACAGAAGTAATCAAATCTCATTTGTCAAGGCTGTTTTTTTATTTTAAGCATCTGAGGGGAATATTTCTTTCTGCAGCTTAGCAGGTGTGTTTAAGGACTTGCACCACTGTGGAAACCACATTCTTTCTTTATTCTTTCTCTCTTCTTCCTCTCCTCTTTCTCCTCATTTTCTTTCTTTCTTTCTTCTATTTTCTTTCTTTCTTCTGTATTTCCAGCAATTTATAGTTGCTTGCAACTTCAGAAGCCTTTAATTGTGATGGTGTTTTCTCTGTAGAAAAATTACTCATGCAGTTCTCGAGTGCATGATAAATATTATTTACAATGTTTAATTTAAATTCAAATAGCTATGCATTATACCCAAAACAGATCAAGCACATATATCTATTTCAAACTTCTGTTAAAGTAACTCCACTTCCATGGTTCAACAGAAGTTTGAGAGATGCAATACCTTAGTGTTAGAATAAAATTGTTCCACCTGAATCCAGGAGGGTTGCTTTGCTCCTACAAGAGTTTTAAAACTTAATTTTCTTGTCTCCTCCTCTCTTGTCTGAAATAATAACAGCTAGGTTAGTTTTAGAAAATCAGAAGTGATTGAGACATGGGGCTGACTGGCAAGCCCTCCTGTCTGGGATCCCAGGGCTGCAGCTGATTGTTACACAGCAGGCCCGGTGATTTCAGAGCTGACATGCAGAATGTCTCAGCAAACTCCTGCTCTACGCTTGCCCAGGTGTTATGATAATTTTCCTGTCCTGTGTGTGTGTAAAGATTTAAAAATCCAAACTGGGTTACTGAGATTGCCTGGTCTGATCCCCTGGGTGGCATAAAGTGTGAAATAGAAGCTCCTGGTTTTGGTAACAACAACATAATTTTGTTTGGAACTTACACATGCTTTTTTTCAGTTTGATTTCTGTTTATTTTTCCGAATGAAAGTAATCCCTGGAGAATGTACCTTTTCTTTTCTAAGCCTGTTTCTCTTCTACCATTTTCATTCCAATGCTTACAGTCTTAGCACTGGGTAAAATTGCTTACAATTTTTTGTCTTAACTTTGCCTAGATCAGTCCCTGATCTTATTGTTGCATCTGGTTGTGTCACTCATGAAATGTTTCTGGTATTAGAAAATTATTTCCTGAATAAGCAGCTACAGGCAGTGAGGACATTTCCTACTTCCTCATCTCTTGGATAAAATACAGAATGGGAAGCAGGACTTCCAGGCTTGCCATTGCTCATACAGGTTGTATGGCATTTAGACCCTCCTCCACACCTTTTGAATACCTCATGTCAGAATTTACACAACCCTAATATATATTTTAGCGTTCTGACTTGATAATTTGTTCTTTAAACTTATCAGTAAGACAGAATAGTGAGCAGCAGGCTGTCAGTTTGACTTTGAAAGTCCTTCTGGCCTTGCCATCATTTAGCCAGCACACTGTAAAAGTCTGAAGGTGCTGCTGTGCTTGTGCTGAGGGACGGATGCAAACCCAGGTCAGTTCTGCCACTTCATCCTTTTCCCATCTTTCATTCCTCAAGTATATCAATATCAAACCCAAATGCAGTCCTTCAGGTTCCAGTGTTCTTACCACACAGAGGCACTTTTCAAATGTTTTTTCTCCATTTTTTTTTCTCTGAAGGAAGGGCAGTCACATCCACTGCTTCAGATAAAATTTAATGTTTAAACAGTGTCATAGTTCTCAGCAGAGAGATCAAACCAGGCTTGCATCAAATTGTGTTCTGACCTCAAGGTATTATCCTCAAACTGAATCCATGGTGCTTCCCCTCATTAGTTTAATGAATGCTACAGCAGTTTGTCTCGGTTGACTTTTTTCATAAATAATTGGAAGTCCTTTTTTGCCATGGCTTAATATCATTTTATGCCCTATCCCTTAATGATTCACGGCCGATTTGTTAATCCAGAACTCTATTTTTCCTGAAATGCTCCTGTCCACAGTGATTATTCCCATAACAGCACCGAGCTGATTGAGGACGCCGGCTGCTGCCTGTGAACCATTTCTCCATCTCCATCACAACAGATGCTGAGGAAATTTACTACTTCACTCTGCTGACTCTTTTTCTACCAGGAAATTTTGATCAGGTGCTTATTATGTGAACAGAGGGTTTGATAGTAACTAATTTGCATTACTTGTGTATTATCTTCCTGATCTAAGAAGTTGCAGATTCAGTGTGCTGCCTGCTGACTCAAGCTGAGCAGCAGCCAGTGTGACTGTGGAAAGTGTTCATGCTGAATTTGCTGTTTCCACTGCAAGATAGAAGTTGTTGGGTGAGCAGCAGAAGAGGAAAAATAGGCCCTACTTCTCCTAGACAAATCTGCTTTCCAAAGAAATCTTTTTTCACTTTTTTTCCAAAAACTTCCAAACTCATGTCATGATAGTTGTGGTGTGGTGGGGATACAAATGTTCAGAAGTTGAGATTTAGTTGGTTTATTTGGTGGTATTTGCAGACATACACTGCATTTCAGATCAGAAGTGGGACTCCCTTGGGAGGAAATCTTCCAGTGGTCACCACTGACCACACTTTCCCATGTGAAGTGCCCAATTTGGATATTATTTGGACCAGAACAGAGTCAGGCACTTGGCTATACCCAGTAATTGTGAAAATCAGAGAAGTATGACCTCTTTTTTTTCTTCATTTTCAAATGTTTCTCCTGGGTGCTGAGATGATGCAGCTGTTAGTGCCAGTCCTGGAATAATCTGAACATCTTTAAGCTTTTGTAAATATTAATTTTTATACACTTGGGCTAGCAGTGTGGAGAAGGGCAGTGAAGATCTGTGTCCCCCACGAATTTCAGTGCTTTTCTTTGTGTGCTTAAAAGCCTTGGTGGTGCATTTTACAGTGTGTTGGGTTTGAAGTGGTCTGCAAGAAAGGAAGTGTGGCTGGGAGACAAAGCAACACCTAAAAATGTGTATTTACAGGTAAACAAGTAATGATATATCCTAGAACAAGTAAATCACCAATAATACTCATTTTTATCTCTGTACAAGTGTGCAGACTTCAGTGACCAGGGATGTAACTGAAGGCTGATTTAGTGCTCGCAGCACAAACAGAAGGAAAATAGAGATGCACACTTGCACTTTTTGTTTGCAGAAATACAGTCCTGAACCAAAACACTCCTGTGGCCTTGTGCCCTCAGTATTCCAATTTTTCTTAGTGATAGTGGTGGAGGAGTGGGGAGGAAAATCATGAAGTGAAGCCACTTATCTATTTGTAGAATGTACTGATTCACAGGCAAGGCGTGTGGGTGCCCTGCTCTTGCACACAGCCAGAAAAACAGATTGCTGTGGTGCTGGGGAGCACATGGGCTGTGTGCTGGCATCAGATTTAGCATGAACTTGAGGGGTTTAATTTTTAGGACCACATTTCTCCATATGTTTGCAGCTTTTAAATGGTGCATTTTGTTAATATAAATCATGTTGCTGATTTTTTTGGGACCTCACACGGATTAAATTCACAGTATTCTGGCCAGGGATCAAGATTTGTGTGATCATTTAAAAAACAAAAAAACACCCAAACCTAAAAAACCCAACGACAAAAATGAACAAAGCAAAAATATTTTGTTCACCTCTTTTGGTTACATCTCTTTCCAACATATCCTGATTTTTGTGTCCACTGGATTGCCACCAGTAGCATAGCTGATTTTAGGATTGAGCTGAAGTGCTTCTTTGTTAGATGATCTTAAATACACTGTTTTCTTTGCTGCAATGTTTGGGGTTTTTTTTTTGTTGTTGTACTTTGGGGATTTTTGTTGTTGTTGTTGAATTGTTATTGATGGTAACTTGAAGAATTATATCCTCTGGGAAATGGCCAGTACTTAAAAAAAATTAAGCTATTACAGATCTAAGCATTAATAAAAACAAAGCAATTAAAAAGATGTGTACACCCACATGTTCTACACTCAAGCAAAATAAAAAGCAGAATTTTATGCAGAAAAGCCCACATATTTCACAGATCAGCACATTGCTATTCCTATGCAAAATATTTATAGACAAGTCAGTGGGTTTTAAATTCAGTTCAATATGGATTAGAGAAAAACTAAAGAAGTTTGAATGAATCAATAAGTTTCTCATTAACACTAGCCTTAGAGTGAGAATATTTTTTATTAATACAAAACACCATGCTTTGTCTACAAATGAACCTGTCATATCATTTTGTCTTTTGTACTTCTTTCTGCTCAGTAATTATTGATCTATCAACATGAAAATTCTATGGATTTTCTATACAATGCCAGCTATTTTTCTCATGTAGGAGTGGCTGGTTATTTTAAATCAAGCTATTGTTGTAAAAGACTCTATAAAATATGTCTAAATTGTACAAATGGGAATATATTTCACTTGTCTAGGGGTGTGATAGACCTCACCTTCTGTGATTGAAGGTGGGGTTTTGTGTAGGAAGTGTGATTTTATTGAAATTACACAAGTGAGTGTTACTTTGGGTTTCTAAGCTCAGGGAGGTAACTTCACAAGCATTGCCAAATTCAGGGGTAAAGAAAAAAGGTTGTTCAGCTGCAATCTATCTGAGTTACAAGGAAAAATGTCCCAGATTTGCAGCTCCCCTGTTCTGTTGGGTCCAAGCTTAGTGCAAAATCAGGAGAGAGAAATAGAAAATCACCAGTCTCCTCCTGCAAGGATCTTCATCTCATGGGGTCACTTGAAATCGGTTTTACATTCGTTGGGCTGAGCAGTTTGGCATAGAGTTCACATCTAAACCCTGCATTTGATCCTCTTTTCTTACAGCCCTTCTGCTTCAGTATTTGTGTGTGGTGAATTCCAGGGAAGAAGATGTGTTTGGCATCAGGAATGCTGAGTGCTGCCCTGTGCTCTTCTACTGTGAGCACTTGTGGGATTCACTGATTCGAAGAGTCAGCAAAAACCTTTGACACGTCACAGAAATAAATCATGTGCGTGTCATTCTGGGAGACACTGTAAATAAACTATAAAAGGGATTAGCAGGAACCAGATCACACGTGAATCTATTCAAATTCTGAGACATAAAGTCAGAGGAGCCGAATCTCACGCTCTGTGTCCAAGTCAAGAATATAAATTCTCCTGTAAAGTCTAAAACCTAAGAGGCTTTTAGTGTTCATGCTTAGAAACTTGCTTGTGTCTTCAAATATATCCTTTAGAGAGCCTCAGGAGTTAAGTGTAGTCATCTTCCTTGCATGTGAAAGTGGGAAATAAGCCAGAAAAAACAGAGAGTGCTTGAATATGCCTGAGAGAGTTCTCCAGAGACCCTGGTGGGTTTATAAGGAAAACAATCAGTAGGGGAAAAGGGGGTAAATCTTGTGGTATCTCTGGGCATGTTGTTGGTATCTACAGTCTCTAGTGCAAGTTGCACGTAGCCTCAGGAGCATAAGGATCCTTCCACAAACAAGTCTGGCAAATTTTCACACCTATTAATGAGATCTGGGTTTGTAACCTGCTTTTCAAAACTATATTGTTCTTGTCTAGCCCTGTTCTTGTCACACATCTGCAGCTTCTTGCCAGCCAATCCGAATGGGTTTTGGGCTGCATGACGGATGCTTTAACCACAGGAGTAACCTCTGCCTGCTGTTGCTCCCCCTTTGAGGGCTGGGAGGGGGAAACTGAGGCAGGGCGAGGGCAGAGCTGGGAGCTCTGGGCTGTTGCTGACTTGAACTAAGCTGAGTGTGTTTGTTTGGTCACACATCTGCCATATGCTAATCTATACTGCACCAGAGCTTCCAGAAATATTTGTGGAAGACAGGAACTTGAAAGTCCCTGCTTCTCTGTATAATTTAGGCAGTGAATTTAGATATCATATTGAAAAGGTAAAATCACACATAATGGGGGAAAATGCATGTTCTGTGTACACAGCTGAATGCATGTTGTCTAAATAATTCACATGAATATTGGAAAATTTAACAGATTTATAAGTGACATCTTTTTTTTGTATAGGTCTTTCCCCTATTGAAGAAGGCATAAATAGGAATATCTCTTTACACAGTTTTGTACGCAACAATCATTATCTAGAAAAGAAATCCCTTAATTAATGTGCCCATTTGTCATTATGTCATCAGTGATAATCACCTAGTGAATGAATGTACTGATCCACAGTTCTATTAGGAGTTGCTTTTGTTGCCCAGGCCACTCTAATTGTGTAGCTCTGGCAAATTGCTAAAGACAGGTTGATGTAAACACAGTGTTCAAATTTAGAAGGAGTGATAGTCCTAATATAGGAAAATAACCAGAATAGATCTATTTGACAAAGCCAGTAATTACTAATTTGAATACCAACTAGTTCTGAGTTGGTAGGTTTATTCCAGCTCTTTCCTTGGACTTGAGAATGCTTGTATTCCTTTTCCAAACTCTCCAGAAAAATAAAGGCAAAAGTTCATTATGCAAAACCAACATGTGCCTGGCACTTGCCTTTTCAGAGTTTCTATTTACTGCCATGCTGCAAATCCATCTGCTCAAAATAGACAAATTTCTGCCCCACTGTTGAATTTAAGTAATGAAACCTATCAGCAAGAGACCTCTGCAGGTGGGGGAAATCGATCCAAGCAGGGCAATGTAAAACACTGAGGGAAAAACTGCTCAGAAGGCTTTTGAAGATATATTGACAATGCATCTGCTTTCCTCACAGCAGTTTATCTCACATTTGGAACTATCGCCTTTAATAACATTGTCATTACTGTGGACTGATCTTCTCTTGTGAGTGACACATCATCTATTTATCTGTCTATCTATCCATCAATCAACTATTTTTAATAGGAACAAAACACCCTGTTTCCCTTCATATTTCCTCCAGTATTGCCGTGAGAACTTATTTAAATTGATGATAATAATTGGAACTTCATGATTTTTTATTAGCTCCAAAATGCAAATAAGTGTTTGTACTTTCTGTAACCAAGCATTAGCTGAGCAAATACAAATTTGCATAACTTGGAAAGTTGGAGTATGGATTGATTGCAGAGCCTGATGTTGTGGAAGCAAAGCTTGTTAAAATAAACTCTCACGGTTAGTTTTTATTCCAGCAACTGAAAAATGTAAAATTAAGTCAATAAAAACATGTATGTCATTAGCCTTATAGAAAATCTTTTCCTTCTTGCTTTTAAATATATATACATGAAAAAACCCATTTAATTCAAGACTTCAAGCAAGTTCAATAGTTTAATTTTTCTTCTGAAAAATAATTTGTGAGACAATTCCTTGGTCTGAAATCTATAGCACCTATCAATTTTTAGCAGAAATAGACACTAAAAGAGGTAGAGTGGTGCAACTCTGTCCCTGCAAAATTTGGTGTATTTTCTGTCTTGAGTACATCTTTGGATTAGGTACAAGTATAGATTTTGCATTCTTTTTACTGGGTGTAATAGCAGGTGCCCTGCTGAAAGTGCCTCATTTATTTTACTGTTGGAGTAGTTAATACTGAGAACAGGGTTGTTGGAAATAAACACCTTACAAGGATTTTTTTCTCCTAAACCTTTTTAAAGTGTAGGAGAAAATTTTTGAAACATGGCTTGCTGTTGTTTTCAGGTGCTTTATTTTATATGAGGCATAGTCTTACTAAAGGGATTATTTATGGTTTACTGAAAAAAGCCAGCGTCTTCACCAGATGATTTTCTGGTGTTGTTATATATTTTACCAAGCAATACTTTAAAAAAAAAATGGTATCAGAGAGAGAGAATGAGTTGATGATGTGTGAGGTGATGGGGTTTAGTAGGCCGAGAAAAATGTTAAAAAAAAAATAAGTTCATGCAACTGGTCCTTTGAAAGCAGATTTGCACCAGTTGGGCAGATGTGAGACTTTGCAAGGAAATGATGAGGAGCCTGAAAGGAATCTCTCTGCTCTCTGTTTTACATCCTAGCAGAAGCTGTAACTTCAATTTGATAAAACCTTTGTTATTTGGGGGGGGGTTTTGTGCGTGTTGCTGATGATTTCTTTTGCCAAGTGGGCAAAATTCAGGAGGAATTTATTGTAAATGAATCAGATATGTCTTTTCTTCTTAAAAAGAAATGTATCTTGTAAATATTTAAAGTCTGAAAAAGCCACACTGAGCTCAAACTCTTTATACTCTTGAACACCTGATTCTACACAACATCAGTTATGTCACTTAAAACTGAGGCATTTTTTGCAATACTCAGGCAAAAAAAAATGTGCTGTAAGTAGTGTAGTGGAAAAGGAGCTGGTTAAGTCTGGTCAGTGAATAAGGATTACGTGTTCATGAAACTTTTTTTATTTCCTGGGGTTATGTTTTAAAGCAGTTATGGAGAACTCTGGGCTGTCAGGTGTACAAATACACCTGCTTACCACAGCACTTTTTTTAATGAGAGAAGGAGAAATTCACTGGAGCTTTGGTACTGGTAAGAAGAATGCCTTTCTTATATTTTAAGGAAATGCCCTCAAAGGGATGGATCTTATTTGGACACAAATGCCAAGGCTAAGTTGGAAACCTTTTTTCTTTTGGAATGCTAGTTTAGAACATGGTATGTGTGTTAGGCTAATTAGGTGAAACTCGTATAACAACGAATGTTTGCTCACTGTGACAAGGAAATCACTCAGAGCTTTGTTCAGCAAAGCCCAAGATGAGCTGCTTGTAGAAAGAGGATACCTCAGAGCAGTAGCATTCAATTTTTTTTGTTCAGGTTCCTTTTTTTTTTCCCTTTTGGCAGTTCCTGTAAGGAACACTATTTAAGGAATTTAAATCTGACAGCATGTCAAAGGCCATTTGATCTCTCAAATTGGCAGGACAAAATATACTCTGACTTTAACTTAATTTCATGAGCTCATTAAGAATTAAAATAAACAAACATGACATTAGACAGCAATTTGCAGGTGACCACGGGTGCATAAAGACCCTTTAGCTCTTCCTGACCTCCTGTCCTGCTTGCCAAGCCCAGCTTTGATCTAATGTGTGCTCCCAGCACATGTCAGGCCTTAGCATGAGCTGGGGTAGCCAAAATGTCAGTGGGAATTGAGTGAACATTCCCACAGCAACCTTGTTTTCCTAATTCAGTTGTTCATGTCTGTCCAAAAGCCCCTGGCCAAGGGACTGTGGCCTAATACCTTTGGCTAATGTTTATGTGTAGAAAAAGGGGCATTTTGAGAAAGAAAAAAGTAAATAGATATGGGCTGTTGTCCTTATCACCCTGTGTGCAGGGATCTCAGCGCTCTCTTTAATTTTCTGTGCCAGAGAGCAGGTTTATTGTCAGTAACAGACTTCAGCTCTATGTTCACTTTATGCTTGCTGTCCTTCTCTCCCTAGGAATTAGCACTCAGGTCAGGAGAGCCTCCTCTAACCAATAAAACACAACCCCAGATGCTCTCCTGTGTAAGAACACTCAGCACCTGATTCAGTCTCTACAATTGTTGCTGACTGTATAATTTGTGTGTCAAAGAAAGAGACATTTGAGATGTGCTGGGCCCTCATGAGGGCACATCAATGAGAGACATTAACAAAACCAACACCAAATATGAAATCTCTTGTTGATAAGAATTGTTTGGGTACCCTCGAGACTGTTTTTCCTTGTGTTGTCTCAGCAGAGACCAGTCCTTCCTTCAGCTCTTAGCACTTACAGGTATCTCAGGGGTTAAAAATAACCACACCTTTACATTTCAAATTTATTTTGCTTATCTATTTCCTTCCGTCACAATTCCTTTGCGCTCTCTCACTTTTCTTACCTAAACTCAGGCCTGTATAGACAAAGGTAGGAAATAAAATAAATTTGTCAATAAACAGACACTGTTTTGATTAGAGTCCAAAAATGTTGGGTTCCAGTGAGCCTCACCTCTGGCACTTAATGAATATTAACTACCCTAAATTGTCCTCTTGTAGATTTTCCATGAAACTCCAAAGAACAGAATTAAAACAAGAACTTCTAAGAGATTTTATCCTTGAAATATTAATTATTAATGGCATATTAAAATTCCTATGCTTTCTATTAAAATTACTTTAATCATCAAGACAGAATAAAGAAGTGCCTTTGTAGTTGAAGATATTATATAGGTGATTGTTTCAAATAAAGCTGGAAAATTCTAAGAGATATGTATAGGACATTTTGATAATATATTTTACAATGTATTTATTAAAGTGTTGAAAGGAATGGAAAATTGTTTACATGGCTGTTGTCCTTGCACACCACAGTACTGTATTGTTGAGGTGATGAAACTGAAATTTATCTATTAAACTGCAAGTAGAGGCTTCACCTGCTGGGGTTAGGAAGAAAGGGAGGGTTAATTAATGGTTAATTAATGTCTGTATGCCCATGGCTTTCACTTTCAATTATTCCTTTAAATTCTATGTGGGTTGTTTTTTTCTGAGAACCAGTCTTTAAAAAAAAAAAGAATCATGTCTGATATGTTCATTCCTGCAAGATAGTTAGTGCCTTCATTTCTCATCAAAGTCATTGCAAAATGAATGAATGCAACAGATTAAGAAATTGAATCTTAAATTATTCATTCATTATTCAGAGGGCTGGGAATCTCTGATGTAGCCAGGAGGATTCAGAGGGGAAAAAATGCAGGATTCTGTGGGAATTACTCCAGTTTTGGACATGAACTTCAAGTGACAAAGTCAGATCACCAACAAACTGAGCAACCTTGAGAACTGTAAGAGAAGTGTGTCAGAATATAAGGTTGAAATAAAGCTGTAGATAAATACAATTTAATGTATATTTAGTTTTTAACTTGCAAAGTTTGGGAAATACCATTCAGTTGTTAAAATTGAACAAATTATTTGAAAGGTAGTTGGGGATGGAATCAGTACCTCTACAAGATTAATCTCTGTTGTTCAGCAGCTTTTGGCAGCTGTGAAATAGAGTCAACAAAATATTTATTTATGGACAGCTTAGGGAATTGAATTTCTTAGTTGGAATAATCATATAAAGGCAAATGGGACTACAGAAGGTTAAATTAAAAAAAAAATTGTAGATGGAGACGTTGAGGACAAAAATAAACTGAATGCATCAGTCACTTCCAAAGGATGTTTTAATTATGGGGATCCATGCCTTGAGAAGATACATAATGTAATCTGCTAAAATTTGGTATCTATTTAATGAAATTCTTTCTTCTTCTCTCTTGCAAGAGGAATCTCTTTGCAATCCAAATTGTAGGAGGAAGTTTTTATCATCATCTCATTCAAAGGTCTCCAACCCTTAGAAGCATTGCAGGTTATTTCCATATCTTCTGTGTGTGCGTGTGTCCCGTTATAATTCCATAGATCTCTACAACTCTCATCCAAACATTGGGGTCAAGCTTGAGATTTTAGAGCCAGGACATTTTTCAATAGCCTGTGAATGCAAATTGCTCTCTTCTGCAAGGTTTTCTTCTGATATGGGGAAAAAAACGTTTGGGTCCTTAAAACAGAAAAATTCTTATCTTGCGAATTTTTAACAGAGAAAAAATCATTTAAAAAGACCCACAAACTTAGAAAATCAGTACTTCACCATGCTTGCAAAAGTAAAACTATTATCTTTAAAGTAAAGTTTTTACAATTAATTTAGAGAATTTTATGTTACTTTTTTCATTACCCACACCTATAATTCTCATTGGAAAATAAATATTTCTTCATAGAAAAAAATTGTAGGCCACTGAATGCAAGTATAGTACTGGCAATTTAGCATATCCACTTAAAAACTGAAATAATTATTTAAAAAATACAGACAGTTTGCAGTTGTAGAGGCAATTTTTCCTTAAAAAAAAAAGCAAAGGAAAAAAGAGAAAAAAGGCAGCTATTTTTCATAAGGGAGAAGAAGAATAAGTTAAAGTATAAAGGTTAACTTGATTGACCTATCTTTCCTGGAAATATGCTGAAATTCATGGTTCAACAAAATATTTGTTTGCATCCAGACGACAAGTAGAAGATAAGAACCCATATTCATTTATCAAGAAAAAAGTCACTTGAGACTTACTTAATTTCATTCTAAGACAGAATCATAACTCATTGGAAAAGGGAGAAGAAATAGATGTCAGAAGCCTGATAAAGTTTTTGGCATTTTCTGAGATGACATTCTTATCCACAACATAGGGAAACATAAATAAAACAGGAAAAATGTAAGGTCTGTGAGAATGTATTTGGAATTCCCGAATGAGGCAATCATTGAGGTTTGCTGTCAAAATGGAGGGATGCCCAAAATGAGGTTCAAGAGATCTCAGTACGCCCTAAAATTCTAATGAGTGCCTTGAGTAGCAGAATATGGAATTTGTAGGTGAGATGTAACTAGGGGTGCTTCAAACAGAGTGGAGAACACATTTCAGGTTCAGGGTGACCTTGCTGAGGTAGAGGAAGGCACCAAAATGCACAGTATAATAAAAGCAAGGTGAAAATCTTAGGAAACAATTACCTATAACAATATATTGGAAAATGCCAATTTTGCAGAAAAAAGTGCACAATTATCAGGTAAACATGAGTTAACAACATCATATTCTTGCAAGAACAACAGACAATATAATGATCTACATAAACAGGCCCACCTATGCAAGGCATAAAAAATAATCCTTTTTGCTACACTTGTTTCTACATCCTTAGGCTCAGCTGGAATTCAGTGTCCACCTTGCTGCAAAGATGTGGAGTTGGGATTGTTCCAGCTGAAAACATGACCATTTTTCCTCTCTTTCCTCCTTTCTTAACCTTTTGTTCTCTAACTTGTTTTATTTCCCTACTCTTCTACTTAACTGTGGCCACTCTTGTTTCTTTGGCTACTCCAGCCCCCAAACCTCATGGGTGACAGCACAGAGCAATTCCTAAAATGCAGCCTTATTTTTTCCAAAATGTGATTCCTGCCTGATCCTTGCTTGATGCTTTCTCTGATCAGCTTCAGAAGCTGGGGATGCTTGAGCACTTGCAGCTGAGGGGTCTCTCCTCCACACTGAGCAGTCTGAGCTTTTCCCTGGCTTTTAATGTATGTTAGAATATAGGCCTTAGTAATTGAGTAGCTGTTCAGAGGCAATATTTACTGAGAAAAGCCTGGGAACACAACACAAGCAGACCTATCTCCCTTTAAATAGCTCCACAGATGGAAACCTACGTGAAAAGTGTGTAACTGGGCAGAAAAATCTTCCTGTCCTACCTGGCACATTAGTGTCACTTTTTAATCCTGTTTGCAACTTGTTTAATTGAGTCTTATTTCACTGATTAATGCTAAAAGAGATTTAACTATTTCTGACAGCCCAGCAGCACCCTAAGTACTGTGCCACTGTCTCACTGCATTTGTTCCATCTCCTGTGGGCTGTTCTCAGGCAGGTGAGAGCCTGTGAGAGCCCAGCTGTGAGAGCCCAGCTCCTGAGCTGCTGCTCAGCTCCAGCATCCCACATCCATCCAGGGCAGCTGCTGCCTCACACCAGCACCTCCAGACTTGGGAAACTTGGAAAAGTCCCCATCTAACCAGATGGAGAGCTCTCATACCACTAACAACCATTTCACTTCTGTTGCAGCTGCCCTTGTTCCTCATCAAACTAACGATCGTCTTTGCTATTGTTATTATTTTCTTCTTTTGTCATTTATATATTTTCTGGAAAAGGGAGTTTTCACTTTATTGACAAAGAATTTTGCCTGTGTATCTGCTCAGGTGTTTCTCCTGACAGTAGGAAGACTTTCCTCACTTTGTCGTTCAGCATACAGTAATTTCCCTCTTATATTCTGAGTTTCTTGAAATGGGTTGAAATCTAAAAATATTTCTGACAGAAGCAGTTACACCAGGCATCTTAATTATTATGTTCCAAGCAGGTGACAGCCAGAGTAAGGAAAACTGATATGTATCCCTGCAGCTATGTGCTTTTTATACTGAAACTTGAGGCTGTTATAAATTACCTGAGAGTGAGACAGCCATGAACACCCACGTCAGATTTATACCACCTTGTGTGGTATGAGGGCTCACCCTTTCCATTCTTGTTTTATTTCTGTGCTACTGAACTTATTGATGACCACAGATACCTCAGGTAGATATCCAAACATGATAAAAGCAGCTGCTCTGCAGCCTGATCCCTTAAGTGACTGCAGGGAAGGCAGGGCTCAGAGACAGGGCACAGGAGCAGTTGTTCAAAAAAACTCCACCTGTTTTCCTTGATAACCAATGTTTTATTTGGAGGCAGTGATGATTTTACCTGCTGCCAATTTTTTTTTTCATCTGTCAGGGCATGAGAATGCTGCACCTGCTGCCTCCTGTTTAAGTGGAAGAGGAGGAGTTCCCCACACACCGCACTGTGCAGTTATGGGACAAAAAAACATAAAGAAGGAAGTAAATTTAAAAATAGACCCTGCTGATCAGGTGCTGAGCTGCCATGTTGCATTACACAGGTTTTTAATCTATTTTAAAATTGCTTTTTCAAAGATATGCTCTATTAAAGAGAAAATCTTATTACAAAGATATCTAATTGTTCAACCAGTTCAGAAGATATTGTTTGCTCAGAAAATTTTGACAGGAAAAGCAAAAGGGAAAATATTTTACAGTTTAATATCATGTGCTAGGGTTTTTCTGCTAATCCTAAACTCCTCCTAACAGAGGGGAAAATAGCTGAAAGGGACAAACAGATCAATGCTAAAATGGGCTTCTTATATTGCCAATGAAAATAAGAGAGATCTTTATATAACTTTGAATAAGTTTATTACTATAGAAAGAAGGGATGATTTTAAAAAATTGCCGTATCATATTTTATGTAAAGTCTTCTGCAATTTTGAGCAACAAGCAGTTGTCAACAGCAACTGAAACATCACAATCATAAAATAAATACTGTCAATCAGTGATTTGCAGCTAAGATATATTGATGTCTGTTGCTCTCCAGCCATTAAAAATTAACTTACCCACTTGTCACTCAATTCCCTGATGTTTTCATCAACTCTGCTTTTCATGAGCTTCATGAAGTCCTTTTGCCTGAATATTCAATAAGGTATTAGGTTTGTGTACTGAGGTTTTGAATTTAGGAGCTGCTAGTTTTCTTTTTGTCCTAAAGAGAAATGGCCTGATGGGCACATATTTAATTTTGGGTGTCCCTGTAGGGATCTGCAGACCAGCAGTAGCACAATTTTAAAGGTAAATGTAAGAAGTGATAATAGCACAGAGATACTTGTTGCTGTCCCTGAAATCTCCCCTCTGCCAGGAAACCCCAGCAAGTTTTCTTGTGGATGCAACTTTCCCTTCCAGTGTAATGAACTTAAGAAAAATTAAACACCAAAACATTAAAAGCTGTTGAAGGTGATTCAGTCACAGGATCACATGAAGTTGAAAGTTTACCTGAAATATCTGAGAGAGGGGCTAGCCCACAAACAAAATAGCTTTTCTGAACCAAAAGTTGGTAATTAGACTCAAGGAATAACCCTGTTTCCAGTAATGTCTAAAGACACTGACATTTCCTCTGAGTTTTTATGAAACGTCAAGTTTAATATTTCCAAAGCAAGAACGTTTTAAAACTATTTTAAGATTGGTTTTGCAAAGTTATGTTTTATTAAAGAGAAAATCTTGTGTTACTGATGTTCCCTAGGCATTGGTAATTTCCATCATCATATTGCCCATCATATTTCACTGTCTCCTGAGTCCCTGACAGACTCTGTGCAGACCCTTCTCTAACGTTACCGAGTGGAAAACTGGAATTTAATAGTGAAAACCAGGCAGGAAATATGTTTCAAAAAGTATTAAGAGCTATAATTTCTATACAGCCAGATCCAATGAATTGCAACTGTGGTTTATAGATTGCTTGAAGTTTGAGGAAGGCTTAAGCAGAAGAACCACTGTGGTGTCTGAAAACCTGATTTTCTGGATCTCATTGCATTGCTTTTGAGTGAGAACCATGTTAGGAGGGGATGGCTGAGTGATGTGGCTGGAAATAAGGATGCAATGAGTGTCAATGTCATGGGACAGCCCTGTAGTTTTGGCAGGACAGCTGAGGTTGCCTGTGCTTACAAAGCTGGGAAACAAGTCAGGAAGATTTTGGGAAGCATCAGAAAAATTCATCTACTCAAAGTTCTACTGCAGATTGCCTACTGAGAGTGCTGCACCTGCCCTGACAGATGTTGAGTAAATATTTAACTCATGTTGTATATTTGATGTATTTTTACATATTTTAATTTTTTTCATATCTGACCTTGCAGAGTTGTCTGTGAATGTATCACAGAGAGAGGAGTCTGGGGGCAGGAAGGTGAAGCAGTATGGAAGAATAATTCATTGCACTTCTGTCTGGATAAAGGGATAATGAGACTTTATAAGAACTCACATATGCATGAAATAAAATGTCTTTAGGGTGACAACATTAATCTTTATTGTTCATTTTCACCAACCATGAGAAAATCCTATGTGGATAATTATGACCACACATACACCACAACAAATTCTAGCCTCTCTGTTGAGTATAATTCCTTATATTTAGTTAAACTTTAGTGGATTCATTAATGAAGAGGCACTTACTGCCTTACTGCAGCAGATGAGAGCTCAGAGACTGAGAATCAACCTGTCTGCATTGAAGAATGCCTTTAAGTAGTGCAAGAGAAAAAAAGGAATTATATCTCTGATCCCACTTGACAGGTTTTTTATCTGCCTTTTCAATTTAAGGTTTCTGACCTGGTGATCTCATTATCTCCATGGATTATTTCTGCATATCCAGGACAGTGACTAAATTAAGAGGTTTTTCCCCAATGTTTTGACAGGATTTATTGTTTTGGGAGGGATTCTCTGCACTTACATTTACAAGTACCAGTGGAACACCAGCAAAAAATGTCAAAATAGAAGGAAAGTGTGAAAGTTACCCATGCATTTGTCATTCAGAAGATAAATTACTGAGCAGGGTATACATTAAGGAATTTCTAAGAGGTGTTTTTTGCACAAAACCGCAATGGGTGATGCTCTGAGAAGCATTGATTTCATAGGGAATGGTGTAGCTGCACTCCACTCAAAAAATCAATGGACAGGTAGTGCCAATTTTGGAGCCAGAGCAACTGTGTAATGTTAAATACTTTAAATTTTGACTTCTGTGGGGAAAGTGTGTCCCTCGGATGTCTGCTTTGTGCTGGAGAGTTCACACTGAGATAGTTTAGGTGGGTGGGTGAGAGCATCTGTCTCCTGTTGCAAGAGAAGACAGCACTTTGAAAGTCCTTCCTAGTGCAGCTTCTTGGATGCAACTTGAGGAGTAAACATTTCTCACCACCACATGTCCCCTGTGTGGGTCCCCATATGGATGGGGGGGTCAGGGAAGGGGCAAGAACAGATTTCCTGGCTGTGCTGGAGTAAACAGCAGCAGTGGCAGTTTGAGAAATGTGAAGGTTTAAAAGCAGAGATATTGTCATGCTGATGGGCTCATTGGAGCAGAGGGGTCTGGACTCTGCTGCATATTCAAATGTTTCTGCTGGGATTCTACCACAAGACAAATCCTTCAATTTTTCTCCATGTTGGTACCCAGCTACAAACCAGAGATAACAATCAATTTTTCCCATTTCAGATGTAGGGCTGTTAAGAAAGAAAATCTATTTCTTCGTGTGTAAAAATGTCATCTGACACCTTTGGTGGAGGTAGCATAAAAGTAATCACATTACTTGAGGGAAAATGCTGCTTTTCCTTCATAGCTTTCTCTTTCCTGATAAAGTCAGAGCCTGAGGATTCGTGTTGGCTGCTGACCCTGGAAGAGCTGGGCTGAGGTCTTTTAGAAGGCTGCCTGTGCTTGACTTGCCTTCTCAAATTCACAGATATAGTGAAGTTAAATTTAACTTGGAATCTGTTTGGATATTTCATAACTATTTGCTTAAATAAGACAGAGAAAAGAAGAAAAAGAAAGTAAAAAAGCCTCCCCAAAACAACCACAGAATTCAAAGTGAAAGGTTTTGGTAAGGTAATTACAACCTCTGCCTCAACCTTTTTTTGGTGCTGCATTTCTCCTTAAACATGTAAGGATTTGCCAGTAGCAAAAGAAATTATTGTGCAGCTTAAAGCATGTACAGGTTTAATTGGCTCAATGAACTACTATGAAACAATGCCTGGGACGTTGCTCCTGCTCTTTCCAATTTGGAGTAATGGCCATTTTTTAAAAATCCTAAATTTTTAATCATGGCTTTCTGGCAATTAATACAACCAGTAGTGGATTTTACCTACATGCTCATTCTTTTTACAAGGCCTTAATGTTCATCAGCATGCCGGAAAAGAAAAATAAAAATCAGCCTCAATGCTGACAGTAAGGCCATCTGTCAGGGAGCAGTTCCAGGAGGGCAATGTAGGAAAGGCATGGCTTTCATCAGTTATACTGTTTGACAAATTTGGTGGTTTGTACATGCTAATTAAGGGAAAAAAAACCCCTCCAAACCCTGAACAATGATCATAAGTGTCTATTAATTGCTTTATTCGTATGCTTAATTTCAACCCACGTCTTCTCACTGTGCCTGGACATTTTACAAGAGGTAAGAAAGAAAAAGCTGCAGTATCTGCCTTATCCTAGGAGCTGGTTCAACAAAAGATTTTTTTTTGTTTGAACACCATGAAACTGCCATCAACTCTTCTCTTTGATTAACTGAAGGAAAAAATGCTGAACAAATTTCTCCAGCCTTTTCAGTTATCAGCTCTTTGAAATTTATTGAATTTGCAAAGATAATACTTTCCACGTTTGTCTCAACATCTTCAGGTCAAGATGTTATCAGATGCCTTAGGTAACTAAGATGCTTGGAAAAACAGGATTGAACTGAATTCATCTGTGTTTAGCAGTGGCTTTAACTAAAAGGAAGAGAAAAATCCCATTTTCATCTCCAGTGTCAGAGTTCTGCAAGAGGTGGAGTCCTATTGTAGAATTCTCACTATCATCACAAATATATCTAAGTAGAATTCACATTGAACAGGGTATAGAGATTGCAGATTTAAACATTGACTCCCATTTGTACAACAATTTTTGTGTGAAGTAGACATAAAATAACAGAGGACAAAATGACACTTGATACAAAAAAAAAAAATCATCCAAGCAGAAAAAAAATTTACAGAAAAAAAATTTACAGACAGTGTCTTGGCTGTTGTATATAGAGTCAGGTATTAAATGAGTTCATCTTTTTTATACATTTCTAGGCCTGAATACTTAAAAAAAAAAATGTTTACAGGGTTGGGTTTTTTTTGGCTGCTTCTTTTAAGTTACCTCTAGAAGAGTTGGAATAGAGGCACACAATTTGAAAACTGAGGTCACAGTCCTCCTAAAATAATTAAAGAGCTTAGATTTGAAATCAGCAATTAAATTGGATTAAATTATATTGATCTTTTGACAAGGCAGGAAACAAAACAAGTAGATACCTACTGATAAATGCTAATAAAAACCTATTGTTGTTTGTAAATAGGCTAAGTAGAGATGAGGATTTTTCCCCTTGAGAATCTTATGAAATCCCTCAAGGATGTTACATCAGCAATTTTTCCCATGTCTCTATCAAACTTGGGGAGATCAAAACTGAAAAAAATATTCCTGATATGACTTAAACACTGCAGAGAACTGAGTGATCCCTTCATCTTCTTTTTTTCCTCAACATTAGCATTTCTGAATTAAGAACTTCCACTGAATATCTGTATGGATTTGCTATTAGATTCTTCTCCAAAATCAAGGAATTTTATAATTTATTCCCCTACTGATCAGTAGAAATTGTTAAGTTTCTGTTTAGAGGAAGCTTGAAGGTCTTGGGGCCAGTAAAGCTGCTGACACAGATCACAGAATAGCCTGAAGGAGTTCAGCGGAGATGTAGATTTAGCCTGTTGGGTTTTATTTTAAAAGGACAAGTTGTAATTCATAGTTTTGATAGCAAATTTGTACAACACAGATGAAATCCTCTTACAATCATGTTCATCTTCTAGACTGTCCAGTCAGGCAGAAATCTGGGTGCCTTTATATAATTCTTGCCCACCATGGATATAAAATTGGAATGAGGACTCTACAAATCTGCTGAGCTTTAGCCACACTTTAAAAAATCTACAGTAAATCTTGGACTTTGATTCCATGTCTTACAGGGACAGGAGCTTTTCAGAAAAACCTGATTTTGATTTGTGTGCCTCATGATATTTGCAGATGAACACATTTGATATTTTATTAAGGATCCCCTTCTAAGGTCTCAGCACCTGTAAGTTGGGAATTCAACAGGCAGATTTGGAGGTGATGACTTTTCTAGCATAAGGCTAAATTGGGATATAAGTGAAGGAGAATACCAGAACTGCCAGATTTCTTTACAGTTATTTCCATCAAATAGGTATTATATTTTTATTTTTTCTCTCAAAAAATGTCTTTTTCGTACTCAGGATGTCCAGTATATCCAGTTAAGATAATGTGTCTAAAAGAAAAATACTGCAGTGACTAGCATATTAAATGATTGATCCTATCTTTTATCATATTTTGAGAGAGAGAAATTATACCTGTAGTGGACTGGATCACAATTTACGATTATGATTAATAGAGCCTTTTTTTATAATCCCTACTATGTAGATCCTGTTCCACGTTTTTAAAAGCTTCAGCAAGCAAAAGTCTTCCAGAAGAAATATAATTGGAAAGTAAAAAGAGTGTTTTCAGCTGAGCTTCTGTGTGGGAAAAAGCAATGTGAAAGACAGATAATTATCCCTAGATAAAACATCAATTACTTTTTCTATTTTAGCACATTAAATCTTCTTACCTTACTGTGGGCTGATAAAATGGAACAAATATTTTCCAGAAAAATCTAAATCTTAGTGTCTAGACTGCTTTTTAGACAAGGGGAGGGGGAAGATAGGGAGGCAAGTAAATATCTCTGGTTTATTCAGCATAAGCAGGAAGGGTGAGGAGGTGCAGAGTGTGCAGTGCCCCAGGCAGCCAGGCTGCACAGAGCTCTCCTGCCTTTTCCTTTCTCTTGGGCTGCTTTTTGTGACACTGGTGATGACTTATCTGGTTCTTCCAATCAAGGACAATAATATTTTCTGCAGAAGCCTTGAATTAATTTGTTTCTCTTAGAATCAGAGATTGGGAATCAGAGCCTGGGAAGGATGAGGACAAGATGGCAGGAACTGTTCTGCACACTCCCAGGGCATGGTGAGAAATTAATTCCTAACAGATTTTTGCCCAGCCAAATTTTTTTTAGCTCATGCAGTGAAAAGTCCTTAACATCTCCTTCAGTCTATCCTATCACTTCCATCTACCTAGCCCAAATCTAGCTCAAATATAAGCTGTTTTTCTCTTGCCTTTATGGAGAACAGACTGTCTCCTACCTCAGCAGCAGCTGTTTGTGCACCCCAAGAGAGGACCCAGCCTACTTCTGTCTCTTCTTTTAACTGAACAAAGTCAATTGCTTCGATCTTGCCTCACAGACCTTGTTTTCTAGAGCTTAGATCATTACTGCTTTCTGTGAATATGAAGTGGTTGTTGTGTTTGTTTAAATATTCCATATTACACAGGTCTCATGAGGTCTGAGCAGAACAGAGAACTGGTCTGTGTCTTATTTAGCCTGGTTATATTTTCCAGGATGGTTTTCTTTTCCTTTTCCCAGCAACATGACACTGCTAGCTATGGTATAGTTTATGAACCTCTTCTGTAGAATTGCAATTAAGTCCATTACATTTGTCTTGGTGGTTATTTCTCCTTGAATACAATAAGTTGATTCTCTGGGATAGGTTGATACAATTTTTCAGAACATACCTATAATATATTGCAATGGTATTCAAATCCAACATTTCTTCTGAAGTAGTTGCAGTTCCTTTTGCCCTTGTGTTTCATGCACATTTAGTAGTTCTGTTTATGGAAAACTATCAGTTCTCCAAAGCTGAAACACTTGATTTGGAATGGTTCATGTTTGACAAGTGTTCCCTAAATTCAGAGCCAATGTCTGAGCTTTTGCCCAAGTATCTGTCCTCACTGGGCACCCCTGAGAGCACCAGAGTGGCCTGGGCCAAAGGCAATGAGGGTCTGGCACTTTGGGGGAAGTGGATGCTCTATTCCTAACAACTACAGTAGAGTTTTAATGAAACATCCCAAGTGTGGGAACTTAAAGCTCACCAGAAATCTTGAAGAAAAACAATTTGTTCTGCTTTAGACTGATTTAAGCACTGAAAACAGTGCTGTCCCACTGGAAAGGTAGCCAACAAGGCAAAGACTTTAAAAAATACACCTTACTGCTGTTGATAAAAAAGGGTGTCTCAGATGAAATGAGAAAAGATATGTTCAGATCACTTATAAATTCTCCTCTGATAGCAGCTGTTCTTCCCTCCCCTTCCTGCCCACAATGCTCTCTGTCAATGACCTACAACGTCAGACCTGTGCCTACACCAATTCCTGGTGGACGGATACCTGTGCCAGTAAAATACAGGAGTCCAGCTCTGCTGAAGAGTACAGGTAGAACACACACTCCTGTAGAAACGGCCTTCTCAACCTGAGGGGGTTCCATTTCACCAAAGTGGTGTCAGGAGATGTGGACAGCACCATAAAGAAACCAATGCTCTCACTGAGAGGACCTGATCACAGAGGATATTGCACTAAAGCTGAAAGGCTCTCTGTTGACATACTGGATTTTAGCTCTTGCCACTCTCTGTACTTAATTTGACACTGAAGGACAAAAAAGGATGGATGTAAAAGATGTATAAGAATGGATTTCTTTGTTGACATGCACTGACTGTAAGAAATTGACATGACCTTGGTTTCTCATTTCTCTGTGCAGTGTTTCACTTCTACTAATTCCTCCTTTAAAAGCAGGACATTTCTTTTCTTAAAAGATAATTCTAAATCTTAAGCCTCTTTTCCTAGTGTTATGGTTGTTATCATGTTGATATATTCTCCCAGCCTTTTGTAACCTACCTCTAAATTATTTGTTGAACAAGTGTTATCTTTTGTTCACATGCTCTTGCCCTCTTTCTTTTCCTAATTCAAGGTTCAAATGTGTTTATTTCCTTACACAAACCAAACTCCTCCAAGCCTATCCACTACCACCCACTCAGTCTACAATTTTCTCCCTCTTATATAGCAAGAATCTGAACCTTGTCTAACAAATAGATGGATCAACGTGAATTCTTTCTCATTCAGATGCAACATGGCAGCCATTTGAACATTTGATTGCATTTGGCTTTTCAGCATAGTTCTCATGTCTTCATTGTTTATTTAATTGGTTTTTAGAAAGAATTTAAGGATAATGTGTTACAAGAAGTTTGAAACAGCCTTCACTGATGTCTGTTCCTCTGATTTATGGGGCTCTGTCCCCACTTCTGACAGTGCAGAGATCTGTGAGATTTCTGTCACCCAAACAGAGGCTGCTCGCTGCTGATCCTTCTGGGCAGACACTTCTTAGACATCCATGATAATCTTAGCAAAGATATTTGAGGTTTCGTATTTATACAAGTCTTCTCATTTATTTGCCTGCCTTTAAGATGAAGAAATTTTCATGTGTTACCTTAAGATCTCTAGGGGAAAAAAACCAAAATACCCAAACAACAACTAAGACCTTGCCCCACTATTTCTGTTCTTGAAGAAACAAATATTGAATAAAAAAATAAAAAAAGTTCTAGAACTTTGGAGCCCCAACTGGACTGTTTGCAGCTGAAAACCCATTAGTAAAACTATCACCTGAGCTACGTTTCCAGTTGCTAAACAGGTTGGGAATTACCTGAATCTCTTATCCATAAAGCATTTAGACTTTATAATGAAATTTTTGAAAGACATGGATTGATTACCTCTTATCCTCATTTAGAAAATGATACCCCCTTCTGGATTTTAGTGTCTCCACTAATGTCTACAGTTTAGAATCCTATAATGTATTTAACTATGATCTAGCCATACAATAACTGCAATGCAGGAAAACACCATTAAATTTTAAATGAGCAGGATTCCAATAAGTTTTCTCAGCTTTACAGCTGCTGCTAATGCTAAAAGGTTATAATATTTCACGCCTCTATTTCACACAGAATATATTGAACCTCTGTAATCCTTTGCTTCTCTCTTTGCCAATTACCAATAATCCATCTGTGTCCCATTCCCAGCTTGGGCTGTATGGCTGTTTGCTTTTCCTGCATCCCTACAAAATATTTGTTTCCAGGAAGCAAATGGACAGACTTGGTTTGCAAGTGCAAAGTTCAGGCTGAACTCTGAGTTTTATGTTCTTAACAATAGATTTAAAAAATTAAAAAAAAATAATGTAGAGACAGAGAAATAAAAGATTGGGTGAGGAAGGGTAGGAAAAGGAGTGTGAGTATAGGGGCAGAAGAGCAGGGCAAACTATTTTACTTCAGAGGATGCACTAAAAATTCCAGTAATAGGTATGGGCAAAGCAGAGCAAGGATAAACTTTGGAAATTCCAGACAGGAATAGGAGATGTAGATAGATCCTGTATTTCATTCTTTAGAGGTGGGCAACTTTCTCTCCGCTGGCATATAAAGAGTGAAAGTAGGTAAAATATTACTGAAGTCACTGAATACTGGGAGTCAAATACTTATAGGAACCTTCTTTCCCACAGAAGAAAACTCTCACTTACTGTTGGTTTATAGCAGCAAAGAAGGACTCCAGTGGTAGCTGGGGTTTCTGGTTGTGGCTGTCAGAGAAAAGGATTCAGGACAAATTCTGCTGTTCTGAAGAGAAGCCAAGTAGAAACCCCGTCCTGACACCTGCTGACCTGACCTTGAAAGCTTTGTTGTGGGAATGTGAGTGCCCTTGTTTGGAACACAAGGAAAAGTTAAATTCACATTAGCTGATGGTCTTGGACCTTTATTGTCCAGGCAAGCTAATTAATTTATCACTTTATTAGGGGGCTTGTAGAATATAAAATCTTGCTTGTTAGCATGTTAACAAGGCTGTAAACTGAGCACTCTCTTTAGATTGTAATATAACCAGCTTTATGAGAGCAGGGGGATTATAAAAGCTTCCTCCACAGCACACATCTGATTTAAATTAATAAAAGCACTAATGAAAAATCATCTTGGGGATGAGATAATAGACCTGCTCTGAGACCTGCAGTACTCAGTCCCCATGGAATACAGACACTGAAAAGTACAGCCTAAATTGATTGCTATTTACTCAGGTCTTTAGCATCAGAACCTTAAAGTTTAAACCAAGGTATCACTAATTCAAGGCCTCAATTTGCATCAGCAGTCCCTGTGTATTTTGGAGATTACTCAAGGTTAGGAAATGTACAATACTAATGTTATTTCTACTCTAGAATAAAGATTTGTGCTTCCTTTGATAAGTAGTTTTTTATTTCATATTTGCAATTTTTTACAGATGAAAGGTCATGTAATTGCCTGGCTTTGCTGCATGCCATCAAATCACATATGTTTTAAGTAGTTCTTATTTCCATCTCTCAGTTTTCTTCATTATTCTTTACCAGCATCAAGAAACTGGCCTTGCTAAGTCACTCAGCTTTGGCAAACATTATTTTTAGTTCTTCAGCATGAATTTGACTGATAATTTTCTGCATTTCAGACAAGTACCTCTTCTAATTTTCAAAAACATCCAGAGGATTAGTGACTGTAAAAAACCATTGTATGCTCTCAGTTTCTTATGGCTTCTCTTTCTGGAAAGGTGGTTAAAGATGTTTCTTCTTCAGTCTCGGAATTGGACAATACTAATATGTCATGATTCTTAAAATAAAATGGAGATTTTGCCTAGGAGATTTAATCCTGCCAGTCATAGGAGCTGTTTATAATTTATCCCAATTGAAATTATGACCACATTAAACTTTATTTAAAGTGTTTATCAACAGCAACGTCCCCATCCCCTCTGCTCAAAGACAAAAATAAAACCTTACCACAAAAATCTTCATTGCTAACTAGGCTGGTGAGGAAAAAAAAAAGTAGACTAAGACATTACACTTGGTTGGGATTATTTTCCTGCATGGGAAAAAAATTAATTATTAAAATAACTTACATAAATTTCAAAATTCCGTTGAAAAAAAGAAAATCTTTGAATTTCCAGTTCAGGAGTACAAAATTGTCCTTCTCATTCCTTGTTAGAAATAGTGAACTTTGCTGGGAATAAATCCAATATCTTTCTTTTTCTTTCTAGTCACAGAATATAAATTACACAGAGGTCAAGGAGCAACCAGACTCCCCTTCAGACCCTAAAACAGATGAAACAAAACACTCCTAATGAGTTAGGGGACATGAGCTGAAGCTTCCCTGGCTCTGGCACATGGGAGCTGTGTGGAGGAAGGGATCACAAAGTGAAAATTATGAAGATTCAAAGAAGGACTGTAAAAAATGTAGGAATAAAAGGCAACTGGGGTAAGGTTTTAGCAGTGGAAAGCAGAAATTGCAATGCTGGGAGTGGGTTTTGTAGCCAAGCACCTAAAAGGTTATGAATAGAGCCAGGCAATGTACTTTGGTGAAAAACACAGCCTTAAGGCAAGTTTGGGAGTCTCCCTTTTTATCCTTGAAGATCTAGATGCTATAAATTAAAATAAATTCAAAATCCTGCAGGGAAATACTGAATTTTTATGGGAGCAGCTAGGAAAGGCTCAAACAGTATTTGTCATCTGCTCTGAAGAAAATAAATCTGTTTTGAGGATAAAGTCATAGTTCCTCTTTTAAAATTTTGATTTTATTTTGGTCTTCCATCTTCTGGAGGCTTCTTATGTCTCTCAGGAGAATTGGAAAAACTGGAATTCAGACAACAACCACCATTTGCCTAAGAATACCTCTCAATGTGCATTTTAAATAGCCCTCCATTAAACTCTTAACACTTTTCATCTAATTTCATATTCTTTCCATGTATTTCACATCCTGTCACTAGACTCTGCTTTATCTAAAATCTGCACACGCTATAAGTCAGATATTATAGGAGCTGTGGCGAAAAAATGGGAAGAGAGGAGCAGTTTTGCCACTGAATTGAAGGAGGAAACCAAGAGTAGATACAAAGGTAAAGTTAAACACAGAGATCTCTACAAACCTGCAGCAGCAGCAACTGAGGGGTGCCAGGTTCTGCCTGAGTGCTCCAATCAGCAGCCCTGGACTAGACAGATTTTTGTTTCCTTTCTCCTTGTTTGAGCTGTTTTTATTCCACCATCATTGGTTTTTAATTTCTCCAGACCTCTAAATAGCGTGGCAGCTTCTGCAAAGAAGGGTTTGAATGTTTTTGAGGCAGCAGGTTTCCTTTGTTGCCTTTAAATGGGGGGGGGAATTGCTGTGATATACTTGTGGTAGCTTGACAGAAAAGAACCTTTTGCACACCAGGAATCGAGAACCTGACCAGAGGTTGGTCCTCTGCTCGTTCGAGGCAAGCACGAGGGTGCAGGCAGAGGTGTTGCTGATTACACTGTCAGAAAGTTAGTAAATTACATTTCTTTCGATTGAATTCTCTGTATAATTTAATTAATAGAGCTTTATCACCTCTCCTGCCAACTTTTAGCTAGAATTGCCATGTATTTCAGAGAAAAGACAGCAGTGCTGAGATCTGCCTCCAGGCAGCTGTTCTAGTCAAGATCTTGTTGTTCTGAAGCAGATGTAGCCCTCACAATGCTGCTGACACCTCTGGGGAAGCAGGAGACAAAAGGAGGAAAAATATTTAGGTTAGAGACCCAGAGAAAAGCCATCCATGTGCTATGCATGTCTTCTTGTTATTAAGAGATGTTTAGTAAAGGTCTCATATTAATGAAAATGCTGCTACAATCAGCCATTGGAAGTACTTCTGAAAGAAATGATAACGTATCCTTTACTGTGGCTCAAAAGGGATTCTTATTTTAAACTTCTTGTGCTAATGGAGCAACCTTGCTTTGAAGTCAGGGACCACTGAGAATACTGAACTTATTTATAGAGAGAGAAAAAAATATGCATTTGTGAACTGCCTGTCAATTTGCTGTCTTTCAGCCTATCCCAGGGTTTCGGGAGACTGCCTGGAATATCACACTATTAACTAAAATACAATGAGAGCTAGCCAGCTTGTGGAGATAAAGCACCAAGAGGACAGTGTTTCACTTCACAGCAGTAGCTGATGCAGTCTCTTAAGTTTATTTTTCTTTCTTTCAGTTTGCTTTTGTTGCTCTTGTTTTGTTGTTGTTTGGTTTTTTTTTTTTTTTTTTTTTTTTTTTTTTTGTATTTCATTGTATTCTCTTCAACATGCCCTATTCCTCACAAATCATCCAACTTGTTTTATCATTCAGCAGCAGTGAGACAACAGAAAGGAGCTTTCCTCTAAAACATAATTTAACTGCCAAGGGAGCAAAAAAGGTCTTATTTGCCTGCAGAAAATCATTGTAATAAGGAAAATATCATGGAATAAATTCCAGGGGAAAAGGTCTACCACTATTTTCTACACTTTTGTAATTTTTATTGTCTTTAATAAAATCTCTTTCTTTATCATTTCAAGGGATGCTATTCTACAGTTCTGTCCTAATGGCAAAGTTCTATAGAAATTTCTTTCTGATCACTTCTCTTCCTGTCTGCCTGCCCCACAACTTGCAGAAATCAAAAGTTTTTATCTGGCTTCAGTGGTTTTTGGGAGATTGATTGGATTTTACTGGATTATCACTACCCAGAAGAGAGTGGACTGGAACTGCCTCTTGCTGGGTCACAAGGAAATTCTGTCACCTTTTTCTTCAAGACAATGATTATTGTCCTCATTATTGCCTCAGCTTTTGCCAGTCCTTAGTGAAATATCCACATCCTGTGGACTCATAGGTTGCTGTTTGCAACAACATGTGTAATACTTGACAAAAAAAAATATGAGGCTTGTGATGAACATAACTGCATCTCAGGGAAAAATGAAAACAGTTTAGCTTGATGTTGGGGAGGATGAAATAGGGAAACCTTATAAATATGACTGCTTGGCAAAAGATTCTGAAAATATGAAACCTGTAGGAGAAATAGAAATGAAAGCCAGCTTTGAGATGTAAGATACCAAGCTGTCAGTTAATGTACAACCAAAAAACAATGGGCTAGCCAGCTGAAGGAGAATCCCTCTTGATTGAGCAAGGTCTTTAGCAAAGAAGAGGATGCTTCAGCAAGCAGAGAAGTCCAAGGGTCAGAGCAACCCTACCAGCGTGGCAGGGAAGACAAAAGTAGTTTTAGAAAGTGTTTTTTAGGAGTTAAAATGTAACACGGTATGGTAATATAGTAGTTTTGATAGGTTGTACTTAAACTCTATAAGGATTTCTGTCTTCTATCGATTGGATATTGTACTATTACCATATTCAGTATAAGAAGAGATATAACATCACGAAACCAGACTTTTATCTCTCTTACTCTCTCTCAATCTCTCTCTCTAGTAATCTCTCTCTCTTGCACTCTCTCTAGACTGTAACTCTCTATCTCCTGCTCTACCTCTCGCTCTCTCTGCGGCTCTAAGCTGTGGCTGGCAGCTTAAGCAGAGCTCCTGCACCCACAACCCTTGCAAATAAACTGCACGTTTCAGGAGCTGCCTTGAACTGTAGAAATCACCCCAAACCAACTGTCCCTGGCACCTCTTTATTTTCTACATTTGTGACCCCAAAGCCATGATGTTTCTCTTTCTCACCAATCTTTTTTTTTTAATCTTTGGGTAAATTATGAATTGTATTTAGGGGTACTTGTATTCTGCTTTCTAAGCCATCCGAGGTCTGCAGAAATAAGTGAAGCTCTAAAACTTTGGGAGTGTGTAGGACAACACAGACACAAGGCCTGCACTCTGAGTCAATGCAGGGCACATCTATGCAATAAAGCCATGCCTGCTGTGTATGATGGACCTCTCAAAATCAAGACAAACATCTTTAGAAATAGCTTGAAGAACTAAATGTTTTCCCTACATCCTCTTTTCCCCCTGTCTCCAAGGTTTTTAGTCAGTCCCTCCTTCCCTTCATGCATTGCATCTCAAAACACATCTTGGAATCAGAGCCTGCTTTATCATACATCCTTTTCAGAACAGCCTGCTGACAAACTTGCAAACAGCACCTCAACCCACACCCAGAGTTTTGAATAAGAAGCAAATTCTTGCAGAGCTGCAGAACCTGTCTCTGCTCCCACAGAAGTAGTGAAGTGGGTTGAATGTGCACAACAGGATTCTGAAAAATGAAACAAATTGGAAGAAATGAGTGGTAACCTGCACTAATCGAAGTTTTGTCTCTCTGCCATGACATGTTTACACTTGTAGATGCAGCAAAAGTTGGCAGGATTTTTTCTCATCCCAGTTATGTGGGATTTTTTTGTGTATTTCAGTCATCATGAATTTTCTGACAATAATTGAAAGTCAACTTCTGTTCCCATTTCTGCTTCAAGTTAAACTGGGGTAACTCTAGAGTAACTCCATGGAAATTCTTTGCAGTGCTGCAACAGTGGATTTCTTGGGTTTCCCATTTTGTAGTACAAGAGAAAAAGCCTCTCTTTTTAATGTGAGTGCAGCCACAGCACTTGACGTAGCTTGGACAGGTATTGCCTCCTGCCAGATGTTTTTTAAAGCAGATTATGAAAAGAATCCTGCTTGTTTTGTTAAATATTCATTGTCACAGCCTTTGTAAAATGAAAATGCAAATGAGCATAATTTTCCCAAGTAGTCATGTGGTTAATGAATTCAAAGTCCAGAGACTGTGGATGTTTTCAGCTCAGTAAGGCAGAAGATATCAACAGCCCCACGGCAGAATGAAGAGTTTTCTGTCCCCTTCCACCATTTCTGTGTGTGCAAAGAGGAGCTTCCATGCACTTTGAACTTCAGCAGTGGGACAGGAGTCTGCATCTCCTTCAAATAACCCAGAAGAGAGGAAAAAGGCTCCCCCAGGGAATTTCAGAAGCTCAGAAAATGCACACAGAACAAAACCTTTTGTCAAATGCAAACTATTGGCTGCCCATCAAAACACATTAGAAATATGGTTTGTGGCTTAGAGCAAATTGAATTTTACTGACTTTGAGGTCCAAGAAGGCTTAGAAATTGATTTTATGAAATTTCAGCAAGTTATGTCGTTGGTTTTTGGCCTGCCTCTGAGCTAAAATTACTCTTCTGACAACAAAACATGCAAATCCAAATTCACATCTGGAATCTAAACCCCAGCCTGTTCTGCCTTTGGAATCAAGAATTTCTGATCAAAGTCTCCAGTTTTAAGAATTCTTCTCTTTAATTCTGAACAATTTGGCTCAATTCTATCAAAAACAAAACCACAAAAAACCCAAAACTCCCCAAAGCAAACAAAAAAAATTATATTTTGATATTTTGTTTGCTCTACCTTGCAATCCAGAAGTGCTGTAACTAAGACAAGTGTTCTCCATAGGACACAGATCCACAGTGCAGTAAAGATCTTTTCTTACAAATGCTCTTTATGAACACGCCAGTTACAGAGGCTTTTTTATTTGAAACATCTGCTAGAACAGAATCTTTATGCAAGTGCATAAAAAAAGAGTGATAAATATATATGTGTACACCCTCACACAGATTGCAGCCTTTCAACAGGGTGAACTACTCACTGCTGAAACAAACCTCCTCTGACTTTCTATCCATCCTGGGAGCCAAATTCCCATTAGCACTCTTTCAGGTGCATCCTTCTGCCAGCATAAATCCACACAAATACATCTTGGTAAAGATGCCTGGCTGGTTGTTTTTTTCAGTAATTTACATTTGAATCTTTGTTTCCTTTAGAAGAGCTGAGGGAGAGAGACTGCAATAACCTGAGATGAGCCTAAAGCCCCTGGAAACTGAAATATTGATAGAAATAACAGCTAAAGACTGGTAGGATTACAGGAGGGGGAGAGGCTGGGGAGGGAAGGGATTGTTTTGATAAACCTGTCTTTATATTGCATGGTAAAAGTCCCTGTCCCTAAGGACTGCCAGTGCAAATGCCCAAGGAAACAAAAGTCAGAAAAGGAGCAGCCACTTGCTCAAGGACATGCTGAGCACCTCTGTGGCAGAGCTTGGAGCTCCAAAATCAAAGTCCCCCAAACTGCTTGCTGAAGCTCAGATTTGTTGTCAGTTCTTTTAAAGCAGAAAATACTATTTGAGCAAAATATTTCTAAATAGATCTCTCAGTATTGGAGGGCAGTGGTTCATGTTAGGCTATATTATATTATTATAGTATTGCATCATATTATATTATATTTATTATGTTAGCTTATGCTGAGTCTTTCTGGCCTGTAGAAATGATGCCCACCCTACATCCATGGCACTTGCCCACATTACTCCAGAAAATAGGAGCATGTACAACATCTGCCTTTGTTTCTTGACTGTGTTTATTTCGTTTCACCCTGTGCCACTTCTGCTTCTAATTCCCTACAGAACACACCTTCCCAGGAAGGTCAGATTGGCAGCAGATGCTCAAGATAACTTATATTTCCAGCAACTAGCAAACTCTTTCCACTTCAGTTTGGTTGTAAGCCATGCATGGACCAAACAAACCATCCAGCTGCTTTTGAAGAAAACCCATATTGCTCTGTCACCAAAATAAAAGAAAATGGATATTTATGGATAAACAGTTATATTTCTGGCACATGCTCTAGCAGTGGCTGTTGCAGCATCACAGTGAAATTACCCTGTTAATGAACTCCTGTTAAGTGCTAATGACAGGTGATGTGCAGCAGGGCACATCAAGCTCTGGTGGCTTGCAGCAATTCACACACATCCAGAACCTGTTCTGCTGCAAGGTTAAGGGGCACCTCTGACAGGGAGACCTTTACCTAATTATGGCACAACAGAAACCCTTAGATTCTTACAAAATGAAAACCTACTCATAAAATGCCTGGTTCTTATGATCAGAAATTCAACATTGTGTTTCTCAGGAGTGATTGGCCACTGCCAATAGATTCCCATCAGTCGGATCTGTGTCCTGCATCTTTTCCTTATATTTACGCTTCACACCCTTAGCCAAGCACAGGTTTCATTGTGACACAATATTAGTAGAAAAACTCATAAATTAATATATTTTATGCCAATTTGTGTGGGATAATGAAGCAGTGCCTTGCAGTACCATGGAGGAGTGCATTTTTGCATTGTCGAATAAACCTTGTGAACAGCAGAAGGAATTGCAAGGGGGTCACATTTGTGACAGCTTAAGATTGTGCTTCAGAGCTTGCAACAGGTCCTGCCAGATCAGTGCTTCAGCTGCAGAGATTTGTGTTCAAGCTGCTACTTGTTAATCAGGAGCTTTCCTAAGAACTAATCCCAAAGGAAGCATCACAGCATTTTGTTGCTCCTCTTAAACAATGGGCTCTGAAGTGGCAGCCGGGTACAAGAGGTTTCCCAGAGAAACAAAAGCAGCTAAAGGACACTGTCAGGTGTGAGGCTGTGCTCTGACCACCACAGAATCCTGCTTGGGCTGCAGTTTGAAATCTCTCCACACTGGTGCAGCCTGTCAGGGGATTGAACACCAGGAGAATCTGGAGAGCTGGACAGGACAGGAGCTGCTTGGATGATGTGGGTGTCATGGCAGGGACACCGTGGCTCTGCTTGGAGCCTCCCTTTGCAGAGGATTATCAGCAGGGAGTGGGCAGCCAAGGACTAATTCTTTCCCTGGTAATGCTCTCTGACAAGTTTTCTTCTGTGCCACCATGGTGCTGGGGCAGTTTTTGCATCCTTTTATGATCAACCCTGTCTGAGTTGCCATCAGGGCAGAGTTAGCAAGACTGGTGTTTTAACTGAACTGAATTCATGATGGAATGCACCCTGACGAGTATTCTTCTCATTTTAGCTTCTCTGTCTCATATTTGTTACTTCTTTCCTTCAGTGTGGCTTCTTTCCTCTTCTTTCTAAAGCTCAGCAGTATGTTTAATTCTCTTTTTTCTTTACTAATTTGTTAAATACAAAAGAAGTCAAAATACATCTCTAATAGTCCTCAGGCTAATTTCTCTTTCCAAGTTTTCCTAAGCCCCTCAAATTCACTAAAAGGCAATTTTTCATTTTTGAAACTGATGAACTGAGAAAGGCAAACAGAAATATCTAATAGGAAACCTGACTCTTGACTTCATTTGCTGCCTAAAACACCTAGCAAACAGCTCAACTGGTGTTTCCTATTTGGCTTCTGGTACTATGCCTGCTGTGAATTTTTCCTGCAGAAGACATTTTTAAAAAAGTACATATTTTTAGAATATATTCTCACTGAAGTACTAGAAAACCTATTTTTTATTTTATATTTATAGTATACATACCTATTTATTTACACTCACATTTCAAGAGAGCAAGATACATTTTTAGGTTCTTGTTTTGAAATAAAGAGTGGAGAAAAGTCTAGAAAAGACAATTGGGTTTATTGACCTGCTTTGGTAGGTAGGTGAAGCCACCTCCATGAGAATATCGAGAACCACAATCAGCAGAAGTACTGGAGAAAAATGTTTGATTGCAGTTTTCCCCACCAATATAGTTTAAGTTATATTAGAGTACAAGAGTAAGCAGTGAAAGCTGGGGTCTTCCTCTGGGCTATTTTGAAGACCAAGTGTTCAGCTAGAGGTAAGTGAATTGCTTTTCCTTTCCTCATTATTTTGTTCGCTGCAACACAGAGTTTTTCAAAGCCTTAATTTATCATTTGAAAAGTGCTTAAAGATCCTTTCACAGAACTGGCTATAAAAATGTGAAGTATTAGGCAGTAAAATCCCATGAAAAATTAAAAATTAATAACTTGTAAGACAGAGCTTTCAGTAAAATGTCCAGTGGAAATAAAAGGACAACCTGGACTTGCAGGAGGGACATTCTATTCACAGGAAAACTGACAAAAACCCACCACTTCCATCTGGATGATGGTTTTTGTCCCTTTCTTTCTTCCTCTGTAGTCCCCTGGCTATTCACACCACCATGGGAAGCAGGAGAATGGAGGACAAGGAGTATTTCCTGAGGAACAGCAACATGGAGATGCCCAGTGGGGAGCCATGGGGAAGCATTTAAGAGGAGGTTTATGGAGCTGAGGAGAAAGAACAGTCAGAGGCTGCTGAAGACAGGGGCAGATGAGCCTGGGGGAAGGTGTGGATGGAAAAGGATTGATCTGCAGAGGCAGGGATGGGGAGCAGTTGGCATTTGAGGCTCAGTTACCTGGAAGCCTGCCATGGGGAGTGGAGGAGGTTCTCATTCCTTGGGACAGGCAGAGCAGTGGCATTGTGAGGATGTCACACTTGTGTCAGTCCTGAGGTAACTCCATAGTCTATTTTGGAGGCATAAACAGGGTAGTTTTCCTAGGAAATCACTGAGCAAGAAGAGCAAAACAAGCACCAGGAGATGCCAGAGGAGATCCTCTCTCATCATAAAGCATTTTTGATCTCTCCCTGACCATCTCCAAATGAGCCTTCTTGTAGAGTCTCTCCCAGGGCTTTGCTGGTGTTATCTTCATGTGGATTTTTCTGAGCTGAACCTGCTACCTTTTAAGCCCACTCTTATCCTACAAAGCTTGTAGCAGCTACACTGAGTAGTAAACTGACAGAAATACAGCATTGGCCATTAAAAGGAGCAGTGAGATTATGTGTATGAAACACGAAGGATTGTACATGGCCCACCGGACTGCAGTGCTAGAAACAAAGGAAAAAGAGGTGCTGGAGAAGAGTTTATTGTTTGGTAATTGAATTTACAGATGCAGGAAAAAAAAATGAAGTAAAATAATGTGAAGGCAAGGAGTCAGCATGGCAATTGAACTAATATTCAACACCATAGATTATTTTAGTATTTAAATAAGTAATAAAAATCCCAAGGAAAACTGATTTGGAGCACAGAACTTCTGACTGTAGCTGCTCCAAACTGAAAGTGTTTGTGCATGTGCTCTGGTTATCTGTTGAACTGCAAGACACTTGCCCTAAATTCTCAGGAAGTTTTATGTTTAAAAAGTTTCCCTTGGCATTTGTTATGCAATGTCCTTCTTGGCCTATTTCCATGGAAGTGAAAACCTAATAATTTTATCTGTTCACTTTTTTTTTCCCCCAGCTTCAATTATTTTTAATGGATGTTTCAAGTTTTCCTTTTACAATGTGCTGAGAGCTACTCACACACAAGGGGAAAAAAAACCATTCAGCAAGAAAGCTGTAAATGCCACATTTTTCAATGGTGAAAAAGACTAACTTTCTGAATCTTGATAGCAGTACTTTGGAAACCACTTCACAGAGTGCCTTTTTTTTTTTTTTTTAAACAAAAGTCAAGCAGTCCACATGCTGCCAGCCTGACAGTGTAAACAAATCTGTTTCTCCGGATTCCCTTTGTCAAATCAGCCTCAAGCTGAAATGCTCTATCTCAGATGAAATGTATCAGGCACATAAAGCAATAATTACAGCTGCCTGGCTGCATGTTGATAATAAAGAGCCAGTCTTTATCAAGGTCAGCAAGAGAGGGTGCAGAAAATACACACAATTTTTGTATAGAAACTGGGAGCATGGTTTCTCCACAGACACACAAAACAGCAGCGAGCCCAAGCCTAGGGAACACTGCGCTGACAGGATCTTAGGAAGAACACAGCAATCAACAGATTGTAGAAATTCTCTTTACACATTTCTCTTTACACATCTGGAGAGTCCTTTTTGTGGCTTCCTGTTGTTTTTGGGCACTGTGAACCAGACATCAGCTGAGAGCCACCCTTCTCAACCTCTCTTGGTGTTCAAACAGGGAGCTGCAGAGGCAGGAAGAAGCTGCCTCGGTGGGGTAGTGCCTGAACCAGCCTCCCAGAGTACATGAAAATGATTTGATTAAATTTCATACCTTGCAAGAGGACTTTGCCCTAGCTGTTCCCAAAGGACCTTAGCAGAGGAAAATCCAGCATTGGTTTGTATGGAAAAAAAAATCTCATTATAAAACTCTGACCACCAGGTCCTCCAAGCTGTGATAGCCTGAGAGGGGCACTGTGAGCCTCAGAGAATTTGCTCTTTCTGAGTGGTCTTTGATGCACCCTCAGGGCCAAGCACCTTTGCCATTCAGGATTCCTGCAGCCTGCATTGAGCTGGTGTCATGGAAAATTTCTGAGTGAGTGAAGCAGTGGGTTGAAGTTGTTCTTGCTTTGGCTGAGGGTCAGGTTTTGGAAAAACACACTGAAGCTCTTTAATAGGAGTTGATTACTTCTTAAGAGCCACTCTAGCCTGTCACAAAGGGCACCAAAAAAGTGAGTGCCAGGCATTTCAAACCTCCTGAAGACACCCAGGCAGTGAAACTCCCTGCAGAGTTCCCATCAGTCCAATGCTGCTGCCAAATCCACGGTCCAGGAAATGTACTGAAGACCTCAAATAGCCCAATGAGCATGGCCTGGTGCATAATTCCCCATTCTGGACTGGGTAACTTGGCAGGAAATCTGAGCTAGGCCCCAATGCAGTCAAAGGCTGTAGAAGAAATCAAATTTCATAGTACTCTCAAGAGATGAGGCCATGCTCACTAGGAGGAAAGGAAAGCAGAGAGTAAGGATGTGATCCTCCATAATGACCATTCCTTAAGAGCTCATCCCAACCATTCACTCAGGGACAGCAAATACCAATAGTTTCTGCATTTTTCTTCAGAAAACAGAATTATGGGGGAAAAAAAAAACCAAACTGGTGAACTGTGGCAGTTCTTGTTTGAAGGCCTCAATTCTAAGAGATGTTAAGATACTGCACTCAGCACTACTCCACAGAATAACTTAAGAGTGTTAAAAATTATACTCTTTTTTTGGATTATCTTTTTGTTCTAAGGTTTAAACCTACCCTGAAAATCTATGGAGAAATAGGGCAAAAGCAAACACCAAAGAGTTGAAATATCCCCATTTCATCTCCAGTCACTTTGTTTCATTAGTTTTTTGCTGCAGTGCTGAAGAAAGTTTTCAGTCTGATTATTTTTTTAGGCATTATTTGGAACATTTCTTATTCAGGATATCATTGTTTGTTCTTTGAGAAAAAAAGCAACCAAACAAAACAGAGAACAAACAAATAAAGCCTCAAGCCTATAATATTTGGTTTAAAAGTAGTAAGTTTTTATTTGGCAAACAGGATGTGTTTTGACTTAATCTGAAATTAACCCTGCAGTTAAGTTGTTGACACTGTCAGCTTTTGATTGTCAACAGCTTCCTTTCTCTATAGCATTAATGTGCAATAGCATAACTAATTCGTGTCAGTACAGAGACAATCTTATTTGTTGCTGTAGACTCAGAGAGGAAAAGTTATGCATTCCCTAGAAATAAGGGGGTTTAGACTAAATAATATAATTAAAGTGATTTTTGAAAAGCATAAAACTTTGGATATATCCTTTTCTCATAACTGAAGTGTGAGTGGGTTTGTATTGGTTGTTTTTTTTGTGAAGTCATTATTCACTTACAGGCAAGGTAGAATTCCTGTTTAGATCTTATGGAGTCACAAATTTATTTGAAGAAACAAATTAAGTTGTCTCATCATCTAAAGCACTCGTAACTGAGGGGAGAAAACAGCTGAAGTCCTATAGCAAAATATTTCTGCTGTTCTGTGCAAAAGAAACTCTCAGAGATGGCTGTGCAATGATGTCCCTCTCAGCTAGAAGATTGGCATCAAGGCACCTCTCCCATACATTATTCTCATCTACTGTACAAAACTGAAATTTGTATCCAGGTACTCTGGCAGGGAAAGAAATAGTTTTGCCTATTGAATGTAGAAATTTAATTTTCAAATTAACCATTCTGCACTATGTTTGTCCATGCTCCTGTCCACAGAACCACAGAATCAAAGAATATCCTGGGTTGGAAGAGACCCACAAGGATTGTTGAGTCCGACTCCTGGCCCTGCACAGGACACCCCAAGAGTCACACCCTGTGCCTGAAGCAGTGTCCAAACACTTCTTAAGCTCTGTCAGATTGGTGCTGTGACCACTTTGGAGAACCCGTTCCAGTGCCCAGTCACCTTCTGGAGGAAGAACCTCTTCCTGATATGCAACTTAAACCTCCCCTGAGACAACTTCAGGCCATTCCCTCGGGTCCTGTCACTGTCACCACAGAGCAAAGATCAGTGCCTGTCCCTCCTCTTCCCCTCCTGAGGAAGTTCCAGACTGCAGTGAGAGCTCCCTCCAGTCTCCTGGTCAGAGCTCCTTGTCTTTTGTCTTGTGGGCATTAATTCTGTACTTCATATATTACTATTTTTATTTCTATTTTTTTTTTTTTGGGGGGGGAGGGAACTGGTTTTTTGTGGTTAATTTACAGCATTGCCAAAAGAAATGGCTCCCTCCCTCTGGGAGTAGCAATGCTGTGTTTGAAATCTTATCTAAAAAATTAAGGCCAAAGTATTTTAGCAGAATTTTCACTGTAGGAAAGAAGACAGAACTGAGCACTCAGCTGGTTTTGACTGTACCTCTTTAAGTTTGCATTTGCTTGTAATGAGATGCACTCTCTGTATTTCCAGTGGCAGTGTTATTCAACTGATGGGTTTTGTTTTGTTTAATTGGGAAGACCTTTTCCCCTATTTTCCCAACACTCCACCAAAAAGTTACTTGCACCATTTATTTTTTGTTTGAAACTGCATTTTTTCTGTCAAAACACTGAAGAATGCTGCTCTCTTCTGACTTACAGTTTTTATGTGGCTAGACAAATTTGCATTTAAGCATCTCAGATCATCTTTTTTTCCCAAAATAAAAAACACCTCAAAATTCATTTGATGGGAATAAGAAAAATGAAAAACCTCCTCAAAATGTTTGAGCAGGTTTGAAAATTCTCTTCTTGGTCAGGAATTTAGGTCATTAAAGACCACGAAGCTCTAATTTCGTTAATACTCATTAGAGCTTTTCCCTTTTTTCTTAAAGATACTGCCTTTGGTTTTCAATTTATCACAAATTAATTAGAATATAGTATTTAATGAGTTTTTTTTTTCCCAAACATTCCCATGGATGTACTGCCTACAGGCAGCAATATACACCGGCTGTGTTTGTGTGTAAGATCTGCTTTTTATTTCTTTACTTAAGTCAGCTAACAAACACAGTTTATGTTATCATGATGGGAAAAGCATTCCAGATGGATTTGTTGTTTTGTTCTCTATTAGCAGAATTAAGGAGCTGGGAGGGTGCAAGTTCCTGGTGACATGTATTTTTATCTAATTAAAGAAGCGCACCAGCAGTTTGTACAAAATAATTTTCTGAGCACACTAATAAATGTGTAGAAGAATTTGAAGATAGATTGGGGTTTTTTTGTCTGGGTCCAAGACTACTGAAGTTTTTTTTTTTGTTTTTTTTAACTGCCTCAATAGTCAGCAAGCATTTACTTACAATTATTTTTTCCTCCAACTGATGGCATAAATAATTAATATGATAAAAGATTCTAACAAATCAAATCAGTAAACAACCTTCAAGAGGAACTGGCATGCATCCAATCCCCCAGACTCCCAGCAAGAATAACTTATGCCAATTAGACCTGTGAAATGGATTGATATTTTTGGCCTATCATAGTTAGCCAAGCTCTGCGGGTTCAGTTGCCCCTGAAACATTCAGGAAGATAACTCAGATATCTTGGATGTTGGAGTTAATTGAATGCAGAATTAGGAGATGGCATCATTGGGCTCAGCTTTTTGCTGAAGAGCTTAGGGGTGGGGGTGCTCCCCAAGGTGCAGGCAATCCTAATTCTGTCAGTTCTTCCAATCTGCCTCTCTTCCCTCCTGTGAAATGCCCCCATGGTGAGGGGGCATTCTGAGCAGCAGATCCCAGCTCTTCCTGTCAGTGCTGCCAGACTTTGGTGTCCACTGGAGAATGGCCCAGGTGAGTGTCCCAACCACTGCTCCTCCCCACTGTGGGGGGAAATTTTTATCCAAATGTTGCTCACTCAGTGTTTACTCCTTGCTCTATTTATTCTCACATAGCAGAATAGTGTCAGAAGAAGAGGTTCAGAGGTGTCCCTCCAAATACTTTGTTTGGTTCATGGTTAGTATATCCTGTCAGATATTCTACTCTGTGGGTTTTAGTTCTCTTTTTTTTTTTTTTTTTTTTTTTTTGACAAATGTTACTCTGTGCACTTTTGGTCAACTTGTTTTCTTTTCTTTTTGATAAAGAAAATATATGTTTTTTTAACTGAGGTTAAGGAAGGTTTTCTAAACATTGCAGTGGATACATAATTTAATATTCATCAGAAAAGCCATTGCAGCTGAAACTTTATGAAGAAGAAATGTGCAGTTGTCATTTTAATATTTATTATACCAAAATTTTTATTTTCACATTGCTTTCATTTAATACCCATTTGAGAATGTCTAATTTTTTCTGTGTTTCTTAGCAAAAATTTACACTGGAAGAAAAATTCATGTAGGAAATACATTACAGCAGAAAGCTGATTTGTAAAGTGGAAGTGGCAATTCACACATGGCTGATTCTTTGGGAACATCTGAAACAGGACCTTTTAGGTATTTTTTTCAGAGCAGGGGACAAACTTTTCCAGTTGGCTCCACCATGAGTGATTTGAGACTTGTTGGATTTGATTGTGAGAAAGGACCAACTCCTTCCAGACCTGTTCTGTTAAAGCACTTTACTCCAAGAGCACGTGGGGCATGTTCACTGCCAAACATAACTTGGGTGTTTGAATTGGGAGCTGGCAGAACTGGGCAGTGGACTTTGCCATGATGCAGAGCTCTGAGCTGCCAGAGAGTATTCCTTATTTCCCTCTACCTGGGAAATAAATGGGTTTTCCCCACTCTTCTGTGCCTTTTGCAGATGATGGCTCCAAGGCAGTGTTATTCACCTTATCAGCTGTTAGTTCAAAGGCTCAGGACTCTGCTCAGTGTTGTGTGCTGCTTCCCACTCGGGAGTCCCCAAAGATCTTGACCTTTCTAAGGGCTTTTAGTCCCCTCAAGGGACTACCAAATAATACTGGGGCTGTTTTTCCTGGGGGTCCAGTGAGGTTCAGGTTAGAACAACAAAACAAATTTTCATGGTTCTTAACCATGTTAGCTTAACATTTGAGTACATTATTTTTCAAGCTTGGAAGCAAAAAAAAAAAAAAATGTTTTCTGCTATTTTTCCTTTTCTTTTCCAGCCCCCTCTTGGTGGCAGCTGACCCAACTGCATCCACAGGTGTGTCACCGAAGGCAGATGAGAAAAACTGATCTGATTCAGTTTGAGAGGCTGATGAGGGGATCTGGCAGGACAGAAAGGTGAGGGCAGTGTTGTGGGGTGGGCACTGCCCCACTGCATCCCCTCACCTCATGTGTCTGCCCTTGCAGTGCCACAATGCCACCCCCTTTTAGGGCTGCCTTCTAAACTTTTTTACCACACATGAGCATTGAAGCAACAGAGGAGACTGTATTAGAATTAATTTTTCAGCTGACTTCTTTTTTTTTTGTTTGTTTTTTCTCCTTTTTTGCCTTTTTTTTTTTCCTTGAAATACTTACAGGAAACTACATTAGAATCCCAAATTAGTGGAACACTAAAAAACCATCTGGATAACTAAACCAACTGTAAAGAGTTAGAGTAGCTCTGGTGCATGACCACAAAGACAGATATGATCCGTTGTGGGTGGGGAAGGCACCTTGCAGTTGTAGTGAGGACCATGAAGTTCTGATGTTAAAATAACAAAATTTGGGATAACCAAGTAATCACAGAAGGAAAATGATAGAAATTAATCTTTGGCTACAAAAATATAACAAGACTTTATTTAGCAAATACTTATTCTGGAAGGGTATTACACACAGAAACACCTAAACTTGGGCTAAGCAATTGGGATTGGCTTGATGGAAGTGTTGTGCACAAGTATATAAACCAGAAATACATTCTCTGTTACACAAGTCTATGTCTTTTTCCAAACCACAGGTAGTTCCAAGTTGCTATTTGAATTTTAGCAATTAGTTTCAGGATTTATTTTTAGGTTTTGGTACTTTAAAAAATGTTTTCTAAAGACATACAATGTGATATGGAGATACAAATCATTACTTCCCATGGAAACGTTCTGGAGTCATAGAGACTTTTTCTCTTCAGTTTCTTCACAGAAGAGCAGCAGTCTGTTTAAAGAGTGTTAGGAATCTTCCCTCTTTTTCACGCTCAATTATTTTCCAGACTCTCTGTGTGTGTGTATATATCTGTGGGGTCTATTTTAGGACAATTTGGTTGCAATGGAAAGGAGGTTGGTAGACATTTGGGTTATTATCTCTAGAAATACAGGGATATAAAAGCATAAAAATAACACTAAAAAAAATGCATAAGAAAAAGAGAGGGAAAGGAAGGAAAAGAAGAGAAAGGTATCAGCCCCTGGAGCCAGGCTGTGGTTGTTGCAATTTTGATGTCTGTTGGATGATGGCACCACCTTGATCCATCTGGGGTGGGGGAAGCCCGTGAAACAAGTAGTTTGATGGGTTAATAAATGCTCAGGCTTACATGGGAACACCCAGGTACCTCCCCTGGGCAGGGGGAGTTTTACACAATCTGATGAAACGCTGGAGGTCACGAGCAGTCCTCTGGTGGAAGGCCTCAGAAATGAATTTGGGGGCACTTTGGAGGGCTTTGATGGTTTATGGCCCCTTCTAAGACACAAGATCTTACTCCTTGGGCTGGTTAGGCCCCATCAGAAGGGATGAATTTCTTTCAGGCCTGCTTGTGAATGTGATGAGACCTGCCAAGGGACGAGATTTACCCCTGAGACAGTTGTGAAAGGGAGGGTATTGGCATGATGAAAAAAATGCTGCCTAAAGATTTTTAGCTTTTTACATATTTTTCATTTATTTGTAACTTTGTAGACTGCTAATACAGAGTTCTAATTGCTAGTACCTTTCCTGCCCTCTCCCATAGTTTAACAAACCCTTATTAACACATTATTGGAATTCTGTTTAGTCCTGCCTTTAGTCTGGCAAGGACACTTTATTTTGCGCTATACATCACAGACACAATAAAATGTAGGGTTAAAAGATCAGGAGGAGGGCTCCAATGGGGCAGCACCTGGGGGAAAATTACCTAACCAACTTCTCTTCTAATTGGACCATATTTGATAGATATACTTATCAACTAACCTTATAGAAATGATAGGAGTAATGTATAGGGTGTGCATATCACCATTTTGTGCACCTTGAAGGCTTTCAATTAAAGATTTGATTGTATATTATAATTTTAACACTCTTTGGAAAAAGTTTTGTGTTTCATTCCAGGCAACAGCGCTATCCCACCTCCACAGGGTCATTTTCTTATCAGCCTTCTCCATTATCTGGCTCATACCCCAGCCCCTGCTGGTGGGTTCCCTGCAAATCTCAGCAAAGCACTCCTTGCTTTTGAAAATTGCTGATTGTTTGGGTCATTTACCATAAACATTTCCCACTTGGATTGCACCCAGCTGCTGCTAACGGATGGCATCACAAATCCAAGCAGCCCAGGCCATCATGTCTGCTGTGGTGCTGCTCTTCTGCCTTCCTCCTGCAAGATTAATGTCATCCATGTCACAACAAGCAGACTTAAAATCAATAGAAAATAGTCTCCAGTGAAGCTCTTGAGACCCCATCTCCTGGGGTAATAAGAGAGGTCAGCATCTTTCAACATCAAGCTCTTTGTCAGGGAGATTCCTGCCAAAATCAATGGAGCTGAAGCAGGAATTGTTTCAGTAGGGCCATCCCCACATGACACCCATCCAACACATCCTTTCAGTGCACTGGCAGCAGCTGACAGAACTGCCAGGAGGGAATCTCAGTTTCCCTGGCTCACTGCATATGAGCAGTCCTCAGCAACTCCAAAAAAAAAATTCTCCTTAGGAGTATAGAATTTACTGCAATATTGAACCAAGCATTTATATTTTCATTTGTATGATTTCACTTTTTATGGTAAAGTCATTTAGGCTGAAGATAAGTCACAAAATAAACCTAACTTTTTTACAATAAATGCATACATTAATTTAGGTTCAACAGCTTTTTGGCAAGGTGTCATGCTATCAGCATTGTGGCATGGCCTGAATAATTCACCAATAATTCAAAGATGCTTGGAAGTGTCAGGATTTTCTGGACACAAATAGCAAAACTCTTGTTGGAGGAAAAGGAAATGAAAATAAGGTGGATTTATCCAACTATCTACCACACAGTGAGATAGAAAAGTATTATCATATTCAGGGCTACTTTAATTATTGATGGACAGTTCTAATATCTTTCATCTCTTCTGCAAAGAATATAAATCTATTTTTTCTTGTTCAAACTGATCCAATTTATAAGACTGGTGATGTTTGCTACTCCAGGTTTGTGCTTACTAAAAAGGAACTTAAGTTCTCTTAATACTAGATACTATTTCTGAACTACCTGATATAAAATGAGGATCTTTTCCAAAAAAAGGACAAAATGTTATTCAAATCCTGTATTTTTCTTAAATACATAACCTTTCCTAATTGGAAATTGTCCTATTAAAAATATACTACAATTTGCTCCACAAAAAAATTGTTTGCTTGCTTTATCCCAGGAGGAGCTCAAGTAGTATTTGTATAGGAGCTTTTCTTCATGTATGTTAATCTTCTTTGCTTCCTTCTCCAACAGGAGAAAAAAAGGGAAACTCAGGATCTCCAGAATCCTTTTGTTTGAAAGGTATTTGGAAAATGAGAGGGAAAAGTGAACAAACTTGAGTGTCCTGCAACAGACACTTGAAAATTCCTGCAGGCTGCTATTTCCACTTTGATTTCATCTGCAAGTTAAGAATGGACATCTCAGACTACCTAATGCAACAGGAAGCAAGGAATTCCAAGCATTCCCATGCTATCAGGTGGAGGGAAATCGAGTGCAGTGGTTTGATCTTAGAGCAATGTGACTTTGGGGCTGTGGTGTTTTTGTGACTGTCAGGAGGTCTCCAGGAGCGTTGTTTCCTGCTTCCTGCTAGGAGAACCTTTCAAAACATAAATCATAGAATGGTTTAGGTTGGAAGGGACCTTAAGGATCATCTAGTTCCAGCCTCCCTACCATGGAAAGGGGCACCTTCCACTAAACCAGGTTTTTCAGGGCCCTGTCCAACCTATCCATACTCTTAGTGTTATTTATTGTGTATTGTACTGCTGGCAAACACCCCAGCCTGTGAAAAATACTCCTGTGGGAGATCTCTCAGTAAAAACTTCATTGCCCCTTTTGTTTTCAGCAGAAGGAGGAGCAGGAACTCATCAACATGGAGAGGCAGCAAAGCTGCACCATCACTGTGTCCAAGTTGGATTAAGTGCTCTGAATTGAGCTCTGGAGGAAGCAAAGGCAACAAGTCTGGTTCTAAACTCTCACCAAGTGGCTTCTCAGGGATGGTAAGAGCTGCACTGTTTGAATGTCTGTGGCCAATTTTTCAGGTTAAAGCACTAAACTATGCAGAAATCAAGGCACAAAACTAATTTAGGCTGTGACTCTGAATTACTGTGCATAGAGCACAATTTGTGAAATTATTTGCTGTTTGGAGACCTTTCAGATCCTCACACTTTACAATGAGCTACAGAGTAAAATTTCTCACGGCCTCTGAATTTGTCATGCTACAGTTTCATAAACTTGCTCACAAAATATGGAGCGATTCCTTTTACTGTTCCATTTCTTTTCTTAAGTAAAAATGAGTGTGCATAGGGAGGAGAAATAAAATACAGGAAAGAGTGCAAAACTCTGGATAGATCTGGGAGTTGTCTCCTAGTAAGCAGTGTAAATCAGTGAGGTTGAGTAGAGTGACCCCTTTCTGAGGGAGGCAGGCTTGATTTCAGGCTTAGGTGGACACAGACCAGAAGAAGCCTTGAGATGACCATGAGAAAAGACTTAGTTCTGCCACCAGGGATCACTGCAGAGCTGTTGCCAGAGAGTTTAGCTATGGAAATATCCTAATTTATCATATTTGGGTCTGAAGGGAAGGACAGAATGCAGAATGCAGCCCAGAAGGGATCAGGCTGGGAGGAAGCCGGGCTAAACCCATGCTCTCAGAAGCTCACAGATTGTGGCAGTGTGGGAGAAAGATAACAGAGGACATGACTGAGGTTTAAAATGTGTTAAAATTTAAATAAATAACACCTAATCCCTGAAGAGTGGGGTCTGAGCGAGAATGGTTGGGAGGTATTGTTTGATGCCTCAGTTAGCAATTTGGTCTAGAGGCACTCAAGGTTTGTCAAACAATTTAACAAAGTTTTAAACATTTTCATGTTTCTGGAAGAGCAAAAACTCCTAATAAAAATACCCCCATAACCTCAAATTAAATACCCCATATATTGAGAACTGGCAAGAACCAAAATTTTAAACACTTTGTGCTGTGCAATTTACCAGAAGATTTTTAGGGAGTCCCTACCACACCAGTGAGGTGCTCCTTTAAACACCTCAGACATTTCAATAGTTGCAATCATGGTGGGGAATGAGATCCACTGAGAAGAAGAAAAGAGTTGGGGAGAAAAATTTAGCAGGAAAGTATGAGATATCTGCTAAGGTTTCACAGGTGTTTTTTCAAGACAGAAAGAGAAACCTTCAAGGCTAACGCTGAGAAAGAAAGGGTAAAGTTAGGGGCAGCAAGATTAAAATATTACTCAAGGTTACTGAAGATTAGCTGTATGATGAATGGCCCACAGAACACTGCATAAATCAAGATAACTAAGATAAATGGAAGCCTAATTTAAGGAGTATGCTACCTCTGGATCAGAACTAGAAGGAACCAGATGCATGACTGCCAATTTAGGAGGTTCAGGAGCAATACCAAAATCAGGGCAGATCTGTACAAGAGACTGTTTCCTCATGTCTTTACCAAAGATGGTAGAGAAAAATCATCCAGGAACTGAAGCTGAGCAGTAGCATCAATTTTTATTGTGTTTCTGTTCTCATAGGAGGAAATTTTTGGCTTTTTTTTTAGACTGGAACTTCTCTCCCCCGTGACAATGACCTGACTCTTTGCTACAGCCTTCCTTTCCTATGCCTAACTGTACATTAGTCATTGCACTTCCTTCTCACTGAACACTCAAACCTCTTTTCATCTTTTATTCCATTCCTTTCCTCATTCTCTTTTTGAACAGATAGGAGATAGAGAGATCAGGACTCCTCTGCCTATGTTATGCAAGAATTGGGGTATTTTTAAAGAAAAAAACCAAACAATAAAACCCTCTACAAAAATGTATTTTTAAAGATGAGATGTCTTTAACACTTGGATTTATGCCCAAAAATGCCTCTTCCACAGAATTACTCCCATTGTGCATGCAGAAATCAGCACCCTGACCACCACTGGGAGGTCACAGAGCCTTCTGAGACCACAGAGGAGAGAAAAACCTGTCTGTTGCTGGTAGAGTCTCAGTGAAAATATTCATCAAAGGAAATTTATAATGCACTGACTTTGTGCAAAAGACCAAAGATGATGCTGGATGTTCTGAAAGAGGTGAATGAAGAGCAGAAATTTTGACAGCATTTGACAAATGATGGAAGTGAAAGATCTGAAGGCTGGGACCATCAGCTGCACCAGCCTTAAGGAGTATTTGAGTCATGGTCCAGGTACAGCAGGGATAATAAACTCTACATCCCTTGGCAATGATAATTTGGAGATGCCTAAAATCTGAGGTTCCTGAGTACGAGCTGCAAATTGTGATTAGGTGACAGCTGCTAGAGGAAGGTGGCAACTAAGACTGAGCCTCTGTCAAATGGATGAAAACTGATTTGGGATTACAGCCAACCTACTCTGGCACAGGGAAGGAAAGTTCCCATTCCTAAGAGCTTTAAGGAACAGCCACTTCCCCAAGAGCAATAATTCCGGCCCCACCTGTCTCTTCCAAGGTGTTTTCCCTTTCTTTCCCTCACCTCAGAAGCAGCAATGTGTTTCTTTAACTGATGTTAATTGAAATCACCCTAACATCAACAGAGCCAGATGAATAATTTAGCTTCATGAAAATTTTAATCAGAAATTAAGATTGTTTGCAGGGGTTTTCAGTGTTTCTTCAGCTTAATAACTACCTTTCCTTTGTGTTCCTTCCATTTACTTTTCCCCCTCCCACACTTTCTTGCAGCCAGTTACTCCTGTTCTTTTCCCCATCCATGAGCTTGAGGGATTTCAGGGTGAGTCAAACTGCAGAAATGATTGTGATTAAAAAAAAAAAAAAAGAAAAAAGAAAAAAAAGGTTGAACAACAGTTTTAAATTTTTACTTTTAACTGGTTTCTTGCAGGGACCCAGTTTGCTGAGTTCAACATCCCAGGATACTTCCAGGGTACATTCATCTGTCTGGAAACCACCAAGGAACAAATTCAATGATAATAATAATAAAACTATGTAAAGTGTTGTCATAGTAATGTCAGTCTCATCACAAATATTCTCTTCATTTTATTTATCCTCCTTAAAGAAACTAGAAATAGACACAAGTCCAAGGCTGAACAGTGAAAATTATCCCAGGCACAGAGGAACTTCTGCTCTTTAGTTAGGGGAGTTATTTCTGACTATAATTCTGCTCTTTCCCAATTCTCAGCATTATGTAACAGGACAATTTGTTCTTTATGAGAGTCAATACCTGTCTCCCAGCATCTGCACCCACCTACACACATTAAATAAGTCATTTAATTCTCTGACTCGGTGCAGCAAATGCTGTGGGCCAGCATGCCAGCAATTTAGGGGCTGGTTTGTATTTTTAGCTTGAAAAAGAGGAGATGAGGGGGTGTATCTAATCTAATACGCATATATGTACCTGCTTCTGCCCCTGGTAGATTATTCATGGGTTAATGCATTGTAATGGAAGTGTTTATATTTGTTAGTTATAGATTATTGCACATTGTGTGAAAGAAATCTGGCACCGCTCATAAATCCTACTTTTATTCTGTGTTCTGCTTAGACAAAAAATATGCACATATGTAGAGACACATTTTATTACACAGAGGCACTGCTGAATATAAATAGAATATTTGTCAAACTTCAGATTAACATAAAAATAACATTGTGCAAATACCTGATTCTGCCAACCCACTGGCACATCCTCCACATTTTTAAGTATTCTGCCTAAAGCAGCATAGTTAAAAGATTGCATTAGTGGAAAGAAATAGGTGAAAATTCACTGCAAATGACACAAATACAAGTAAGAGAGACAGCAGATGTCACTAATATGAGAAAACATTGCTGACACGCCAGGGGACCTTCCACTTAAATAATATCAGAGAATTAATGATGAAGCACTGACAAGCTGAGAGTAGAATCGACACAATGTCTCACATACATCGTGGTGTCTGCTAGAATCAAGAAAATGACAACTTCCCCGTGTGAATTGATGGTTTAAAATAGAGGATTAAGCAAAGATCATACAGAATGTTTTAAAATTTACCTCTGTGTTTGATGTATTTTGTATAAGCAATCAATATCAGTTGCCTACACGTAGAATGCAATGTTCTAAATGCTTCCCAAATCCTCTGCCATCTGTGTCAACCTAAAGACAGAGGCTGTGGGTTATGCAAGAGATAAGGTGCTGCCAGGTGCTCTTACCTGAGCACTCACAAATGTCTGAAGTCTACTGGCTACACAATTTTTTTATAAAAAGTATGGTTTTAACTGCAGGCTAACAACACCTGCACCTCGACACTAACCCCTCCTTGGGAAAGGATTTAGGTGACACTCAAGTGACATTTTTAAGGGACACTGTGAGTTCTGTCAAAGGGCACACAACTTCTTCATGGTGCTGCAGCAGAGCTTGATAGAAATAGAAGCTAAACCCTTTTTTTTCACACTTTTTCAAACAATATTGAAGGTTTTAACTCATAAGGCAGGCACCTAATGCAGAGAGGATTTTTAGCCTTCCTCTGCTCCTTGCTCTACATTCTGCTCCCATTATCTGCACTTGTGAAGGGTGAAAGAGAAGAAAGAGAAAAGAGTCAATTATGTGGATTCTAGATGGTTATGTTTTTAGGCATTATTCTTGAAATTGCTTGCAGGGGATGAAGTGGAGTGGGACAGTGAAAGCCCCACAGGCCAAAAATAGTTAATTTGACTGAGATTTATGTGCTAAAATGTTGTTAATTACCACCCAAAACACTGTTGCACTCCAGGACTTCTTGCCAGGTTCTGTCAAATCCAGATCACTTGAAAGAGATTTCACACTATCGTGTCAGTAAGTATCCAAGGGAAAAAATGTGTAAAGTTATATCTATTAAAAAGAACATTTAGTGTAGATAAGGGCAAAGAAAAAGTTATAAAATCCTACTTACTGTACTAAAAATGTCAAATTGCCAGTTTCATTATTTTACATATTGGTTGACATCAGCACAGGAATCTCTGTGAATGAAAGGGAATAGATTTTGCCACCTTTCTCTGAGTTATGTGTGCCTCCACCATGACTGCTTTGCTTTATATGTCCTAGTGTAGTAAGACCACATCTCAGTCCATGAAACACAGTCCTGTCAAAGCTGAGTAAGGAACTGGGAGTATTTCACACACATTGCAGCTGGGGTCAATTCTTCATTAGAACACAGCTCATAATTTTAGCAAGTGCACCTACTGTCAGAAATCAGCCTGAAAATTGAATGAATATGTCAATGCTAATCAGAAAAATAAATCGAAAAGGAAAATCCTCTCTTGAGCCTCAGCCCATGATGATTTGAAAGGGAGTAGTGGGTGACAGAAATCGAAACTGTTACATTAACAGGGGTTTGCTCTGTTTTCTTTGAGGTCTGAAAGCATTTATGAAAAACAAGCTCCATAAATTTTAGCCTGATCTCTCAGCTAAAAAGTTTGTAGTAGCTGACAGGGAAAACAATTCAGTCTTTATGACCATCCCATGAAATAGGTGGGTTTATGTATTATACAGAAGAACTCCAAATCAAAGCTGGGAATTTTAAATTGCTTTACAATGTTATATAATGGGATTCTGGAGCAGAATTTAGAAATGCAGAAGCCAGTGGCCTTGACAGCAGTTTATTTATATTCTGGTTTCTGTAGGTTTTGTGCTCTTTTTCAATAAAGAGCAACTAGGACTTTTAGCTTTGCTTTGCTGTGGCTGTGAGAGCTCAGCAGTTGCTAGAGCAGGAACTCAGAAAGTCTGGGTTCAGCTCCCCACTTGGGAACCTGTTTGGTGTGTGGCCTTGGAATAGATACTCTAATTACTGGTGGCAATCTGGAGGTAGCATTTTATTTCCTGTCTTGCCAAAATAATGCAAGAATTAATTAAAGTTTGCAAAACACTAAGAGATCCTGAGGCTAAATATTCTATAGAAGCACTAATGATCTATCTTGTCTGGTTTTGACCATATGCACACAGTCAATTTGATGTTTTTCCAGAAAAATCTCCTCTTGCCAGAATAACAAACTTGAGCTTTTCCTTATTACTCCATGCCTTGATTTTTAATATAGAAAAAACCAAGCTGTAAGTGATGGAGATTTCCTGCAAATATTTTCTTGTTATTTCTTCATGATTTAAAAATGGATATAAATCTATCCCTACATTTATGAAAAACTATTTGCTCAGTACTCAGTGTTTTCTAGTCTTCTAAAGAGTGTCTTCTCAGAAAATTGTCAACCAAACCATTTGTTTTACATCTTATTTTCAATAACACCACTGGCCCTTCCTTCAAAATATAAGATTATCATTTGAGAAAACTCACATCCAAACCCACATCCCTGTGGATGGCCAATCTCTTTCTCTACATGGCCTACTGTGGTCACAGGAAAGAAGCTATCTCATAATGTTGTCTGGAAAACTGGATCACAGCCCTTCCATCCAGCACTGATGCAGAGCAAAAACTCTTTTAAGGTAAAGACTATTTTGTGTGCTAATCCAACCCCTGGAAGACAACAAGGCTTTTAGTTATTTATGACTTTCATTCAATAGTTGTTGTAAGGTATTTGAACCATGACAGTGTGCCCCAGCCCAACCACCTTTAGTTATTCTGACCAGAGCCCTCAGAGTGAGACCAGGCTGGAATTACCCTGACCAGTTTCACCTGGTCTTCCACCTTCAACTGCAGCACATCAGCTCCTGGAGGGTTTGTAAGCCCTGTCAGAAGGTTTAGTAGACAAGAAGAGAAGGTGAGAGGTGTGTGTGGTTCCTCTCTGTCTTTTGCTGTGTTGCTGTTTGGATTTCCTGGACTAACTTGGCTGCTGATCACTGGATGGATTTTGTTGCTGCCATCATCTTGACTTTGCTTGCCTGGATCTGGAGCATCAAGGACTGAAAGGTACTGAAAGATAAACTGGGCTAAATTGGAAGTGGGAAAGGAGAAGCTCAAAGGCTAAAATACCAAGACAGCAAAGAATAGATAAAGAGGGCTGTCCTACGCTAAATTAGGAACCAATTGTGTTATCTGAAAAGTGCATGTGGAACTCTTGGACAAAGTGAAGAGACCAATCAAGTAATGTGTAATCTCATGTACAGTAGCTGCAAAATGTATATGTGCTGTATTATAGATAAGTTAGTAAAATATTTAAGTATTGTTTTAAGTAAGTATAAATAAGTGAGCTATATAGGTTTTGTATGAGTATGTAAAAGTACGGTGTGTAAATATAAAATAAGTAAGTGAAATACACTAAAGAGGTGATAAGTAGCTATTATTGTACAAGTTAAAAGGTGTGAGAGTTCCTGCATGATGCCCAAAGAGGTAATGCATATTGTAAATAATAATAAGTTTCTGCATAATCACATTGATTCATTTTACAGAAGTGCTGAGTTCCTGCAAGTAGTTTTGCTGTAACTTGGGAATTTCAGCTAAACCTTGAAAAACTAAGGGAAAAAAAGGAGAGGGGACACAAGACTTTCATTTTTCAAAATTGGGTCTTATGGCTAAAAAGTATGTTATTTTGGCAGTGACCTATGTGAACAATGAAGTCTGAAGGGCACAGGTCCCTGATTGTTGGATAAAAACAGTCAAAACTTGGTCCAAAAGACCATAGATAGATCCATTCCTATGCTGAAGGCAAGTCAGAAGTGACGGGGTCCTTTCTAGTTCTTATTCTGAATAAGGAGAAAACATTTGCAAGTTCTTGCACAATTTCTATTCTCCAGCTGTCTGCTAAAGGACTGTCCTCCTCAGGTGTTTTATATACTTACGTCTTTATTTTTAATGGGAAAGATCAATTATCTTACTCTCTTTCATCATTCCAATATAGCAAGGAAAATTTTGGAGACAGTCTAGCTCACAGCTGCAAGAAGTTAATTGTGCATGTGATAACAGGACTTGGTCTTGACCAAAGGATGGAAAATGCTGCACTCCAGATGAGTGATTTTTGTGCTGGGTAGTTATTAGTCAGAATCTGTTTTGGTCTCAGGAGCCAGAGCTTCTGCTTTTGTGTCTTAGTGAGAGGCTTCAGCCAGTCTTTCCACTTTATATTTAAGAAGATAACATATTTTTATGGTCTTCTCCTCTATAAGAAAATAATAACTTGAGACATGTGTATGATGGTATATTGGAGTAGAGCTGACTGAATTGTTTTGATTGAAAACTTCTCAATTCTACTTGGCAAACAGTTTTTCTCAAAATGTGCTTCTATTGCCCCTTTCTTTGTGGATGAGAGCAAAACACCTCGTTCCTGTGAAATTTGTTCTAAAAGAGCAATTTAACAGTTTTTATTGCATGCATTCCTTCTGGTTTTTTTTTTTAGAAATATGAAGGTAAAAAAGAACAAGCTTGGTGGTGCCTTTGGTGAATTTTGAACTTGCTGCAATAACTTGCAGTCTAAAGCGATACAGCCTTTATTTGTTTAATATTTTTTTTTTTTTACCTTGCCATATCTCAAAACAATGTCAACACATTGCAAAGCTGGATGCCATTAGGAACTGGAAGTGACTCTGTTTACTGAGTCAGTACTTTAAAAGACAACACAAGTGTCAGAAAATAGAGATCTGCACCAGCCCTGAAAGTCTTTGCTGAGTTCTGGGCATAATAAGAGATTTTTTTTTTTTCAAACCTGCTTGCTGTAGCTGTTGAATATAAAATTAGGTAACATTATCCAGCCTGCTTAGAAACTTCAGAATGAAAAAGGTGATGTTTGCACAGCCATGTGGGAACTGCAAGGCTCAGTGCCTATCTGTTAACATCCTCCCAAGGCAGGAGTTCAGGCTTATATGCAATCAGTAGGCTACGATCAGACTTATTACACACAAGAAATTTGGTTGGGAATTATATCTTAGTGAACCGTTGTCAGTGGCTGAGGTTATGGCTACAACTGTTTTATCACTATCCCTGCTGGGATTTCACTAGCAGCAGCAGCACATATCAGTCTGTGGATGGCTGTGCTGTATTACTGCTAGGCCAGCTTGTTTCCTTGGATCCAGATCCAAACCCATTAAAATATTACAGCAAGGCACTCTGGATTTCCCTGGCTCAAGGTTGGAGCATGCATGTTAATCGTGCAAGAGATGATTTTTTTCACAACAGGGACAAGCCAAAAAATTGAGCCCAGCATCCAGCTCAGTTTTCTGAGCATAAGTGACTCATTTTTTCGATGCCCAGCACCACCATGGGCACCCCAGGCTTGGTGCTGAGCTCCCCCTGCCATACTCCGATGTGGGCACAGGCACCCCAGCCAGGTTTGGGTTGGGCATCAGGAGGAATTTCCTCACGGAAAGGGTTATCAGAGATTGGAATGAGCTGCTCAAGGAGGTGTTGGAGTCACTATCCCTGGAGGTGCTTCGGGTGGCACTCAGTGCCATGGTGGTGTTTGGTCACAGGTGGGACTCGCTGCACTCAACAATCTTTACCAACCTGATTAATTTTGTGGGTTTTGTGAGGTGCCCCCATGAAGACTCAGAATCCCACCTGTGGCTGGGTTGTCCCTGTGGTCCCTCACGGCCCTGCGGGGCACAGCTGTGTCACAAAACCCCTCCAACTGTATTTTAAGTGTTAGAGAATCAAGGCATTACTTTACCCTGGCCAGGATGTGCCACAGAAATAATTTCATCCACACAAAGCCCAGGTTGTGCAGAGAAAACCATTCCACACCACATGAATTTCACAAGATTTTTTCCAAAACTTACACAGTCAAAACCTATAGAAATTCATTGGTTCAATGGCTATTGGTCCCAAGCTATGCAGTTTATGGTATTTGGTTTCCTATTGAATATGGATTTCTTTGCCTGTGATGCTAATTAGGTCCTCATTCCTTGGTTCTCTTATCTCTCTTTTTCCAAACTGGGTGTCTTGACCATGCCAGGGGTGATGTTTGCATTTGATGGTGTTATCTTTTGTGTGTGTTCTGTGCTGCTCTCAGTCAGGCCCCACCTGGTGATACAATGCCCTGGAAAGCAACCTCCATTGCCTTCCCCTAGGGAAAATGTGAACATGGGTTGGACTTGATGATCTCAAGTGTTGTTTCCAACCTACTTCATCCTGCAATTCTGTGAAAACTGACTGAAGTTACATAAAAAAACAATTCCTATAATCTCCAACACCTCCATCTGTGCCAGGCGGGCCCGGCGGCCGCAGGTGCGGCTGAGGGCGGGCCCTGCCCTGTGGAGCCCCGTGAGGGCCTTAGGCTGTGCCAAGGGTTCCTGGCTGTTCCTCCAGGCTTTTGGCTGTCTGAGCACTCCCCTTGGATGACCCCGTGGAGGTCGGTGCAATACCCCCCGGGGATGGGGGATCTCTGTGTCCTCTGAGCATCCCTTAAGGCTTTAGGATGTGCAGCAGTGAGGTGGTATTGGGCTGGTGCTTGTAAGGCATTGGGGTGAAGTTTTAGGAACAGAGCTCGTGTCTCGGGAGCTTATCCTGTACTCGGCACTGATGAGGGGCACCTCGAGTGCTGTGTCCACTTCTGGGTCCCTCAGTTCAGGAAGGGCAATGAGGGGCTGGAGTGTGACCAGACATGGGCAATGGAGCTGGGGAAGAGGCAGGAGTGCAAGTCCCATGAGGGAGCTGGGAGTGTTCAGCCTGGAGGAAGGGAGGCTCAGGAAGGACATTTTCACTCTCTCCAACCATCTGAAGGAGCCAGGTGAGGTTTGCCCTCTTCTCCCAGCAAACCAGCAACAGGACAAGGACATGGCCTCAAGCTGCTCCAGGGGAGGGGCAGGTTGGACATTTGAAGGAATTTCTTCACAGAAAGGGTGATGAGATAGTGGAATGGGCTACCCAGGGTGTGGTGGTATCCCCATCCCTAAAGGTTTTTAAGGAAATGGCACTTAGGGCCATGGGCTAGTAGACATGATAGTTTTCAGCCATGGGTTGGTCTCAATGACCTCAGAGGCCTTTTCCAATCTCATTGATTCCATGGCTCTAAGAATGAGCAGGGTGAAGAGGTGAGTTTTGCTGAAGGGCTGTGCCAGGTGACACAGCCTGGGAAGTGAAAGTGAGGATTGGTTTCTGAGGTTTCACCCCAGTGCTTGAGCTGGTCTTTCTCAACTTTTTTTGGTCAGCAATGGAATGCCAATGAAAGGTGTAACTGATGCTACAAAAAAAAAAAAAAAAAGGAAAAAAAAAAAAGAGAAGAATAGATTTGGGTCTAGAGCTGATCAGATTATGTGATTCACAAAGCATGTCCCTCCTACATTCCTGGAGTTTGTTTTGAACTCTCTTTAATGTAAAGTTCAGGGCTATAGCATAACCTCACTTATATTTCCCTTGTGCACAACGTATTTATTGAAGACATGCAAAACACTGAAGTAAATATTTGTAGGAATTCTGGAGGACAAGGAGTGACCACAACAGAAAGACACTTTACTTCTAGTTTAAGAGTATTTATCTAGTGCCAGTTTGGGGTTTTTTTTTTAGATGTTGTACTATTACAAACTATTTTCCTTAAAGTTTGTGATGATTTGAAAGTTACTTTGTAATCTGAGAAGTTAAGGAATTGTCTTGTTTATGTTTATGCATACATGGAATTGAAATGTAATGTGGGATAAGAGGGAGGATCTGGTGCCTCTAAGGAGACCAAACATCAATAGTGTAGTCACTTTCTGTGTTCTGTACACAGTCAAGGGAAAGGAGAAAATAATATTTTACATATATTTCGCATTGTTTCAAAATGACAGCTTTTTAAAGGCACAATTTCTGGATATATATCAGTGTACAGGTGAGCATAAAATTATTGTTACTGGGAGTGACCCTTGGTTTCCCAGACTTGATATTTCAAGTAACAGATGATCTTGGTGCCCTAAGAAAGAGCACATTCAACACTAAAAATGGCCTGGTTTTGCCAGCACAAATTTTTTTCCAGATCACTAAAAAGTTTATTGCTTGTACCAGTTAGCATTATTTTAAAATAACTTTGAAGTTCACAATGTTTAAGATTAGTGACCAAGCATGTCCTTACAAAAGAGAGGCTACAAAGGGATGGAAGTGTTTCTCCTAAGGGTGACTCCGGTGTTCAGGAACTGGAGATGTAACCAGGCACCTAAAATTAAACTCAGCATGCTTATTCCATTTGCCTTCCTCGGATTGATTTGCCTTTGGCTGATGCCTGTCAGCTTGTTCAAAACCCCTCACTGTTCTGGGCTCGGGGAGTACAAAACTGATATTTGCAGTCAAATCATCATCCAATGTGATAGTATTCTAATGCCTAGAGGTTTTTTTCTGAAATGATTGCTCAAATTTGTCTTTGAAAGGCTGCACACCACCCACAGGTCAAGAAATGCCAAAGATTGGCTCTTAGGCCATGTTTGCACTCAGCTAAATTCCAGGTGGTGGTGATTCAGTGATCCAGGTGCTCATTTACTGTGTTTTAGGCTCTTGGAGTAGGGCAGCTATCTCAAAGGTCCATGTTAGAGAGTAGGAAAAATAAATAACAACAGGGAATTAAAAAAAAAATGATGCTCTGGCTAAGCTAAGATGACAGCATTTTACAAAAGAATCTGGCAGCAAAAGGAGGGAACAAGCACTGCTGGGAATTTTCTGTTTTTAGAACTGGCAGATTACAGCCCAGAACAGCACACAAGGAACTGGTGAGTAATACCCGTTGTATTCTTACTGGCACCTGGATGGCTGCCAACATCTTCATTTCAGTAATTGTGCTCTCATTGCTGTGCTGTGTGAGAAGCAGATCCCGGGGACAATGAGATAGAAGTTGGTTTTCTTTTTTTTATTTAGGTATTTATAAATGACTGAGTGTTTTATCAAAAAGATAACACAATTTAAGGCTAGTGGGATCTGGATTAGTATTGTACAATGCAATGAATGTAAGCAGCCTTAACTCTTTAACTTGAACATTTCAACTTAATCACTTAAACTTTTATTAATTTTTGGATTTTGTGCACAGCTAGAAAATGGGAATTTTGCTAGAAATTCTTTCTTCAGCATATGGTAGTGTTTGTTGGTTCTGGTGCAGTTAAATTTGTAAACTTAACTATTGGTGTGCAAGGGAGTCCTACTCATGTTTACTAAATCCCCTTTTTTTTTCCCTCGCTGAATGTGTCACATAGCCAGTTACTCATGGAAATCAATTTTTAAATACTTGTGCATGTCTGTTTTCAGAAGTAGGTTACATTTGTTCATCCAGTCAGGAAAGGGAAAGATACCAGATTGTGTTTTTTGAACACAGCTCAGCAACCCTCTGAATAACTGGCAGCTGAGCTCTACGTGGGGAAACGCTGCAGAGAAATTTGGCTACATCTGAATAATGCAATTCCATTCACAGTATTCTAGGAACACGATGAAAAGAGAGAGGCTAAGTTTCTCGAACGCATTGTTTGTGGCAAATTATTCATTCAGCTTTAACAAGCACTCAGCAGCTGCTGTGCTTTGCGTGCTGCTGAGGCTGTCCTCGAAAAGTGTCAGGTACTGGGGAGTCTCCTCCTGCCTTGGCGTGCACGCTGCACCATCGGGAGTGTTTTCCCGTAGCTCCAGGCCATATCAGCCGTCCCTATCTCATCCTCAGTTCAATTAAGACGTGATGTGCTTTTTCTCCCTCACTGCTTTCCTTTTATCTCCTCTTCTTCTATTTCTATGACGTTTTTCTTCTCCCTATTAGAGTTGCTCCTGAATACTGATAAGGTTGAATTTGCTCTAAATTACTGGAGAAATAGGCCAGCCCCGTGGTGCCTGGTATCGTGCAAACATCAAACCTTTCATGTTCAGAGGGTTCCAAGAATTCTGAGTTTTCAGCCTTTATTTTTCATAAAGTTTAAACCCAAATGTTTTTTGGTTTTTTTTTTTTTTTTTTTTTTTTTTTTTTTTTTTTTTGAAACTGCTTTCTTACTTCTCGTACTTGTGAAGTTTCCCTGTGAAGGCTCCATGTAAAATTCTCTCTCAGGCCTGTTTTAATGATGAACATTTAGAAAGTCTCAGAAGTTGGGCTGGCCCAAAAGAGAGATTCCTGCTATATAGTATAGTAAAGCTTGAGCTCTACTTTGTGGGTTGTGGGGGTTTTTTGTCTGTTTGTTTTTTTTTTTTTTTTTTTTTTTTTTTTTTTTTTTTTTTTTTGTTTTTTGTTTTTTGTTTTTTTTTTGTTTTATTTTGTTCCTCTTAATTTTTAGTCCATTTTTTACTTTCAGTTCTTTCATACCCCAAGCTGGTACTTCACTTTGCTCCACTGCTTAACTTCATGTGAGAAGGAACCCTTTATGTCTCTGTTATAATGCTAGTGATGCTGTTTACAAAGAGTTAGTTTGAGATATTTTAAAGGATTTTTTAAAATTAGTTTTGAATCTATTCATGCCGTTTTCATATCATGCCAACATAATTAACTTTTAATATTTATGTTAGAAATTTCAACAAAAACCCAGAAGAGATTGTCAGACTTTTAAACTTGGCAGAGAGACTGAGAGTAGAGGTGAGCTTGTCTGTTTGTCTTTGATACCTCAGTCTCAAAATCAAATTGTATCAAGGCATTAAGATTGTTTACACTGGGGTTTTTAGGTGTGTGGCTTGTTTGGTTGGTTTTACTTTGTTTTGTTTGGAGGTTTTTTTGTTTGTTTTTTTGGTTTTTAGGTTTTTTTGGTGGTTTTTTTTTCCTTTTTAAATTAAAGAGCACTTTATAGCTGGGGAGGGTTATAGGATTTTGTCCTTCAGGGATGAGTGATGTATTTAGTGTGCCTGTTAATTATAATTTTATTATTGTTGATTTGGATTTTTGACTTGACAAAAAATAGCAACAGTAAAAGCAAATTGGTCAAAATCAGGATGGCATTCCATTTCCCATCTGAAGTTAATTTTGGTGCTGTATTTTGTTTCTTTAAAGTACTTCAGCATCTGGATATTGCTTTCCAGGAAATGCACTTTTATCTGTTGTGGCTTTTAATGCTGTTGAGCTCATGTGTACCCCAGCATACGTGAAGGATTAACTTGTTGGTTTATTGAGTCTTGGATGCCTGTAATCTATAGGCTCACCCTATTCAGTGTGTATGAAATATAACCCTGTGTTGAAGCTTGCACAATGTTGGAAGGAAATTATTTAGTAGCATTTTATCATTAGAGTGTTGCACTTTTATTAAACAGCCCTTCAAGGTAAGGTTTGGGCCTCATCAGAAAGTGAAAATTCAGCCTATCAGTTATAAATGGATTTTCAAAGCACCATAAGAAGTAAGAGGGATATGAGAAGTTTTGGCAGGTACTCCATCCTTTCTAACCAAGCTAAAAAATGTACAAGTTTGGTAGAAATTGCTGACAAAAGTCTGACAAATATTGGTGCAGTTTTTATTACAAAGTCAATAATAGTCACACAATCTATTACAGTGGTTGGAGTGTTTCAGTGAAATCTTTGGGAAGTTTTTCCAGAGTGATTCACTCAGTTTATTTGCATTTTCTGATTCATTCTGCCAGACAGCCTTTTTGTGTTTCTGCTCCAGTGGCCCAAGCTGCTCCTAAGGGCTCTGCTTCATACTCCAGCAATTTTAAGTACTTTGTTCTTTGCCTGTTGCATTTTAGAGGCAGTGCAAGGGGCCATACTTAGCAGAAAGCAGAGATTCAGCAGTTTATGAAAAACTGGCATCTTGTAGAATTTCCAGTCCTGCCATTTGTCATCATTAGTGATTCCTGAAGCTGCTGGCACTTCTGTAGCTGTTTCTACAGAGCAGACTGAGTGCTGTTTTGTGGTTTGGGAAGCTGCTGGTGTGAATGATGATATATCTAAGTGTTGGTTTGTATGGAGTAGCTACGGATTTTATCTGTTCTAAGGTAAGCTACTGTCCCTGAAAATGGCTTAAGCAATTGCTCTGCAAATACCAGAGATTGCAGGTGCCAGTTTGGAGAAAAGTGAGGTTTATAAACAGGGGTTTCATCTTGGCAGAAACATTTGATTCACAGTTTTAATTTTAACTCTCCTTACCTGAATGTGTAAAAGAAAAAATTTGGTATAGTAGACCTTCAAATAATGTCTCAGGTAATTAAGGGTCAAGATCCTGTTCTGACACAGAAGGCTTCATGTTTCCATGAACTCTGCCACTGTGGCAAACAAACCTCACCTGGTGTGCTCAGAAAAATGTACACTTATCCTAATTTCCACTGCTCTGAAGATTGGGGACAGGGTGAACAGTGGCTCCTAGTGCTTTATCTAACCTGAAAGAATTGGCTGACAATACAGAGAGAATTAAATGACCCTTTATGTACTGATTATAGTGAAATCTTCATGTGACTGAGGGCAAGTGCGTATAGCTTTATTCTTTCTTTTGGGGGCATAACAGGATTCCCATCAGTTGTCTCTATGTAGGCAACTATAATCCACATACTGGAACTACAATGCACAATACTGGAAGTTAGGGAAGTACAAGGGATACTATGGTTTCTTCATCTTGCAGTTTCCTGTGCACCAGTGACAGTGTTTTAAAATGCTTTTAAGCAAAGCACTGGGTGTCTGCTATTGTTTTCTGGATTTAGCCCTGTGTAATTCAATTTCCCCCATCGTCCTTGCTGGTCTAATTAGGAAAATAAAATTGCAAGTTGCACTCCTAGGAAGCTACATTATCTCTTGTATGTGACTTGCAGCACCCTGTCACCTCAGTTTCAATGGGAGTTAAATGGAAAACTGGAGTTGTGTCTGGGGCCTGTGGTGTGGTGAAAAGGAGTTCCATGAGTGGCTCCCCCATGCCCTACCCCTCACTGTCCTTTTCTGGACCCATGCTGATGAACTTGCTCAGGGGGATTGAAGCCTTCCAAACTGAACACCAACCTTTGTCTGTTTTAAGACTTTTCTGATGGTTTGAAGCAGATTGTGAGACACCCCGTTTCTAAACATGTCCTACGTGGATCTTCAGAGACAGATACGCTTCTGTTTTGTTTTTTTAACACAAGCCCACACAGAGAACAGAAGCTTATTGGCTACTCTGAGTTTTTCCATGCAATTACAGAATCCTCTTGTGCTAAATAGCTGCTGCTGATGTACTGTGAAAATTGTCTGGTAGACCTTGGAATTTTTCTTTGCTGTGCCTGTAAATCTGTGTTGAGACTTTTCATTTGTCCCCAGTGCGGCCAATACTGACATACTTACCAAGGTTTAACTGGGGAGGTTGGTGCTGTTTTTTAAGTGGGTGCATAGTCAGCCTTTCATATTAAGGCAGAATGCTTGCTGCAGAGTTTTAAATATTTCAAAATCCAATTTGTCTCAGTCAGAGCTGCGTCCAAACTGCAGTTGGTAAAGGCAGATGATGAGATTGGCAAACAAAAGTAGTATTTGTGAGTACCAGCCCTTTTTTATCTCTGTTCTAGCTACGTTACTTAGTCCAATAAACTGCTTTTTCCTGCAGAATTTGCGTGCTTCCATTTGATTCCCTTCACTGCTGCAGTATAGAAATAATATGGGACTGTTACCTTAAGGAAGTAGTTTAAAATAGATAGATATTAAAAATATGCTACCATCATCATTATTAAAAATTGCCGATTACTTGGATAGTGAGGAGATATATTTAGGTGAAAAATTTTTAAGAGTGATGCAACTGCATTTTAAGTTAGTATAAATAATAAGTGCTACAGTGTTCATTAGGGGATGATCAATATGCTTAATAAGGAAGCATGTCTTCCAGTGAAATGCTTCCCGCTTTTTATGGGTAAAGAGTTGATGTCTTATTTGTTAAGACATTCCTTCAGTTAAACCTGTGTTGTTTTTGGTTATTTGCTAGTAAATTCCTACTAATTTTGACATTTGAGTTTTGCATTGGTGTTTAAATTTAGGGTTCTACTTAGCAATGTTTTTTATGAAATTAAGTTTTAAGTTCCAGCATTTTCTTTTAAACAAGGAATCTCAGAACTAATAGAGACTCTGCACAGTAACCCTTGTAATGTGTCAGACTCCTCTTTTTCCATCTCCTTTTTTCCGTGACTGCTGCATGGAATCTGGGCTGATGCTAATCTAGACGGACAGTCACACCTCATAAAAGAATCATCACTGCTAATCAAATCAGAGTGAAAACCCACCACTCTGCATCAGTGGAGACATTTAATGTGCTGAATATTTCATGCACTGGGGTCTGTGGCTGTAGACAAAACCCTCTCAACAGCTCCTCGTTGCGTGCAAATATTTACTCAGACGCTCTGGAGTGGTTGGACTGGTGTGCAGCAGCACGGGGAAACCTTGAGTGATCCTTCTAAGTAATGATAATTACAAGTGACTCCACACATGCTGGGTCACGGTGGCTTGCAGACAGCCCCTTGCTTTGTCAAAGCTCCCCTTGCCTGCATGATTAAGTGGGCAGCGTGCCACAGGAAGTTTGATGCATACAGGATGACAAATGTCTGTTTTGGCTGCTGAGAATTGAACTCAATCGTAGATCTGCAGAAACATCAAAACACAATCAAGGGCTGACATCAAACCCGAGAGCCAAGAGAATTCCTCAGGCAAAAAGGGGCTGAACTGGAAAGTGTGTGTGGTGGTACAGCAGTTTGTTTTGCTGACTCCTTGCATGGAGGGGTAGAGGAAGTAACAACCCAGAAAAATATCTCTCTGCCTTTCCAGTTATTCTTTATGTTTAAATTGTAGAGGTGAAGGGGTAAAAGAACAGAGCAATGAAACCCAGTAAGTTTCCTTTCAGTTTTTGTATTTAGATTTTAATTTTTTTCTCTACAGTATGGAATAGTTGCTCTTGGCTATCCATAGTGGAAATCTTTCCTCTTGTTTACCCTGGTAGTACCTCCTTGTGACACCAGGAAAAGGTCACTATTTAAAATAGCTGTGCAAATGTTTCATTTACCTCCTGCTTTTGCATTGCTTGGTCTTTTAAGACTGTCTTAAAAGCTGTCCTGTGTTGTTGCCTGCATGTTAATCACACTGTGATAAGTGGTGACACAAAGGGTCAAGCTGTAGAATTAATTGATCCTGTACCTCCCAGCAGAGATAAGGATTGACTGAATGTTATTTTCAGGCCCTAGGTCGGTACAACCTGAGTAGTCCTGTGGGTTGATGTGTGTGGTGAAATCCACTTCCAGGCTGGGAGAAAGCTGTAAGTTTGTAACACAAGCATGTCATCTAAGAGTGCAGAATTAGTGACTGGGCTCCTTTGCTCTGTGTGAGTGATGGCAGAGGGTTAGTGGATGCTACATCAACCTTCATTTTAACTAGAACTCTTCTGCATCAGGAATGCTGGTGTTTACCTTACAAGGTTTATAGCCTTCCTGAATCTCCTCTAGAGATGCCACCGTGTGTCCTCTTTCCTCTGCTTTCGTAGTACTACCACACTAGAGGTGAAGACAAAATACACCTTGACAGGCGTGCTTGTCAAAAACTTAAAATCCTTACTCTTAAGCAGGTATTTAGGAGCTGTGACAAAACTGCTGAGTTATTTGCTGGATTGGGACAGTCTGTGGAGCTGGACAAATAATGAACTGCTGAAAGGAATTTTGAGCAAATGTCAATATTTGTCCAATAAGTTGCTTTCAAGAAATAATTTTTTTTTTGGCTTTATTCATCTGTCAGGAGACTTGGTGATGGTGGATCTAAAGCAAAGACCCTCACAGGGAGTACAGAAGCACTTTGTGCTGGGATGTTTCTGGAGGCAGTCTCTGCAGAGGGGCAGAATTCTTCACCAGGGTAAGAGAGTGCAGCTTCTGCCTGTGCCTCTTTAACATTCTGCTGTGCAACTTCCTAAGGAAGGAAGGAGAAGTAGGTACTTCTGTCCCACTCCATTTGATTACTGACAGACTTCTCTGTGTGTTGAGGCTGTTAATGCAGAGGAGTAAAACCAAATCAATTTTATACTTGCTGTGCCCTATTTCACCAAGTGTGGCCAGATAAAACCCACAAAACCCAAGGAATATCCCCACAAACGTTCAAAAAAAACTATGAAAGCAACTTGGCTTTCTTCAAAGAGCAGCAGTTTTAATTTCTGAATGTACCTGGCTAAATTTGTCACACTCCTGAGTGCTGCCTGCTTCCATTGTACCAGCTGCTTGGGCATGCAGCACCACAAATGCTACTTGCCCCAGGCTTATGTTCTTGAGTATTTCCTCCTAGTGCCTGGATCCACAGTGGTGGAATGAAGCTGCTGATATTGGATAGGTCCCTTCTCAGGTGGAATCAGTCTGGAGGCTCATCATTTTGTAATGAGTTTACCTATTGAAATTGGTATTGCTCATTACAAGCTGGAGATCCAGATGGCATTTTTTCCTAGGAATAGCTGATTCATGAATGACAGAATTTGTATTTGTCTTTTCCTCAGAAGCTTTCTATGCAAAGCATGATTGTGTCCCACTGCAAGGGAAAGGGCCTCCATAAAACACTTTTTTCTCAATGTGTACACTTATGTACAATATTTTATAAGGGTATCACAGTGCTAGTTCATGTGGCTTTACTGTGTCTCCTTCTGGATGGATTTGTATGATGTCATCCTCTTCAGAATAGACTCAATCTGAGAGAGCTAGTGATTTATCGGGTTTATTTATTTTTAGTGTAGGCCTCTGTTCTCCTTGCTGTTCAGAAACATCAATTAAAAAGGAGAATTTTAAGATTTGTGTATTATATCATTTCAAAGAAGCCTGTGAACTGCTGGGTAATCAGCCTTACATGCTGTTAGGCTTTTTGGACAATTTCTTACACTGTGACCTTTTTCAGGAAATGTTCCTCCCTTCTCAGATGGGACACAAAATCATGTTGCTCCTATCCAGAAGTGTTGCAATGGTTGTGATAAGTGTTGTAATGAATCTATGTGGAAAAGAACTTTACTGTTTTGGATTTAGTGAAAGGAAATCTGGATACTTACTGCAAGCATTCATAGCATCTCCTTGCATGGAAGAAGTGAACAGGTTGCTGCTCTGAATGCTGAGTGGCTCCATAGTGTCTCTGAACGCAACTTTAGAATTTGGGTCCTTACAGTTTGTTCAGTATCTGGGAAACAGATACTGAAGTGGTGGTTGGAGTAAGAGTACGGTTCTACAGAAAATATACACGGTTGGTCTTTTTATTTTCAAGCCTTTTCTTTCATGTTTTCATACTGCATTAAAGGCCTTAAAATATTTTAGCCTGAAGGATTTCAGCTGAGCTTATCTGGATTTTTCTTCAGTAAGGTAGCATGGATATAAGTAAGAATTAAAACATGTTATCATGTGCAGGGAGAGAAACCAAAATATATATTAAAGGTTTTTTAAATGTGAAAAGGTGTGTTCTGTAGTCCCTTGAAAATTAAAACCTCTGAGATACAAGGAATGGAAGCCCATGGTTTTCCTGATGTTTCTAGGCTGTCTAAATCAATATTGTATGCCTGCCTCAAGTTGGCTGAAACAGTGTAGTTCTTGGAAACTGCTTATTGATGAAATCTTATTTATGCCAAAAGTCATATAGTCAGGAAAAAAACCCCCACCATAATGTGTTTGCATTATAAGTGTTTGCCCTGATCTTATTGAAAGATAGCTGACAGTCACACCAGTTGTTCTGTGAGGAACTTACTATATCTCTGATAATGGCTTGTGTACCACTGCCAGGCTGCTTGTGTTCTAAGCATCAGCTGACTTTGAGAACTGGGAATTACAGCTGTCAAATCATTTCAAAAAGACATGGTGATCGTTATATTTTTCTCTTCTCACTTAACTTGCCTAAAAGCACCTTCAGCTGTTCTGATCTTAAAGTGCAGAGTGTACAGTGGTGTTTTCTTGCTGAAAATCCAGGAAACACTGAGTTGTCAGTTCTGTTGATGTCTGCCTGCCCTTATGTGCTTTAAAAAATTGGATAAGGAAATGGGAATCTATTGTGTTGCTCTTGTTTCTTAATGGGAATATCTCAGAAAATAAATCACTTCCTCCACCCTTTTTCTATGAAGATAATTCAGGCAGAATCAGAGTAGAGACTTCAAGCTACTGAGGTTCTACTTTATCTGCTTTTTATTTGCTAATGAACCTTCATCTCCAGAAGGATGAGATGGTTATGTTCTGATTAATGTGGACTATTTACCATTTCTGCTGATAAGATGGGAGGATGCATTAAATCTGCCTCAGCAAGTGGCAGTGAAGTTTCAAATGGTAACGAGAACAGCTGCATCTTTCTTTGACTCCTGAAGGTCAAGAATTTCTAAATCCTTTCCCAGCTTATTTATAAGACTGCTGATGTGATCCAGTTAGTTATGGAAACTGTAACCTCAAGGATATTTTCAGCCTTTTGTGTTGGTGGAAATACTTCTGGCTGTATTTATAATGATATTCCAGATAGTGCTTTTCAGTGGTTTTTTTTTGGGCAGTTGCTCATGTCAAGCCACAGATGTATTTTGAATGAGTAGTGAGACTGCCTAGATATTAAACTGGAAGTAGGAGTTAGTCAGACTTGAAGGTGACAATTACATGAGGAATATGTGTGCCCAAAGTCCTCAACTTCCTTAGGCTTGTGCATTTTAGGGTATGTGGATCAGTGCTGCTTGTGCCTGGTGTCTGAGATGGAAGTAGAAATGATTACTTGCAAGACTGCAAGCACTTGCTTGTCAAGGTCAAGATTTTAGGTTTGATTTTTCTCCCTTCAGTGGTAGAGAAGAGCTGCATAAAATTGAGATCTGATATGCACCTGGGTATAATCCTCATCTGAGAAAAGAGGGGAGGGAAATGGCTACAGGTTAAAAAAGGGAGGAGTAAGAGCAGAGTCAGAGTTGCACTTAAACCCTGCATATTCCTCTGGCATAGCCTTTGCCAGTGTCACGGTCTGGGATGCCAGGCTGGTGCTTAGGACTGCTGCTGCTGGGGACATCAGTGTGTGGGGCAGTGGTCACTGTACCCCCGGGGTCTTTATATCTTGAGCATCAGTCTTTTATTTTGCAGGTCTTATCTGAGCTTTTGCTGCCAGTCTTTTACTCTGTAGGCCCTGGCTACTTTCAGTTCCTTTGTGACTCCCACTGAATGTTGCCAGCCCACTCTGACTTTGTCCTTTTTTCTGATGCCTGTGCCAAAGCTAAATTGTAGCTTCTCAAGGATGAAGAGTTTCCTCAGAAGGACACAGCTGCCTTTGCAGGCTCCAGAAACCTTGAGCTGATCCTGAGTAATGGCTTGTTTATTGAGCCCACAGATGATGGCTGCACTTACCTTAAGGGAGTGTGGACTGTAAATTACTGTTGCAAGTTCAGTGGTCCCTTGCTCATAAAGTACTACCATGCTTGCTCTCTCGGGAAGTATTTTGATGCTAACCCTTCAGAGAGTTGAATCTGATCAGTAAAACTTCCTAACTCACTGAGGATCCCTTCTGTCAGAATTTGCTCTGGTGTCATGTTCCCTTTGTGAAGGCACTGTAGAATTTGAGGGTTTAATAAAAATGTCAAATATGTGACTGTGCAAAAGGGGTTAGTGCTGACAAGGCTGTCAACCTCTTCCTGGACAATTTCCTCACTTTTTGTGGGAGCTACCTTCTGATTTGTATACTGCAAATACTTTGAGGATGTTGCAGAGTGTCAGACCATAATGATTTGTGTTTGAGCAGCAGTCAAACTTAGTTGAGAGCGCTCAACTCCACCAGTGTTCTTGGTAGTGGCTGAGATTACATTTGTGAAGAAAGTTTTTAAAAGAAATCGGGAATACGTGAAATAGAGCAACCTCTGTGCTTGCTTGGGTCTTTAATGAGTAGACACCAATTTCTCATGTGATGTGCGAGGCATTTGCTGATCCATCCACAAAATATATTTTACAGCAGTTGTAGCTCTGGATAGTTGAGCTATTTCTTCTGTGTGTTGTTACCTTTGTTAAATAATGGTATGTTCTTGTTTCTGTTTCAAATGATGTGTTGTGTTTTCCTGTTTACTAAACTGTCAGCTTATCAAATGCAAGGTCTTTTTTGTATAGAGAAAATAATTATTTTTACATGGTGCCTTTACAGAGGCACCGAATTTGATAGACTAAGGTATGGACAGACAATTGTGTAATTGAAATAATTCGGAGTTAGTGTGAATCTGGTTTGTGCCTGGGATTTTGGTATTACTCTGGGACCAAAAATAACATGGCTCCTTTTACTGGAAGTGTTGTTGTTATAAAGTGCAGAGATTAAATATGTCGTTACTTTTTTAATGTGAATTCCCAATTATTCCTCTTCATGCACAGTAAGTTCAGTTGGGTATTCCAAGCTCTAATGAGGATGGTGGTATGTATATTGCAGGTATGTTTAAAATCAAATTGCATTAAAAGTTACTTTTTTTTTTTTTGTAATGCACTGATACGAATGGCAAATTTGTGCAGTTGAATTTCCTGGCAGTTCACTGAAGAACTGTGTTTTCTATGTTTGTGCAAGTTAAATGCTACTGAAATGTCTTATATAGACTTGAATAGAAAGTCTATGTCATGGGGATCTAGAAAAATCTTCAGCAAACTTTGGGGATGAGGTGAAATGCCATGAGTTCGCTCCACAGTCAGGTATTTACTCTGAGCCTTTCAGCAAATCTGACAAAGTGTATGTTAGAAGAATGTGAGAGAAGTGTGTCAGTAGTTTGCTTCTCTGAAAGTGCCACAGAATCAAATATCTGGTTTTCAGATGCCCAGTGACAATTTACAGCAAGAGCTGGCTGCTATCAGTACTCCTCTGATCCTTCACTTGTAAAACTGGGAGGAAAAGCCACAAATCAAACTGGATTTCATTTGCCTCATCAAAGCAAACTCAAATGAGTACATTCCTCCTGCCTTTGATTTTGTTAATTTTTGAGAGGTCTCCTGAGGAGATACCTGAATTTGAGGCAGATGGGGAGCTGCTACTTCTGAGAGCTTAAAATGCTTGCATCTTGCATTAGAAGATCCCGATGTGCTGATGAATGACCAAACTGGTGTGCATCCAGCTCCTGTGAATCATAGAGCTTCATGGAAAGCTGTTCAAAGCACACTGAAAAGACACCTGCCGGTCACAGCTCAGATTGAATCAATTGACCAAGTCATTGCTGTGGAGTTCCTGCTGTGTGCACTGTGCCAGCCAAAACTAGGATTGTCTTTGCTCAGCAGGTGTTTTGCCAGCAGAGCTGAATGGTAAATATCCCCTCAAGCAGGTCATAGCTGTCCTAGTAAGTGTTAATAATATGTAATGTATGGATATGGTTAATTAATAATTTGGTGCTAATAATAAAATAGACTTCAACTGAGTTACTGAAAATGTGGTTTTGTAAAAAGACTCCTTTCTCCAGATTTATTCTTTTACCTCCAGAGTCTGGAGTTGCTGAGAGCCACCCTCAGCAGTAAAGACAGGGATAAATAAGGCATTCAGAATTTCTGTGTTCTTTGTGTCTTCTGTTACCACAACCAGTCCTCTTGGACCCCTTTCTCTTCTGGAGCCGTAAAGCACAGGATTCCTCAAAGTAGGTCTTTGTAGAGGTCAAAGTTATGTCTCCAGGGCCTGAGACAGACACCCTGCAGGGAGATGCTGTCATACTGTGGAAGAAGGTTTGGCAGGTGGTAAAGGACTGCTGATGATAGGTGGAGGGCTGAGGAAACTAAAGCCCTTACAAATAATTTACAAATCACTAGCTCTGAATCCCATATAGAGACCAGCACACCATGTTTACATGTTTATAAGACAAGTTTAAGGTAAAGATATTTCCTTCTAAGGAACTCGGTGTTTCACAACAGAATCTGCAAGATGCCTGTGGTCCACTAGGAAATGAGAAAATCAATCTCACAGAAATTAGTTCAGGGTTTCTTTTTTTCAGTGACCTACTGCATTTAACTTTTGAGTAGATGGGATGCTGGGGAGCAGAACTGTTCAGGTGCAAGGTACAAACAGACCTTGAGCTGGATTTCTTCCTCATCTTGGTGACTCTTACTTGAAGTAAGAGAGGTGGATGTGAGGGGATGGTTGGGTTTTCTCCCTGGATGGTCTGTATGTCACCTCTTTTGCTAATCTGGCCAGGGAGGCAGGAATGTGGACAAAACATTCTTAAGATCTGACTACCAAATTGACTATCTGTAGTCACAGGCAGGTGAGCAAGGAGGACAACATTATGAGGACTGGGTAAGGAACAGGGCTTGCCTTTTTTTTGTTTTGTTTCCTGCAAGGCTGGTTTTAGGACTTGTGTGCAGGACTCTTATAGCTCAGTGATGAACTACATCCACATTGATTCAGTCATTATGGTAAATACACATAAACTGTCCGTGGGTGTCCATGTGGATGAGATCTTCCCTTTATCCCCCCCCGAGCTGAACCTGTGACACTTCACTGTAGCAGATGATTATTGATGCCACAGCAGATCTTCTCTTCCCCCAGTTGTTAAGGGGGAACCCATCCACTGCCTGGGGCTGCAATGGACCAGAAGAATTGGAGACCAAGATTCAGAAAGATGGACTCCTGCAGACTGTGTGCATGTCATGTCTTTAAAATGCAGGACAGCTATTCTCCATGGAGAATGAGGGTTACTTCAAGCTCCTGGCCCAGGTGTTGATACTCTCCCACACCCTTGCACAGAGGAGCAAATTTACAGAGGGGTGAATGTCATAGGGCTCACAGTTGAGAGTTTTGTTTTCAGTGTGTGTAGTGTCTGTTATTTGAATCTTTTTCTTTAGCTGTCAAGTGACTTCCTCATTTTGTAACTGAGTTAGCTCCTGTCAGAACTGTCACACAGCTGTATTTTATGTCTAGTACAAAGATAGATGGGTAAAAAATGAGCCATGCAATTATTTTGTGCCTTTTTAACTTCGCCTTTTTCATCTTCCAGTGATCCAAGATCTGTAAATATTGTCTGTTAAGTACTATATTACTGTGTACTGGGTGGTACAAGACATCAGGTGGTGTATTTTTATACAGCAATTTTTTTTATTGCAAACTTGAATTGTTTCTTCAAATTCATTCTTTCCTGCAAGCCATAGACTGCACAATACAGAGCTAATTTGGCAAACTTAAAATCCAAGAGAAGGCTGTGGCAACTTCTTCAAGGCAGCTCCAAGAGTTTGTGTTGCTGTTTCTTTTTCCCAGATCAGATTTGTAGTCACAGGTAAATACAGACATATGACCCAAGTTAATTTATCTGTGAAACTTGCCTCAGAAGTAATTTGAATTAATGTCTTTTAGCTTTTTTAATTGTGTGGTAAAGAGAAAGTGTCAGCATTGCACAAGAGAAATCATCCAAATGATAGAGGAGTAGTATCTGTTTCTTCAGCTATGAATTTCCTAATGGCATTAATGCAAGCTGAACAACATTAACTCGTTCATCTTTGTTTAGGTGTGTAACTTCTTTTGGATTTGATACCCTATTTATAGCTTTGGCACAAGGTTGAACACACTTGCCACACCTCATTGGTTACATACTTTACCCTCAGAAAGATTAAGAGTCTCTTTCTTATTGATTCCTAAGAAGAGCAGTTTCATTTTTGGTTTTTGTACCTTGACCTCTAACCCGGGGATCCATTAGGACCCCATGCCAGCAACATGTAGACACATCAACTACAGAGGGAAAGAAGCAAAAAGACCCTGTCTACAGAAAGGGATGCATTAATAGATTGAACTCAAACATAGAAAAGGCAATTTTTTTCCTACTGGGAAGCAGAATCCACAGGAGAGTCATCTCAGGCTAAAGAACATGATATGAAAATCAATAAAGGCCCTATTGTGCTGGTGATGTGTCCGGGAAGTGTCATTTTATATCTTGTTAGAGGATATCTAAAGGAAGTTAAAGCTTCTTTGCCCATAATAACTGAATAAATCCTTCCATTGGTGGACTATTTTGCTATCCAAAGTAAAAGTGAGAAATGGTGGAGAGGCTGATTTGGATACGATGAGACTGAAAGAAGACAATGGCTGTTGAGGGTGTTTGGTTGTTTTATTAGGTTGATTCTGTTTCCAGAACTGAATTCCGGTGCTGTTTTTAAATCAGAGATATAAAAGAGTAATTAAAAATAGAGGACATTTTTCCTGCCTGTTTGATTGGAAGAAAACTTTGAGCTTGACATTTTTATTGTATTAGTGCTCCAGACAAACTGTAAACATCATTTGCTTTAGTGCAGTGGATGAAGGAATTATGGCTCTTGGTTAAGTTTTTCTCTATTATTAATGCTGTAGGCTGGATAAACTCAAATGATGGCAGTGATAACTGCACACAGACCTTGATGTACTTGTGGCCTTGCAAAATTAGTGTGGAACGTGGTAATATTATTATAGAAGATTCAATTAAGTTATTGATTAAAAACCCCATGTAGCTGGCAGAAGGAAGAACATGAGTTAGGGAAGAACAAGGAAGAGTTATTGTTTGTACTACAACTTGTTTTTTCAGTTTATTTCTGGGAGGATTTCTGCTTTTTCCTCCTTTTTTTTTTTTTTTTTCCAAACTCTCCTACTGAATGGGTTTTGTGATCTTTTTGTTTTTCTTGGCCCTTTCCTTTTACCTATTAGCTTACTTAGTTTCTCAATGAAACCAGAGTGTTCATAATTGGTTTGGGTTCTTGGACAATTTTCACTAGCTGTGGGGTAATCTGTCCCAGCACTCCCACATGTTATTTATTTTCTGACTATTAAAGTATCCTTTATAATTTGAATGACAGTACTACTGAAAAAAAGGTCATAGCACAAGTGCAAGGCTTGGTGGCTACAGAAGGTTTTGCTTTACTGCAGTTTGACCTCATGTAGTTGGTTGGGGTGAAATATAAAAACAATTGTGACCACCTTTGTCTTTGGGGTTTTTTTAGAGGCATCAGAAGGCTTGGTAATGAAACCAGGACCTGAGTAATAGTGATTCCTGTAGTATAAACACAGAAGTTCAAAAGCTATACCTCCCCCTAACAGGTTTGAATGTACTTTTTCAGCGTGTAGGAGTGCTATCATCAGTGCAGCATGGGTGGCTTTTGCTACCTACCTGTGTTCTTGCAAGAGCTGTGGTTCCATGACTGCCACTGGCAGTGTGAAACCTCTGTAACCTTTAGATGTGACCTCCCAAAAAGTGTGGTTACCCTGTTCTGTAACTCCTGCTATTCTGCTGTGTCCCTAAATATCAGTTTGAGGAACTTGTTAGGTCTGTGGGAAAGATGAGATGATGTTTCTTTGCATGCTCCTCTTCATTACAGCTGCAGGCCTGTACATGTGTATTTTTTACCTGTGTCCACACATGTGCAAAATTTCTGGTTTCTTACTGAACAGGTCAGAGGTTACCTCTATGATACAGAATACTTTTCCCACTTTTACTCTTCTCTATCTCATCTCTTTCACACAAACTCATTTCAACAATAGACTTCATTGAACATCTACTATTAAATTTCTGTTCTTGAATTTAAATGACTGTCTTAAATCTCATTAATTTGAATAATGCATTTTATTAAAATTGGACTCTAAATTCAGAGCTATCTGTGCTATGTCAGCTTCCTTATTTCCTCCTTAACCTTACTCATTGAAGGAAAATAGCTGGAATGGTACTTCGAATGCTGCTTTAGAGAATATTTTCTGTTAAATTGTGTGTATGTGATTGTGCTTGGTTGACCCCAGTTGTCATCTAAACCATCATCACCCCATTACTCACTCACTTCCCCCTCTCAGCAGTATGGGGGAGAGAATAAGGCAAAATTTAGGAAATTGTCAGGCTAAAGATAGTTAATAAATGAGGGAAAGAGAGAAACAAATAAGAAAAGCCCAGGAGTGATGTAAGGCCATGAGCACCTCCCACCAGTAGCTTCATGTCCAGCCAGTCTCTGAGCAGTAGCTACCTCCCCAAGCTGCCTTCTACTTGGGCTTTTTATCCACATATATATATATATATATATGACATTATATCCATGCAATATCCCTTTGGCCAGTTGAGGTCAATGGTTGTGTCCCATCCCAAATTCTTGCCCATCTCATGGCCTGCTTGCTGGGAGAGAGAGAGCGTGGAGGAAAAAGAAAAAACCTTCATACTGTGCAGGTACTTTTCAGCAGCAGCCAAAACACGGGTGTGTTCTCAGCACTACCTCAACCAGACGTTCAAAAAACACCACCACAGCCACTGCTATGAAGAAAATTAACCCCAGCTCAGGTAGACCCAGTAAATTGCTGCAATTCCAAGATGACATTTGGACTTTCTGAACTTTGTTTCTTTTTTCCATCAGCACATTTACCCCCTTGGACATTGGTGTTCAAAGGCTTTAGCTATGGAAGCCAAGTTCATGTAAGTTTATTTTTAGGAAGGGGATGTGTCCCCTTCTCACTCCGTTCCCTCATCATCTAGGCCTGTGAAGGAAAAAATGTCCTAGCCCAAGCTGCTGAGCTAAAGTTTAGGTGTGTTTCCAAGGTTTTAGGGCGGGTAGGTAAAATGAAGTACAGGACTTTTTTTCTTTTAACCTCATGATAATTGGAGGATGAAATCTGCCTGTGGAACTTCACAATACAGATTATAATGTAGCGTAGGTCTACAAGTTTCAGATTCAAAATTGTACCTCATCACACTTCAGCTGCATAAATTACTATAATAATACCTCTTCTAATGCAAGCTGAAGTATTTCATATTGGTTCCCAGTCATTTTAAAAAGTGGTTTGAACATCTTCATCAGAAAAAAAAAAAAAAAAACCAACCAAAAAAACCCCCCAACACACAAAAGGCTTGCTGTGAAGAAAACCTGACCAGGAAAGATGTTAAATACAGTACCAGGCAATTTTGTAGTGTCTCACATTTCTGGTGGCCTGGTGTTTGAGAGGGTTACAAAGCACAGCATTGCTGAAGTTATTTGTGAGAAATTAAATTCTTTTCTTGAATTCAAAAAGAATCTCTCAACTGTAGTGCTTAATATGGAATTTTAATGGACAGATTTTAGAATGATTCTTTTCTTTTTTTCAAAATCATGATACTTGTACTCCAGATGTAAGAGTGGTTGTAGTGGTATTTGTTCCCTTAAAATTGGGTGGAACTCTCAACTGTAAGATAAATAAATATTATTTTCAGCATGCCTCTGTGCTATTTGCACTTTGTAGTAGGAGACATTTGGAAATATTTGTCCTGTTTAATAAAACATAATGGACCTCTCACGGCCTTGGGAAGGAAGCATTAGTCCGACAGATTTTCTTGATACTGAAACAGTGCAAAGTGCATCATGAACACTATACCTTAGAGCATTAAAAATCCTTTGTGGCCTTCACAAATAAGGGATTTTACTTTAGCTCTGAGGTTGCAACATGTTCACAGTGGTTAATTGTGGTATGTTATGTAGTCCTAAGGGGGTTTGAAAAGGAAAGCAATATGAGAGCAGGTATCTTTCATGTCCTGGCGTGCCTAAGAGCTGTACAACTTTCCTTCCTCATTATAAAATTTTAGTGCAGGTCAGGGTATGTCCAGGGACCAGTGGATCAGGCAGCCTTTCCCATTTTACCTCTAGGATTCAAAGCCAGCCAAATCATTAGCAGTTGCTGGTTGTTACCACCCGGTGGCTGAGCACTCTATGTAAAATTAATTTGGTAGTCCCAGCCCAGTTCTGAGTAAAACACATTTCCACCTTACAAATATGATGAAACATGGCACTAATTGGCACCCTTGCTAGCAGCCTCATCAGATGCCAAAATAACTGAAATGTTTCTTTGCTTCTGCTGGTGGTCCCCCCAGGTCAGCAGTGAAATGGAGTTGATGGGGCAGTATGGAGAAGATGGCACAGCTGTTGCCCTCGCTGTTTTGAGGACTAGGTCTGCAAAGTTGTCAGTCTGGTGCACTTCTCATGCCAATCTTACCTTGAGTTACTAGGATTTTTTCCACCACTGTTGGTGCACTTTCAGCAGTGTGTTGGCTGAAAGTCCAAAATCCTTTTTGCCATCTGTGTGGTTGATGCAGTGATAGCAGAATAGCTAAATGGTTCAGATGTGGGTTTCTATGGAATACTTAGGAACTCGGAGGTGCAGCCGGTGTAGGCAGAGCATACTGCTGACAGGTAGCTATTAATCACTTTTAGCCACTCTTTTCACTGCCAGCTGCTTTGTAAATGAGGATTGGCACGTGGTAGATGAGTACCTCCTCATTGTGCAAAATGACAGGAGTTTGTACCTTGTTTTCTGTGCTAGTAACCCTGTAAATGTCAGCAACCCCCAATGGAGATCACAGATTTCAAAGTGAGGCAGTCTTTTAGTATATGTAGTGCCAGGAAGTCTACAGGTTTGGGGGAAATAATTAGAGGGAGTTATAAAGGAAAATTCTTTCTTTTTACCTATTTTTGTGAGTGACTGCATGGTGAGTAATTGGTTTTTCATTCTTGGCAATAAAGATTAAAGCAGGAGATAGAAAATCAGAAGCAAAAAGTAACCTGGGTTTATTTATTTACTTTAGTCTGGAAAGCTACTACGAGCCCTCATAATCATCAGACTATGTCTTTCCTCTTGCTGATTCCGTGACTTTCCCAATGTCCACTGAGGTACAACCCATATAAATGTGGCAGTTAACAAAGGTGGAAAGCCATATAGTACAATAGCACTCATTATGATGGAGAAAGTAATTTAACAACTTCTTGACTGACTTTCTCTAATGTAACAGACAGTAATAAAAAGCCAGGTAGCGTTGCCAAAAAAAAATATTACTTTGGTTGCCACAGTTATAATCCTTTCTAATTATAGACACGGAGGTCAGATCCAAAGCACACTGAACATTCTCAGCTCTCTCAAGGAAAAGTGTGACTTTTTTTCTTACTATTGGCATAAGATCAATTAATACCAATTAAATGTTAAGTATTTATCTCAGATAGCAAATGGTGCATCATGTTTCCATTCTTGTCAAAGCCTAGGGCTAGATCCTCAGAGGGACAAAATGCCTATTCATTAAAGATCACGTAGTACAATAAGAAGAATTCTTCTGACCTTTTCTTATATTCAAGAAAAAATAATCTAGAGCTGCAATGCTAATTCACTTAGCTGTATGTAGTACAAATATTAAAAGATTGTGTTTGCATTTTTTGCTAAGAACATAAGGGCATGGCACTGGCACCATTCATCTGCCATTCTCAAAAGAGTTTTGGGTTTGTTTTTTTTTTTTGCAAACATTAAGAATTGTCTGTCTTTTGTTTTAAATCCTCCAGCTCTACAGAATTCAGCGAACATACCTAGACCTGTGAGAACAGTGGCCCCTAAGTGTCATTATCTTTAAAATTAATAAACCAAAATAAGTGGAAAAAGTTTAGACTGCTGATGTATGAAGTAATAAGAAATGCCTCTTCTCATCCAAGGCATCATTTGTCTTTGTTAAAAATTGCACTGGTATCTCAGACTGAAGCCTCAGTTCTGTGCTTTGCTAAATCAAAGGCATGATGACTCCATAAAGGTTATTGTTTTTGGCAATAACTTTTTAATAGCAGAATTACTCTTTTTTGCTCCTTGCAGCTCTCTTGTAAAATATTTCCATCCTGATTTAGCTCACCTCAAATCACAACTTGTTTCATCCTTGGAGTATGCCTTCTGCCAAGATAATGAATTGTAGCAGCTTTTCATATCGAAAGAATGAGCAAAATGCAAAAGAAAACGCAGAATGATACAGTTCTATTTATACCTGGCATTGTTTTAACTTCTCAGATCTGAATGAATCTGAAAATGTTATACTTCATTTAATGTGCCCCCATCTACCCCACATTACAGAGCTCAATCAAATCTTTTTTTTTCTGATTGAGAGTTATTGAACAAGTACTTAGAATTTGCTAGTTTTATATAAATTGGGGTAAAAAGTAAAGCTGGGGGGGTTGTTATGATGGCCAAAGTGAGTGGTGGTGACCACCTGGTGATGTGCACAGGCCAGACGTGTGGTGGCCCTGTCACTGTCACTTGCAGGGCACGTGGCTGGCTCGTGAATGCCGTGTGGCAGCCACACGCTGGGCATGCAGTGTGTGTTTGGCTTGGGGTTTGTCCATTTTGTTGGGTTTTTTCCCTTGCACTGCATAGGTTTTGTGCCTGGCTATGCCCCCTTTGTCTTAACCAGGCTTTCCCTTTTCACTCAGGTAAGACTTGGGGGTGTTACTGACTCAGAATACTGCATGTTGAGAGCAAAGTAGGTCAGAGACAGAGGCTTTTAAGCCCTGGGCTGCTGCTAAAGCCCACAGCATTACTTGGTGCACCTGCAGTGCTTGGATCTTCTTCACTACAAAAGGAGCTTCTTTTGAGAGGATGAAAATGCAGCTCACAGTGATCTTAAAAGAGAGGGGGACCTGACATGGTAAAAACATGAGCATTTTCAAGAATGCTCCAAGAGAAGGCACTGGCTTACAGTCTAGGCTTAGGGAACTTTGGAGAGAAAAGGTGAGTTGAAAAGTTGTACATAGTTAACATTGAAAGTGTTGATAAATGGTGTTTCAGAAGAGTGAAAGCTTGAACAACTGATAAAGTGGAACACTAGAGTTCCCATTATTTTTCTCCCTAAACTGACAACTTCAGGCTACTGGAAATTTTCCTTTCTCCCCAAATATTTTTTTACAGTGATAAATTAATGATCTTGAAAATGAGTCAAATATTAGGGTGCAGTCAGTGATAGAAAGTTTAATATAGAAGTAAAATGAAGAGAGTTAATCTTTGCATGCTTACATTTCCTTCTTTGTGAGAGGCTGAGCAGATACATCCCCAGGCTTGGATTCCCAGTACAGAAAGCTGCTAAGAGGACTAGTTTACATTGCAATGTAAATTGCCATTTCAAGCTTTGGAGTTTTCCTATTTAGAATCCTGTAGTATATTTTATACAGCAGGACTCAAAAAAGCGAGCTGAGAAATCTGCAGTTTGCCAGGGCTGCTTCATGTGACTAAGAAGAAGAAAAAGGAGAGCTTTACAAGATTGTGAGAAGGGAAGCTGTAGTTCTCTGATTGTAGACTGGCATGGAGCCCTCAAGCTTTGCTCCACACATTCAACAAGGATCTCAGAAGATGTAGCTTTTATAGGTCAGTCCTTTCATTCTCTGGCCTTAGAGGGATGAAAAGAGCATTTGCGTAGCAGTGGTATGACAGCACTGTGGTAGAAGTTTCATGGAGGTGAAAATTTGGGGGATAAAGTACTGGATAGTTTAATCCTTAAACTTACAGTACCTCCTTCACTTCAGTGGCAGATGCTGCTCCTGGTTAGCATCGTAGCCTGAGTTAACACTGACAGAGTTCAGAATACGTCAGGTTGTGGAGTAGTGCACTTTGGCTGAAAATTCACAGAGAATGGGAGACTTGTTGGCCTACATTTTTTAGCAAACCCATTCTTTTATCAGCTACTCACTTGAATAGATTCTGTTGCATTTCTATTATGTACAGAGCTGTGAAGAATGTTCAAATTAAATTTGGATAATGGGCACAGCTTCTATTTGTTGAATACTTTAGATGTAATGGAGAGAACTGTATAATGAAGAGAGAGAGATGTGGTTCACTGAAGGCTTTTATCTGATGTCATGGTGCAGGTCTTCTGAAAAAAAATGTGTTTTCCCCTGATACTTTACAAAGCTTATTAAAAAAGGAGTGAAATACCTCAGAAAAAGGGGATTTGAACTGCACCCATATCTACACATAGGCTCTTTCCTCCATGAAGTAATAGATTTGTTGCCTGAAAAATATTCTACATTCAGTTAACCCATTTGAATACAGTGTGTAAAGCACAGGTATGCTGGTGGGGTTCTTGGAAACCTCCCACCTCTTTTGGAATTTATTCCTTTTGGGAGTACTATTAAACCACCTCCAGGAATGTCTGGGTGCTGTAAAATACCTAAAAAGCAACTGGTGGCAAATTTCAGAGCACAAGATGCAGGTGGATGTACCCTGATGGTTCCATAAGTTCTTCATACAGGTGCCAGGAACAAGTACAAACATGAAAAACAGAAGAGCTGCTAACAGAGACTCTGTTACACAAGCAGCTCCAGAGGAATAAAGTACAGCCCCCTGCATGAGCAGCTTGGTTGTCCCCATCCTGTTTCCTCAGCAAATTTGCGTGTGCAAAAGGGAGCTCTTTCTGACTTTTTCCTCCTTTGTCCTTGTAGAGTCAGCCATGGTGACTCTGTACATCTGAGTACTTCATTTCAGAGTCTAATGAAATGATGCAGTAGTTTAGGGGTTTGTGACAGTGCTGGGCTTATAAATTTTCTACCTAACCTGGACAATACTTGGTGCAAGAGAGAGCTTTGTCTTCTTCAGAGCCTTGATTTGGAGTGGAGCTGGGCTTCTGAGAGAAGATACTGGTTCCATCTGGGAAAACATTTTTTCCATCTCACTACCAGATTGGGCTGTAAATCTGTTTTTATTGTTGCTTTTGTTTGGTTTATTTTCTACCTTCCTCATAACACTTGGAAATCTGGTTGAGGAGATTGTTAAAATGCATAGAATCTGAGAAAGTACAGTAATATTCCCTGCAAAACAGAGTCCAGTGTCCCAGCACTGACAGCAATTGTAGATATGAGCACAGACCAGGAGGAGAGCTTACTGGAAGCAGCCCTGTGGAGAAGGGCTTGGTGGTTCTAGGGGATAAAATACTTGGGGTTTATAAAAAACAGGGAAAGTGACCCTTACAAAGGACAAGGAGGAATGGCTTTAAGCTAAAAGACGAGAGATTTAGGTTAGAGGTTAGGAATAAATTCTTTACTCAAAGGATGGTGAGGTCCTGGAACAGGTTGCCTGGAGAAGTTGTGATGTCCCATCACCCATCCCTGGATGTGTTCAATTCCAGGTTAGATGAGGCCCTGGGAAACCTGATCTGGTGAGTGACATCCTTGAGGGGAGGAGTGGTGGTGTGGTGTGGTGTTGGAACTGGATAATCTCTTATGTCCCTTCCAACCCAAACCATTCTTTGACTCCATGACTCTTGGGAGACCTGATCAAAGGAGGATGGAGAAGGGACAGCAGATGAACCAAACTGGTGGAGATTATATCCTGCAAAGACCACAGCAATGCAATTTCAGGATGACATCCTGTAAGTTATGTGAAGCCTGGGCTAGCTGTATCTGTAGTGAGGGATGACTCAGTGGTGATAGTTTGCAGTGTTTGCATTGTATTTCCTACCAGGGAATTCTGTCACAGCAAGTAGGCCAAAGTGAGCTCTGTGAGGATGGAAAGATGACAATAAGCTGAAGATTAATTCCTATATAAATTGGGAGAGATGAGTATGAAATATTAAAATTCCTCAGGCAAGTGTGTTTCCTACTAATTCAGTCCCTTACTGTGAAAATGTAGGATTTTTTTTTTCCCTGAAGCAAATGAAAAGTATATCAAAGCTGTTGCTGTCTCTCAGTTTGAGATAGAACTTACTTTTCTTTTTTCAGACTCAACCATTTTCTTGTTTCATTGTCAGCTACCTGATAACTTCTATTCTTGCCAATCTCCAGTCCCCTGGCATATCAAGCTATCTTTGTTTTTGATGAACAAGCCTGGTGACCGGGGTGTGATCATGCCACTTTCAGTTCATGGAGTTTCCAGGTAACAGTCCTGTGAGTGATAGAGCAAACTGATTAGCTTTAAAGGACAGTTCTGAGAGTACTCAAAGGTCATTTCTTTCTCTGGGAAGTGATATGTGGTTAGAATTAATGCCAGGATGTTAAAAAAGTGGGTATGGAAAGGCAAAACCCAAAGACTAAGTATCTTATGAAATGCAGCATCTTGGATCACAGCAGGGCTTGCATTATGATTAGAGTGTTTCAGAAGGCTGATAGGACTGCAAAGACTAATTGATATTTTAATTAGACAAAACTAAATGAACTACAGGTGTCATCCTAGATATGAGAAGTTTACGGAAGATTTCTTTTATTCTTTACCGTTTAGAGATTTCAGAGATGTATGAATTCTGGCAGTTATCCCCAGGGAGATATTCTCATTTTCAAGCTTTATTTTTTTTTCCTTAATACTCTCTAGTCACCCTGCTTATTTGTCTTGAATATTAAACAAGTGCCTCTTAGGGATTATCACTCAGCAGCCTTAGCTGGATCAAAACTGTCTAGACTGTGACAATGCACTGTATCTATCTTTGGAGATTTAGTCTTTGTTTTTTCTGCCTTTTTTTCCCTGCCTTTTTGTTTTTTTCTCTGTTGCAGTGTCAATGCAATGCCTTTTTATTCAGGTAGATTGCTCAGGAACAATGAAAAGCAATATAGAGCTACCATAGAATTCCCAACTTGTTCATTCTTTTCCTATTCTGTGATGTTGTCTAAGCCAGCGAGGTGGCTTTAGTCACAACCTTTGACACAAGTGTCCTCAAGCGTAAAACAACACCAGCAAATAGTGTTTACAGCGGGATCCATTCACTTCTTACTGCTCTTTCTGATGCCTTCTGACTCCAGCAGTATATCACATAAAGCTGGGAGTTGCTGCCCTCCAGACTAATCAGGGTAAAGACTTGCCAGGATTGCTGTGAAGTTCAGTACAGGGCTCCCTTCTCTAGACATCCATCCCTTACTGAGTACCATGTTTGGTTTGGGTGGGTTTTTAATCATGGTGAATACTCAGCATCTGCTTTAGAAGAGGGAAAATCAGCAGTAAGATGGTCTTGTACTCAGAAAGGCTGCTCAGTCATATTAGGCTCTGAATGCAATAGCTTCTATTTTTCAATTAAGTTGGACCAACGTGCTTAAGCAAAATGTGTACTTTCCCCCCAAAGGTGCAGCCTTCTGCCATATATCTGGAGAGGTATGAAGACATTTTGGTACCATATGCATAAACATGAAAGCTGAATGTGATGCATAAATTATATTCTTGGACTTGTCTGTTCCATCTTCAACTTTTTTCATCAGGATTACTGTGTGTGTATCACAGAAACATAGAAAGGCTTGGAAGGTACTATTAAAAACCATTTAATTTGAACCTCCCACCTGCCAATAGTCCAGGCTGCTTGAAAACTTCACCTCCCTTGTAGGCCTCCTTTAGGTTCTAGAAGGTTTCCTCAGAGCCTTTTTTTCAGGCTGAAGAAATCCATTTCTCTTAAGCTGGAGAGATGCTCTCATAGGAGAGGGGCTCCAGCCCCCAAAGTATCTTCTGGCCCTCCTCTGGCTCAGCCACTTCCACTTGTGCGATCTGAATTATTTCCGGATGAATTAATGACTCAGGTATTTCCTTCAGTTTCTGTGAAACTGTGAGCTCTTCATTCACTGCACTTTCTTCTCTCCCTTATTTTATATTATCTGTTGTTACAGCTTAATGCATTTGTTGATTGTTCAAAATAGCATGAAAAACACTTGGAATCCTCACAAATTTTTGTCTTTAGCTGTTCTGTTTGTGTTCCTGTGTGATTGGTCTTGGTCATGTAATGTTGTGTCTTCTTACCAACCTCACAATTAAAATGATGTAAGGTGGGGGAAAAAAAAAGTAAAATCCCAAATAGACTTGGCAGATTTTCTTAAAGTTTTTTTTTCTATGAATGGTCCTAAAACATGTAAGTTTTTTCTATCTACCTAAAAACTTATTCACCAATAAAAAAATCCCAAATAACAACTCAAAAGACCAAGAAAAAAGTTTAGATCAATAATCTACTACTAGAGTTTGTGTTTATTCATTTCTCATCTACAGTTTCTCAAATCTGTGTCAGATCTTTTTCATACTGGTAGAAGCATCCAATTAAGAACTAAGTACAGAAGTGACCAGAGTGTGTATCTGTTTCATGTGTTTCTTTATTTTTGGACAATTGGGTTTTGGGAGGGGGAAAAAAAGAGGAATCTCTTCAAAACCATGTGTGTTCTGTGTCCCAGGGTCCAGAGTGCCCACCCAAAGGAATAAAAGTATAGTTTCCAGAAAAACCCTCCAAAGAGTTTCCTTGTCCTCTCGCCTTTGATAGAAAAAGCAGAAAAGCAACCCCCAAAATCTTCATCACAGACCTTCAGTTCTACTGGGGTTGCCCCCCTTGTCCAGTCCTGTTAGTAACCAAGTGCCCTTCTTATTTGCAGCTTCTCTCAGAAAAAATCATGGTAATGTTTAGTCTTGAGAGCAGAAAAAGCTTTTGATTGTGGCTTTTTTTTTGTGTGTATCACTACATGTTCAGAGTGAAATGTTGTGAAATGGCTTCATTTTTGGAAAGGGCTAAGTACCCAGTGTTTAGTATGCAGGGTGCCTTTTAAGATTTAACAATGGACAAGCAAAAGAATTTTATTTGTAGAGATCTCAAATGGAAAACATAGTGTACTGAGAAAGGATTAACACAGTAATAACCAGATCTTGATTGTGATGTAGCAGTGTGAGTTGATGTTATAGCCTGATGATACACTTCATCCCTGGTCTTCAGCAGGGAATTTTTAATCAAAAATTATCCCTGTGAATTCTAAACAGGAAAGAAATGTAATTTTCAGTGGGCTGGTGGTGTTGCTTAGTAGTGGGAAGTGGCTCTAATTCCAAGGACGTTGATTAAACTCTTTGGAAGAGGAATAAATTGTGACAGAATCACCTTGAAATCTGTGATACTGATATTAACACATACCTGTGCAAGTAGACTCATCTGAAATGTACATGTAAGCAATGTTGTGGACACACAAAATTACTAATTGTTGTTACATTGGCTTCAATCAACTTGATTTTAATGGAGGTGAAGTGTAGTCAGTGCTTATTCATTACCACTGGACTTAAAATGTTCATGCACAGGACTTGAGAGATCAAGACAACCTTTGAATTTTGCTTAATACCTTGTTGCAATCATATGTTACATAAAAATGCCCTATATATATACTAAAGTAGTATATATTGAATACTGTGTAATGACAATAATTTATGTAGTAATCTTATGTATGTAAAACTACAATGAAGAGTATACTTAACCCTTCTCTTATTGCCAGGATTTGGTCAGCATAAGCAAAACCACAAGAAATAATCTATAAAATACAGGAACTTAAATTTGTGTTTTCTCAGAACATTCAGTTATCTAAACATATAATTAAATTACACCCTTATATAATTTAATAACTGGAAAAGGGGTAGACTTAGATTGCAAATCAAGAAAAAAAAGAATAATACAAAGGTGGTGCAGGGAAATGGAAGAGGTTGCCCTGAGAATTTGTGGACTCTTCATGATTGAAGTGTTCAAGCTCAGTTTGTATGGGATTTTGAGCCCCTTGATTTACTGTAAGATGTCCCTGCCCATGGCGGGGAGATGGGATAGGTGAACCTAAAGGTCTCCTCCAACCCAAACCATAAAATAGCTTTATAATTTGATGGGATAAAAGACCCTTTGAAATGTAATCTTTGAATGCTTTTACTGTTTGATGCTAAAGTATGTTATAAATAACTGGTTATGATAAATTTAATATTCTGTAAGGTAGATGTTTATTACAAAAATATTTCTTTCAAAGCTACTCTTAAATTTGATGTTGCTAATACCAAATTTAATGCTGTGCTATTGTGTTACTCACATGATTTCCAGTACTTAAACAGAGCTCCTGCACCCTGCCATTTGTACTGCTGTGTTGTAGCAATGCACCTGAATGTTTATCCATTTGTTTCTGAAACCTTAATACATCTTCATGATTATTGTTGGTGGCATTACAATCACTGAGCGCAGACAAAGTTATTCAGCACCTGCTTTAGAAGTCTGTTTTCAGTGCTTTGGATCTTTGCCAGGCTACAGCCATTTACACTTCAGTCTTGCCTGGCAGGCATAATTCTCAGGTAGTTTCTAAGACAGGGAGAAAAAGCAGGAGGAAAAAAAGGCAGTTAAAAAATGCAATGAACACTTGAGCAGCTTTCTTTAGATTTAGGAAGTGAATGCTGTCCTAAATTAAATATATATATATATATCCATCTATCCATATGTGTTTGGGTGGATATGTATGGATGTGTGTGTATGTATCTCTATATTTTTCTGTTGAATTGAAACCTAGAATTGATGGGCAAATCTGAATGGCTGTTCCAATCTGCTGTGTGAGCAGCAGCTGTTCTTAGAGCTTGGTAATTAAGATCTAATAATTTTGTCATTATCCAGGTACATTACCTATGGGTATTAGGGATTTCTTCTTCGTGTGTTCCCCTATTTTGTTTTTTCCTGCAGGGGTACATTAGGAATAAAAGGCCAGGGGTCTACTCTCAGGCCTTTACTGAGAGATCTGATTCCTGTATATTAAGCAATCCATGAGTTACATTTTAATATAGGGGTAAGTGTTTTCTGGATAACATTATGTTCTCTGGGAACAGATCCATATTTTCTGTTAGCTCTCACCATTTTCCTTGTAGCAGCCCAAGCCCCTTTCAAGTTCTTCTTTGGGTTGGACAGTAAGGGGAAAAATAAACACACAGACTGTAGAAGTCTTGCAGCTGTGAGCCCACGAGAAACCTTTTGGGTACAAAAATGTGATGTGGTTGTAAATCAGGTGATGAGATGTGCTTAGAGCACCCAAAAATGTCCTGGAGTTCCAGATGCCTGCAATCAGAGCAAATCTGTCCTCAGTTGGAAAATATCAATACCAAAAGACCAAGTAATATTAAATATTGGAGATAGGGCATCATCTCAGACCTCAGGGGTTGAGTTAGTGCTGTTCCTGCTTTACCACTGGACATCGGGGTAGTAAATACTGCTGTGATGGAGGTATCATCCCTTAGGTAATACTGACCTAGAAAAGGGAGCAGCCCACTTGTGAGGTAATAGAATAAGCACTGCCTGTGCCCAGGATTTCAAAGTTTTACATGTGTTGAATATAATGCTGAAATAAACAATGACAACAGTGGCCTGGAGGGGAAAAAACAAAGTTGAGAAAGGTTTTGAGGAGAAAGCAAATACAGAGGAAGAAATTACATGTAGGTCAATTCTAATACATCATTGAGATGTAATTCCTGTTGCTGTTGTTAGAGTTTTATGTTCTACTTTTAAGGTGGTTATTTTACCATGTTCCTCTCTCTCCTGCAAAGAATATATTATTTTTTATTGTTTTAAAGCAGGGTGTTTTTCAAAGGATAGTCCTTCTGTGAATTTTTTCAGGGACTCTAATAAGAGATCACTATCTAATTAATTTCTCACTCTGTGACTGAATGCTTTTTGTGTTCTGTTATTAGTATTCTGCTGTATAAACAGGCATTGCTCACAGTTACAATGTTCCTCAAAGATATTGCTTCCAGTCACCATTTGTGTGCCAAATATCCAGTGTTATTTTGGAGCCTGAGGTGCAGACAGATCCAGTTGTCATATTTTCTTGTAGTTTGTGCAGATGCTGTCCTGCCTTGCTCTAATTAGGGATGCACAGAGTGAGACAGTGAGTGTTCACAAGTCTGACAGAGTTTTAAAGCTCTTAAGTATTTGATAATTTTGTGGTGGATTTTGGTTTGCTTTTCCTGGTGGAAGAAAAATTTCTCAATCACTCTCCTTGATGTATGTTGCTTGGAATAGGCATTGTCCTTTGTCACCATCATCTGGGACTGGAGCTTTATTGCCTCTGTGTGTCTTGAAGCCTTGATCATTTTTATTTTGGACTCTCAGGTCAAAATTAGACAAAAGGCACTTCTCTGTTCTTTGTCTGTTGTATTACTGTATCAAAGAGCTTTGAGATCTGTGTACTGACCTGATATTTTGCCATTTACGTCCAAAGAGTAATTGATCCCTAGCTGTCCAATTTGCAGGTTTTCTGCAGGTCATGCTACATCTGTCTTGGTTCATTTTATGTGTATTCTAGGTCCTAAACATTAGGTTCCTTCTGAATTCTCTTTTGAGTATGTAATGGCTGAATGAGTTTGTTTAATAGTTATGCTTAAGGGCTTGAACTCTCTTGCTCACTGAATATAAAGTCTAATAAATAAATGTCTAATACCATTGTAGGATTAGGGATGATGTTATTGCTCTTTTTGTGGTAATAACATAATCATGTTCATAACATGATTAAACAAATACATCTTCATCCCTTGTCTGCATACATTCCCTATTTTATTTTTCCTCCTTGAAAAATTATTTGTTGCCAGTTCTATTTCAGACCCCTCCATTTCCAGAGCTGCACATGACCCAATATCATGAACTCTTTGCTACTGAATTCTCAGCCTTTCTACCTGCATCAAAGTTCTCATTACTTGTAAGGAAGATGACAACTTTCAGCTTTTTGTCCTGCCTCCTAATAGACACCTATTACATTGGCTAAGTCAACTTTTCACCACCTTCGTGGGTGTTACAACCTCCAGAGTAGCATGAACCTCAAGAACTTCCACTATCTTTTATTCATTCTCTTTAGGTTCCCTGCATTAGTGGAGCTGTGGGGAGGGTGCCAGGGGAAAAAGTTCCTTCATTTTAGTAACTGAAACTGGCATTGGTGGAGAAACTGGTCAAGTCAACATTTTCGGGAACGTGGGGGTTGTTATTTTCTGTTCCAAACCAAAAGAACAAACCAGAAGCATTCAACCTCTTTCTTGTGCAAACAACACCTGTTATACTGCAAAAGTAACATAAAAACTTCAGACTTTCATGACAGTGTCTCAAATGTTGTTGGTTGAATTTTATAGCAAAGTTGGTGGCATCATTGGGTATCCTCAGGAATGATCAAATTATTAACCTGAGATATCTGTTGTTTTGACTCTGGAAAGCTCTAAAGGGAAGGAGCTAAGGAAAGGCTATAAAGGAGTGAAATTTGCAACAGTTTACGCTTGGTGGCTTTCCAAAACTCAGTAAACTTTCCAAATAAAGAAAGAACAAAAGATACTCAGTACATTAGAATTGAACAAGGTGATAGAAGCAGAAAGTTGAGAAAGCTGTTTGGGGTCACTCTGCAGCTGTGGAGATGAGTTGTTGTATGGCAAAACTTGAGTTCATAGTATCTTAATTTATATCTAAAATATGATACAACATCCCATCCTCAAACAGTGCAGGCAAAGGACTTAAAAAGCCTTAACTACATCTGAGAGTATGGAGTGGTTTGTGCTGGCAATGTTTTAGCAGTAAGGTAATACCTACATGTTTATTCTGAACTGCAGGCTCAGATTCAGGTGGAAAAAGCCCACCATGCCTTTTATGGCCCTGGTGTGATGATAATGTCTTCTTGCAACCACATTTTCAGTTCAACCTGTGGCACTGAAACTTCTACTCTTAATATTTATGGTGGAGTCTTCCTGTAGAAATGAAAGCAAAGAAAGAGTGTAAATGATTTGCCAGAAAGATCATCTTCCTGGGAATTAAATCTAGGAGGCTGTTGCAGAGAGGTAACAAACTTAACGTCATTATTCATTTCCATTTTAGTTGTTAATGATTTTCATTGTTTGTAAGCAGCTGTTTAGGAGATAATGACAGGAATAGTTGACTTGTCTAAATATCTGAAGATCCATTACAGTTTTGTTGCTCCTCATCAACATTCCTCTACTGTTTTTGTCAGGCCTGTCAAGCACTTTCTGGGAAGCTGATGTGAAACGAGGCACGGGCTTTACATGGTTCTCTGGAACAAAATTTGGCTCTGCCCACTTTAATTCCCTGTCCAGGTGACTTTCTTGCTACACATGAACATTAACACTGTATTAAGTGCAGCCTTATTTTAAACTCAGAGCAGATTATTGGTTTAGAAAAGACCACATTACTAGAACTTTCATGGCAAATAACTTTTGTTACATGTCCCAGATACTGCAAGTATCTGCACAGGTTTTTATCTCCTCTGCTAATAGACTTTATAAAGAGACATTGAGTCATAAAATGGTGCTTTCTCTGTAGCTTCTTTCTCTTTTTTTTTTTTTTTGATGCTGATTTCCACACTGACAGTGCTACAATAATATCTTTAACAAAAGGAAACAAAAACCTTGCTATCTTTTTACTCTTCTTGCCCCATGGCTTTTGCTTTTTTGATGTGGATACAAATGTGTAATGAAAAGAATGTGTCTAAGAAACACACATTTGAAGTATAATATTCTGTAATATTCTAATCTTTCAAACAGTTTTAGCTCTTGAAGCCTAATCTTTTAGTCACTTTTCAATGCAGTTTTCTTACTTGGATTGTGTGCATGTACAGAGCTTTACCCAGTCAGATTGGATGTACACAGACACTTACAACCAAATGGAACTATCTCGCTTGCTAAATTTGCCTCCATGATTGTTTTTCACAGGAAATTGTGTGTGCAAATATCTTGATTAAATTCAGGTTTCTCATGCAAAGTTTGGAAAATCTGGTGCTGGAAAAAAGTAAATTTACATTTTAATGCTCCCCTGCTACAAGTTAAATTCCAATTTAGCCTTGTCAACAAAAATTAAGCTTATATATACAAAGGGATATTCTGATAGATTTACAGGCAGGTGTGATGCACATGACTTTGAATGTGATGGCAGTTAATGCTGTCTGAATAGGCAGGTAATTTTAAGTTTCAAACTCAAGCCTTAGGAACCGGAATGATGTTATTTAAAAGTTGCTAAATTGAGTTTCCCAAGCTTGAGATGAAGAAGCTGCCTTTGATTAGTGAGCAGATAATTTTATAGGTGAAATAAATGAGATTTACAACATGTGAAATAAAGGATCAGAACCCAAGAACTTGCAAGAGTCTCTGTGGAAAGCAAGTTACTGACGTTACAGCTTAGCAGGTTGATATCTGGAGGTGAATTTAAGTGACTTTAACTGAAATATGTCCCTTTACAGGACAATTCAGGTCACCTATTTTACTTAGGCTTTTGGTAGAAATATCCCTTCACTAATACCTCAAATGCCACTTTTTCTGAAGGGATCTGCCAGGTCCTGTTGCCTCAGTGGGGAGAAACAACAAAAAAAGAGAGGCTACTGAGACAATTTATTCATAGAAATAATGCTAAAAGGGGAACCATCCATACTCATCTGTCTCTCTGGCTGTGCTGGTTTGGGTGGGGGTAGAAAGAATTTCCTTCCCAGTGGCTGAAATGGGCTGTGTTTGGGATTTGTACTCAAGACAGTGTTAATAATACAGAAAAGATTTCCTTATATCTGAGCAGCACATGATAATAACTCTTAGTCAGTGCTAACTTGGGCTGAATTCAGTGTGTTCTTGTGAAAATCTCCTTTCACTCTTCTAAACAGTCAGGCAGGCAAATAATAATTAGTTTGGTTATCAACCAAAATGACCTTCTCTTTGAAAAGACGAGAGGGAAGAAATACATTCAGATTAATTTCTGTGCAGGTAATAAGAGTACAAATATTAGAATTCAGTCACTTAGGGGAACTCAGTTTCTTTTTTCCTCAAGCACTTGATTTATTTTGGGTACTACACTTTGTCTTGCAGTTGCATTAGGGCCATTTGTGGCAGGTTTTACGTTCTGCTTTGCAGACTTGATGGCTCATTTTGCAATAAACCACTGGATGTTTCCATGATAGACAAGAAGCAGCTTGTGTGTTGCTCTCCCATTTACTTCAGTCAGATCAAACACATTAAACTGGTGGTTATGTTAATGTAAATTAGAAAATAGCATATTCTTGTACTTTGAAATAATCATGTCAATAAAATTATTAAATCCCAGGAAAAAAAATAAATGCTGAGATGAGATGGTACTATTTGATGACTGAGAAAATTAGGCTGTTGCAAATATTATTTGTGATTTTCTAGTGTACTATATATGCAGATTAATAACACATTTAGAGATTGAAAGCAAAGTTATTACAGGGACAGAGATTGTCAAGATATAATTAATATTGAATTTTGTTTTATCTTTCTCAAACTTGTTGGTAAACCAAATGCAAAAATGTTGATGAAGCACTTTTGCTTGGTAACTCTCTTCCTGTATTTTATGAATATATTTTTAAAATTTGAAATTCATTCCTCCTGCAAGCAGAAACATTTTTGGAATTGCTTTCAAATTTTCCTGGCTTGAAAAGGTGACACAGAGTATTCTAAATAGCACAGGCTGATTATTAACAATTACTTTGGTAAATACATTTGAAGCATCAGAAAGGTGGTGTTTTCTGGGGAAAAAAACCTCCCTGTAGATGTCTATTGCACCTTATTAAGCCCTCAGAGGTGATGGTTGGTTCATGTTGGATGCCTGTCATGCCTGTTATGTTGGATAAGTTATTGAATGGGCAGAGACTTTTTGTTGGTGTCTGATTGCAAGGTCATGGACTGCTGATATCCCTGTTTATATTTTATCTTGTATTTCTTTTTTGTACAGGAAGAAATGAGGGTGAATCCAAGAGTTCACTTACGATATGAGATACTGAATATTTTCTGTACAGTCCTTCTTAAAATGCTAAGGAAAAGTACATGAATTGTGGATTGGTGTGGATGGTTACCCTGTGTAGCTATTGGAGCACTGGGAGTTTTGAGCTCAACTAAACTGAAAAAAAGTAAAGTTATCATTTTCAATTACTGAGACTTTTCAAGACAATGCACTTACGGCTGACAACAGCAGGGAGTGATGGAAGTGATGCCCTGTTTGCATCCAAAGACAAAAAAAAGAGGATTAGCACATGAACCCCCAAATTTGAGTAGTTATAGAAATGTATTTTTTAAAAACATGGTAAGGTACAGAAATTATTCCCTCTGTCCTTTGGCATTGTTTTCCTTGGGGCTGGATGCTGGCACAGCTGGCAGAAGGAACCAAGTGCACAGCAGAGCATGGGAGGCTTCCAGTCTACTTTAGACTTCTTTTTTTTTCTCTCCAGTCTCTGTCTTTGGCTTGATAGAGAAAGGATTGTAAAGACTTGATGATGAAAGATAAAAGCATGTTTTCATATGTACATAATTATTTACAACTTAATATTAAAAAGTGATGTAAATAAAAAAATGCTTATACATCCAAGAAAATCTTAATATATTCTTCTCTTTCCTTGAATTTTCTTTGCATTATCAAACAGCTGCATATTTTCTACTTGCTTTTGATCAATTTTGCCAAAACAAAATTAATATAAAGAAATCCTTTGAACTCAAAAAGATCTGACAGAGGCTTAGTCTTTCAAATGCTGAATTTTTAATCTGTTAATTCTAACACAAAAAGGAATCAAGGAAGACTTTCATTATAAACCCAGAAGCTTGTTTTGGTCTTTCTTTCCTTTCTGGTATTATACCAGCAAATGCTTTTTTTCCTTGACAAATGTTTTCAAAGATAATATTCCTTGTAACACCCTGCTGCCAGTTCTGCCTCCTATATTTTTATAGGACAAAGAAGAGATAAGGATGTTTTAGAGCAAACAAATCTGGCCCCAGTAATTAATTTTAAATTCTGAATCTGCTCCATGATGAATATTTTTAAAGCTGTCATTGCAGCCTAGTCCTGGTGTACTTCTGTGGGTTTTGGTGTTTTTGTGTTTTGGTGGAGTAGTGCCTTTTTTTTCCTTTGTTTCTGAATGATTTATGTGATGAGATGATTCATTCTGAAAATTCACCTGAGCTCAGATTGCACAGTAATTTGAATTTAGAACTGAAACTGCATCTATTTCTCGATAAGTAGGTATTTGGCAACTTTAAAAATTTGTTAGCCTTTATTGTACGGGTGTAAAAAGTAGAGGCAGTTTTCATTATTTCTCTCTATTCACAGCTGAAAAAACCCCAGAATCTTCAGTTATTTTCTATGCATTTTTTTAAAATAAAATCTACATTATTTATAAAGGCAAAATAACATCTTGTGTTGGATTTCGGCTGTCCATCTTGTGTTTTGAGATTAAGGTTCCTCGACCTGTTAGAAGAAAATTCAGTGTTGCACTGCACAATAGCACAGCCTTGATGTGTTGCTTTCAACTGAGGAGCTGTTATTTGTTTTTAAGAGATCCTTTCTTATGAATAAGGTGTCAGGAACCTGTAAAATGTCACCACTGAAACGAGGTCTGTGGTGGCTGTTGGAATTCCTGGATCCTGGAGACTTTCTGACACTGTTTGCCTGAGTTGCTCTGTCAGCAGGTTAAACTTGGACACACATTTGTCTTGGGCTCAGCCCTGTTGTGTTTGGGTGTGCAGAAAATACTGTAACGTACCTTTAGGGTCAGTGAGTTTTAGACAGTGATGAATTTCAGCTCTGAACTCCTTTGGAGCTGTGAGTTTATCCCTGCTCATGCCAGGGATGGATAATTCTCAAAATCAGATGTAGGTATTAAACAGCATGAAAGAAACAGCCTAAAAACATGGAATGGAGCAAGGTTTCATAGGAAGCTGGGGTTGTCCCAGTCAGGTTCTTGGCACCAGAGCAGATCCACCTTCTGTGACAGGAAAGGTGGAGAAAAGTCTCCTCCCTCAGGCCAATCTTTGGCCACAGTGGAAGTTGCTGGGAGTAGAGCTATTAAAATTAGTGGTGGGATACAAGATTACCCAGTACTTAGAAAACAGTATGAAGTTTTGTTTTTTTTTCTTCCACTTCACAAAAAACTGGTACAGACACAGTTCATTGGGTAGGGGTTGTGTTGGTCAGGTAGGTAGATGGAGGGGAAGATGCTGTATGTCAAAAGGAGTTTCTTTTTGGCAGATACTGTGGGGGAAAAAGTGGGCAAAAGCAGAAATAAGAATGTTTTACATCCCTGACAAGTAATATTTCATGGGTTAGGTGAATACCAGTGAAAAGGAGTGAAACCCAACACCACATTGCATTCCTGAATGTGAATTCCTATGAGTATTTGTGGAGGTGTTTGCTTCCTACTTACAAATAGCTACAGAGCCCTGCCTCCAAAAAAAAAAAAAGCCCC
>JACBWW010000059.1:1453280-1491489 GCA_020086605.1 Lanius collurio | reverse complement strand
GTAGTCAAGCTGAACGCAATGACAAAAAGGCTTTCACATGGATTGATGTTCTGGAATTTTACATTATTGATCTCGGAACAATGAATGAAAAAGTAATGTATATGATTAACTGCAAACAGAACAACGATCAGCTGATAACTATTAGCAAACTGATAATTTAGAGTGGTTTAATAGGTACTTACTAGCTCCACAATTCTGTTACTTATAGAAAAAGGGGTTTAGAGTACACCTAGCAAATGTCACCTTAGTAATACTATAATGGGATATATAAAACTTCAGACTTCACCCATTCTCCAAATTGAAGTCAGATAATGCTTATAGTCTGGAGAGTGACTAAATGGTTAAAGCAGGTTATTTTATAGAGCTTTGGAAGTCCCGTGGATTGTCCAATCATTCTGTGTATGAAAGTCAGCTGTTGCTGAACTGAAATAGTGCAGTTAATTGTGGACTGTTCATCTGGTACCTGACTCTTAGAGATGACATGAACTCCTAAGAAGAAGGTCAGTGCAAAGGCCATGAGTGACTTAAACTTTATTTTGGAGGCTTTAGCAACACTCAGGAAATGTCTCCAAGGGACATTCAGGTGCCTAATTAGAACTGGAGCAAAAGAATGCAAGATTTTGTCTTGGGAGTGGATTCTTCCAAACTCCTGCTTTTGAGCCAAATTTTTAATATTTAGGCACTTAAAGGACTCTCAGTCTTTTGAACTTATTGCTTATTGATATTTCTGTGAAAAATGTAGTGTTTCACAGCCTTATAAGCTATGATTTTTTAAATTTGATCAAATATTTTGCCATGGTCTTACAGAAACTCTGAGGGTTTTCCCAAAGTTCCAGGTCAATGTTGACCTCTACAGCCTGGTCTTGAAAGTAAATAAACACAGCACAAATTAGTATTAGTGTGAATATCTTGGTGGACTATCAAGGAGTACTTTAAGATTTTGCAAATACCTTTTAGTATTTTTCCCCATGCCACAGCAACCTACCTTCCCTTTCCCTGCTAAAAATAAAGCTTCAGGCATAATTTATTTTCCTCTGTATTAGAGCTAGATTTGAAGAAGCAAATCAGCAAAAGAGAACCAGATCAAAAGGTAGATACATCTGAAAATTAACAAGGGTACAGTTCTTCTGCACTGTAGCCCTCTAAAAGCACAAACATGTTTTTGCTTAAGCTTTGCCTTTTAGCACTATAGTTACTAACACAAAAGTGAGACAAAACAGATCAATACACTGATTTTTACTAGCCAGATTTATTCTGCATTTTCTTATGGCTAATATTAGCTGGTAACAAAACAAAAATAAAGTTAGTTAAAGCACTATTATGCTGAGTCCCATAAACTCCCATACAATCTGTAGTAGTCACTTTCCCTGCTCTGGTAGGAGGATTTTTTGTTCTATTAAACTACATTTTAGTTCTGGAGATAAGACTTTAAAATTAACTTTTAAATTTCAGTTTTGTGTTTTCCCTTGTTCTGCTTGTTATTGTGACTAATTATTTTTTTATAAACCCATAATTTTTATTGAAGCTTCAAAGTGCTTCATGAGTTGGAAGGCACTGCAAAGAGCAGTTCCCCCAGAGGCAGTGTTAACACTGAATATACACTGTGAGAAGCATTGGAATGAAACCAGAAATTAAAAAAGTCTGAAGATTCTTGCTCCAAAAGAATTCAAGGATCAATTGCAGTCAGTGATAGGATTCATGGGTATTGACCCAATCCCTGGATGTTTTAGTGCTGTTTTATGACAGCCATAGGTCTTTATGGATGTTAACAGTTTAACATGGATATTTTCCATTTAGAACTCATCTTTATGGTGAATGTCAGAGGATGAAAAAGTTTTATATGAACAGGAAGCAGAGCAAAAGACAGATGAACAAGAAAAAAAAAGTAATGTTTTGGTCTCCTAAGATAAAAAAAAACCCACCATTTTTTTGTATCTTCATTAGAGATTATAAAAATCTTCTGGAAGAACAATGGAGAGAAATGCATCTGAAAGATCTGAGGTTGCAGTGATGGCAGTGAATCTCTACTTCTCTTCATGCCAATGGTACATGCAGATATATTATTCATCTCAGCATGCTGCAACATTTGGTTTTCTGCTCAATAAGGTACTTTGCAGACAGTCTTCAGAAATTCTGAAGGTTTTTACTTAAATATCTTATTTCTAAACTTGGTGCTTATGATCATTATGATTAAAACAAGAGTTGGGACAGTATTAGTGTCCTGACCTAATATAACCTTTGTCATAGTAGGTGATGAGTAAATCAACAGAGAAAAATAATAGAATTTTTTTTTTCAGGCTGATGTCTCTCACATCTTGCACTTAGAAATAAAGTGGAAACTTGTATTTGTGACATGAAGAGAATGTAGTGAAAATGCTGAGGAGGATAATGCTGACATTAACTCTGCTCTGGGGTCACAGTGAAACTTGGGTGCCTTTCAAGTATTGCCCAGTGTCACATATGGGTGACACTTAGCTCCTGATGGCATTGCTTGGAATGAAGTGTCAGAGGTGTTGGATCAGAATGGCTGCATTTGTATAACTGATCTGGCTTGACAAGGAGTGGTAATTTCCAGAATAAAACTCAGATTCTTAAATACACTCTTGGGTTTTTTCTTCGAATGTGCCTAAAACAGAACCTCATGGGGCATTTCTGATGGTGAAAGAGGAGTTTTCTCTCTATACAGTAATTAACAAGAGAGGCATCTGATGATCTTAGCAGCAGATCTTTGCTGCACTTCATGCACTTTGCCCTGGGAGTCTGAGGGGGACAACAATTGATTTCACAGGCAGTTAGGTGACTGCTGTTTCCTAGGTTAAGGGGATTTATTCAGTGTACATGAAAGGATAAATGATTTCTCTTAGGAATGAGCAGGTTTTTAATAGTTTGAGGACTGAATGTATTAGTGCTTCTGGTTAATTCCCAGCTGAGGAGTGTGTTCCAGTCACTGCCTAAATATATTGCTTTCTGCTTAATTTTTCACTTCACATTTTATACTTCACACTTCTAATCTCAAAGATCTTTCATGACCTTAGTCCTGCTGAGCTAAACTTTCATTTCCTCCACATGTCATCTCGTGCCATGTATTTAATAGATTGTCATTTATTAATCATCTCCAAATGCAAATTGAAGATGTCAGGTGCTGGAGCCCCTGTCATCTATTCCCTAGGGCTTGAAATTCTCTGTCCAGGGTATTGGATTAGCACTTCCATGGATGAGTTGAAAACCCAGATGAGCACACAACCAGTTTCAGGTGTTTCAGGCAGCTTGGCAGAACTGAAGTTTCTTATTCTGTTGCTGGTTTGGTGTTTTTTTTGTTCTTCCCCTCTTTATACAATGCCTTGTGATTCTCATCATGAAAGGTACTTTCTAAATGTATGTTGAATAGCTAAATACAGAACCAATTTGTAAAACACCTTGAAAATATTTAAAACCTGAATTAGGTTATTACCTTGATTGCATTTGACTAATGTGCCAGCTCATTAGGAAGCTGGCATACAGAAAGTAAGCATATTAGGGTAAAGAATGAATGAGATTTCACTCACATCTTTTAGAAAGACATCATGTGCAAGAAGGAAGAACAGTCAGAATCACAGTGTGCAGCCATTGTAAAATAGTTCTCTTCTGTAAATCAGTTTCTGAAGTATAGATTGAAAAAACCCCAAACTTTCTGGTTCAGTAAAATATCCCAAAGCCTTCCTTTCCTCTTTTGCACTTCTAACACACCTCTTAAAAAAAGGGAACAAATCTTGGGGTTTTCATTACTATGACCAAGACACCAAGCAGCATGACTTTACTGATATCAAGTGCCAAGTTTAATTATGAAATAGCAGATATAATGGGTGACAGGATGATTGGGAATTTTAAAAGACTAGTGGAGAACCCCAGAGAAACCAGCAGAGGGTTTTGAAGTACCCAAGGAAAAAAAATCTGCCAATTTTTCTTCTTAGTATTTTAAAAATGGCTCTTTTGTGGACATTTGTATGAGGGCCAAGAGGAAGTGAAAGGAAGTAGAAGAGGGCTGACTAGCAAAGAGACAATAGATGTTCATAAATATGTCCTTAAGTGATGATATTTTGTAGTCTTCGGTCCTCCAACTTTCTTTGGACTGTAAAGCAATTCTCTTAGTACTGTGAGACTGTTCTACTGTAGCCCCATTTGACAGAACAGAGTAATTTAATTCTTCTCCAGGTAACTTCATTAAGAAAATTGGATGGTACCTGCACATTCAGCACACAGAAGGTTTGTACCAGAGTTGAACAAGTGAATGAGAAAGCTGTTTTTTGTCCACCTTCTTTTCCTTTTGGCTGCTGCAAAGAGAGGAGAAGGGCTGAAGTGTTTGAAAACTGATTTGATGCTATAGCTGGGAATGTCACATTTCACCTTTTTGTGACTTTCAAAATTTATTATCTTCTCATGCAACAGAAAAGAGTGGAAGAATCATGGCTTGAAAACATTAGGAATGGCATGAAGATAGCATATGGTGGTGGTCTCCCTGGTAGCAGTGCCCATCTGCCAAGTGTTCCACTAATCCATGAGCATTCCTGTTACTTCTTTTTAACAGGAAGGTGCAATTTATATAACAGAGAATTCAGCTTGTTTGCATATGGCTTTTTGATGAATGTACCTTCATTTTTATAGTGCAGATCTGCATAGCCTCACCTACCCTTAGTTAATGTGATGTTGTTCCAATGATGTTGAAGAGGTGGGTTAAGCTCAGGTCTGATGAATTGAGAAATGCATGAAAATATGTTCATTTCTGTCAATGTTGTTCTTGCAGAGGGTGGTATTCTGGTAGGAGAGGTACAACGTAATGAGTTTAACACTGCATTGCTAAGTATTTAATCATGTCATGCTCTGCTGCTCATCCTTAGTTAATATATGTCACAGAATAATGAAAGTGTCAAGGTTAAAAATATAGCAGGAGTACATCACACAGAAAGATTTCTCGTTCTGGAAATAAGTTCATTTTCTTTTCTGTAATTTTTTTCTCCTCTCCTTCCATCCTCACCTCCCTTCATTGCCCACCTTTTTCATGTTTCGAACAGAGTGTCCATGGAGTGTATTTCCCCTTATTTGATGTTTTGTGACTCTTGTTTTATTAGACAAGAGAACATCAAGCTTTTCTCCAAAGGATTTCTCACTGGGCTACACCACCTGGTCCTCATTTGGTGAAAGAGGGAAAGTTGTTGGTGTTCTCCACATAACTTTGTTAGGAAACTCCTGATACCTGCAGGCATCCTTGTAGAAATTGTATTAGGAAGGGGTTGTTAAATTCCTGAAGAAAAGCAAATATGAATTGTGTGAGACAAAATAAGGACCTGATCTGAAGACAGATTTTTGACTCCTTCAAGGTTTGGAATTGATAGTGTTCAGTATCCTCACCAGACCAAACAGGATCTGGGTAATCCAAGGGTTGACAGCTACGACAAAGGTGGATTGAAAAGGAGTTAAAAGTTTGTTATTTTTAAAATTTTAAGTTATGCTACTTAAACTAGAGTAAAAAAAAAAAATGAGTGTTTACTTCTTTTCACACTTTTTAAAGTCACTGCTAACCTTAAATTGTCATTATCACAATATTTTGGGGTTTTTTGCAGGCTTAATTTCAAGTATTTCTGGTATGCTAAAGAAATTAATTATTTCAGATAATATTTACTTCTGTTCTCCTGTATTTATAATGTTTTGCAACATTTTCTATACATTGAACTTTTTAACATGCATTCAATGAGAGTGTATAAGTAAGAACACTAAAGTATGAAAGGCCTGGATGCTCTCAAGATCCTTATCAAGCCTTTCAATTATCTGATGTAGTGTTGGATCCTCCATGGCTTCCTTATTTTCACCCTGGCATTAAATGAAGGAAAAATAATTACTGCCAGTGTACAAGTCCTCCCTATCCTATGTCACATCAAGAGTTCTCTTGATTAAATAAAATTATCTCCTCCTCACAATTCTGTATTTTCCATGCCCCATTTTCTACCTGTTCATTACTTTTTTTTTTCATTATTTTTATTGCAAATGACTTAAATTTATTGCTGGTAAATGTATCCTTGCTAAGCTGGGGAATTCACTGCTTAGATTCTAGTATGGCGTGTTAAAATCCTGTCATTTCTACAATATGATTTTTGAGTGACATGAGATTTTAGATGTTCTTAATTTGACTAAAGTCAGGTCTTTACTGTAGAAACAAGGTAGCTTTGTCACAGGAAAATAATTGGAAGTTTTTTGGTGCCCACAAATGTGGGATCTGGGTAAGGATTATCATCATTACCCAAACCTTTGCCTTATTTGAGGGGAATTTTGTGTCAGATGACCAGTTCATCTTTTTCCAGGCACTGGGGATTGCAGGACTTTTTTCTTGGGGTTCAGGTAGTCTTTGGGAAAGGTTGAAGACTTTAGCGAGCGGTGCCCTGACCATTGCTGCACCAAGCTGTGAGGGCACCGGGTATGGAACATTTAGTGACCTAAAGGTGGCATTTTGAGGAGGAATTTGAGGTCACTTGTGTGCTTCTTACTAGGTTCATGCTAGATCTATGGAGTGTATCAGCCTCCAGGAGCATCTCCCTGTGAAGAACAGGGGGTGTTGTTTTTGTCCTGTTTTAGTCAATGGAAAACTTAAGAAGTACAGCAACATGAGGAAAATGTTTTGTACCTTCCTCTTGGTATGTTGCATTGTGCCCTGATAATTTTGTTTTCTGCCAGTGTTGTCATTTTTGTCTGTCTTTAGATTTTGCTGTGATCCAAATTCTGCCCTGCAATATAGGGAATTAAAGAAATATCATTAATCCCTAAGGAAAAGAAATTAACTGGGGAGGGGAAAGTGACTGGTGAGCTGGTTACATGATCTTTGCAATGTGTGCATCATCTTAGCACATGATGGTGCAGCTTCCATCTTTTGGTATATTTTTAACTGAAACTCCAGACTTGAATTCAATTTGTTGTGAAACAAGATTATGTCACAAAAAGCAGTGATGCCTAGCAAAGATTAATCATGTGTAAATGTTTCAAATACTGGGAAGGATAACTAGGTGCATATGTTCCTGATTTCAGACTGGGACGATTTCCCCCCTGTACAATTAGCTGAACCAAAAAAGAGAAGCGAAGTTCATAATGGAGGTGCCAGCTCACTGAAATGTGGCGCTCCAGTTGCAGTCTCTATAAACAGCAAGTGAAGTGTGAAGGATTAGTTGGAACCCCAACAGACTCCGATTATGAAGAGGTGTCAGAAATGAAGCCCTGGGTGAAAGGGTTGAGAAAGATGTATCTGAAGAGTTTTTGTTGCCCTGCTATGATTTTTAGAACAGTTTAGAAGGTGCGCCTGTCATATTCTGGATTTTTCTCTCCGGTCTCTCGTGAGTATCTGTGTTCTCCTCTCGCTTTTTTCTCATGCTGTTCCTGTGCAAAAGGGCTGCCATGTGGGCATTGTTATCCTCGTGGAATTCAGCACCAAAAAGAAGCAGCAGTGCCTCAGCAGGCAAGGTGGGACACAGCTCTGGGCTACTTGGTCCAGGTAGGAGGTGACAGGGACCAGTGCAAAGCCCAGACTATTTGGGAAGTTTTATGTAAGGCTGGCATTGTGCTGGAACACTTGCACACAGGAAAGGGGATGTTCTTTGGAACAGTGTGATTTATTTCAGCAAGTTAAATATCACCTTTCATCTTTTTCTGCAGTTTTTGGGGAACAAAAGCTTTACATAAACTGTAGGTGTGATGTGAGGAAGTGTGTGTATGTAAGGTGTGCTCTGAATAACTGGTATGATGAATAAATGCTATAAATGCTGTTCTAAATACTGAATTACAGGGAACAAGAGAGTTTGGGATTTTTATTTTTTTAAAAGACGATAAATTTTGATAGCTGTATATTAAGATAGTCTTTCTACTTCATGTGCTAAAAATGTGTGAATTTTTTATCTTCTGTAATGCAAGACAGCCAGAGGTACTTGGTATGGGTCTTTTGAAATGAAAATGAGCAACATTACTTTGAATGGTAGGAGGGATTTTTGATTTATATATATATGTTTTATTCTTTTGTTCTTTTTTTCTGGTATCTCTAGTATTATAATGTCATCAGATAAACTGCTGTCTGCATCTAATGGTAAGACAGTTGATAACAGAGCTGATCAGTGGTTTCCAAATGTGTTACTTATAAAGTTTTAAAATTTCAGATGCCTGTTACGAGGTTTTTCTTAAGATTCATTTGGCTTTAGTGGCTCTTGTTTCACCATCTTTCTGCTTGACCAATCATTGTTTGCACCTGAAAAAGGAGCTTCTTTTTCTGTATGGGGAAAGAGCACAGAAAAAACCCCAAAAGACAGAACATGAGGAAAAAATGAGTAATTCTGTCTGAACTAAAAATTACTCCACAACTTCTGAAGCTATTACAACAAGATGTATGTCTAGGTATTATGTATTATTTCTAAGTTAACTGAAGTTCTTGAGCTTTAATTTTTACTTTGTTTGCTGCCCAGCTCCAATTTGGTTTTGCAGTAGCTTCTGAAAGACTCTACAGAAGTTTTCCCTTAAATCTGAGCTGAAAGTTAACTAAAATTTATGTTGGAAGGGGCAAGACCGATTGTAAATTCCAGAAACAATCTGGTCAGTAAGAAGAGGTGTAAGAATTTGAAGGAATGGCAGGGCCTGAGAACGATTTCAGAAACTTTGTCTGGAACCTGGATCTCAAACTTTTTCATAGCCCTTATCTTTAGGTGACTTTTACCTGCTTTCTCTGTATTTGTGTCAAAGCTCCTTAGGGTGAAGTTTGTCTTTTGCCATGTCCATGCACAGAGCCCAGCACTGAAATGTTTCCCCTGCACATTGCCTACAGTTTCTGCAATAGTTACAAATCTGTGGGGCCTTTTGTTCCACTTCAGGGTGTTTCAGAACTGCCCACAAACCACTGGGACTGCAGAAAGATCTTGGAAAAGAAAATCCTTGAGGGAGTGCAGCATTTTAACTTGTGAACAGTGTGGCTTTTCAGTTTTTAATGTGCTTTTTTTAAACTGAAGTTTGTGAACCGAGAAATATATTTTAATCACATTCCTTCTTACTTTTTAAAAACCTCCTGTTAAGTCTATTTGCATTTCTGAGTAAGTCATAGAAGGATTAGATGCTATTTTCTTACTGTGCCTGAACTCTGCATTGTGTGTTTGAAGTAGGAGTGTGACAAATGCTCGAAATTGAAAGTTCCTCTGAAAAGGAATTACTGGGGTTTTTTTAAAAAGACTTTTCTTTCTGCATGCTCGGGAGATCTCCTACTCCTTTATAACAGTCGATTATATTTATATCTGTAAATGGCAACAGCTGTGTCATCCTATTACAATCCTGCCTGAGAAACTGTGTCTCCACCAAGGTAAGGTTCGTGGTGTTTGAGAAAATGTCAGCTATAGAAAATGTTTCGGTAGGCAAATGTCAGTGAGATATTAAAATGGTCTTGGAGGACAGAACAAGAGCCTAATATTTGCCAGTTTCTAAAGTCACACTGAACTCAAGAAGGTATTGCATTTCTTATTTTTTTCATCCTCACCTCAAAGTTGCTTATTGTCAGTGAATTTTAATTCCTTTTTGTAGAGATGGATGTATTTTTCCCGGAAGAACACATGGTTGAGTAGCTGATAGTAGATTTCCTTTTCACATAAAGAAACTGTCATTGACCAAGCTGACACCTTGTTTTAGGGTTTTTCCTTATTAAAATATTGAAAGGATTATTTGTTCTATGTGTGGCTTGCTGAACCTGTGATTTTTGCAGAGTGTAGGAAATTTAAATCATGTGAAGTTACCACAGTACTAAATAAGGACCAACAACTCTTTTATCCCCTCCATTTCCTGCCTTCTTATGAGGAACAATTCAAGTTCCTCAATTGTTAGCTAATTAATGGATATAAAAGCATAATGTTCATCCCTTAAGGATTCTTGGATGAAACATGAGGTTTATTAATCTACCTTTCAGTCAGCTTGGTCACTGTTACAGCATTGACTATGGTAGGGTTTTGAGGTTCAGTTCAATTTTAACAGGCAAATATTACTTTTTTCTGTTTTTTTCTCTCTCCATCCTCAGCCCTCCTTTATTGTGGTTGCACAGCAATAAGTGCTTCGACTCAATTTTTGGGAAAATGACATTATGTTCCTGTTGGGTTTTTCTTGTTTTGGTTTGTTCCACGCCCCATTCCCCTGCAATCCCTTAGGTCAAACTGAAGGAGAAAAAGGCAGTAGTGTTTGTTCCTTACTGTCATCATCACCTCTTGCAACTCCAGATTTCAGTCTAGAGGTGTAAATAGGGACTGAGATTAACTGGTTGATTTTCAAGTTAATAGGAATCTTCAATGTGTTAGTTTAATTTAGTGCAAACTTCAAGTTCAGATTTCCTTCAAGATATACCTCAAGGGGAAAAAGATTTTCAAAACCACTGACTCTGATGCTCCTTACTTGATTTAATTGAAAAATAAAAAGAGATATTTTAGATAATTTTTTGTGCATCTTCAAAGTGTGGTTATAAAGTCAGACTCTTTTATAATAAGCTCAGCTCTGAAATAGTTCAGCCACTGAAAACTGAATGTGCCACTTCAGTCAGATCATCAAGCAGTTGTCTTTCTTGATTTCCTCATTTTTTCCTCTTTGTTTCATCATAAACTGTACTGAGTGAACCACGTGCTTCAGATGTCTTCTAGAAGCCTACAAAGGTCAGGGAACAACTTTTGTTGGCCTCTTTGATCTCTTGGAGATTTTTTCAGCTCCTTTAAAACTCTGTGGAAGGTTCAGATCTCCAGATGACCCCCAGAGTAAAGTGCTACATTTGCACTATTGTCACATTTTGTCTGATTTCTTGGCCTGAGACTCAGTTTTTCTGCAGGTTGTGGTCATCTGTGCAACTTCTTGTTTTTATCTTGCAAAATGAGGGGAAGGGTGCAGGGTATTCTCTTAATCTCTCCCATATTAATATGTGATGTCTGATTTTTTTTTTTTTATTTACTCTTTTTGTGTGTGTGCCCCTCAATATCAAGCATCCAGTGAGATTTTTTGAGGATTTTAATGCACACAAATTGTGCTTTGGTTGATGTTCCTGGGTAAATAACTACAAGGAGCAGATCCTGAGTTGGAAGGGAAATTCTAGACCTGGGTACTTCAGCAGGTTGCCAATACACCAAGCCTCAAATTTATAAAACAGAGCTGTGACAAAGATTTATGGAAATTATTTTGTCTTCTGAATTTACCTCATCTTAGTAACATAATTGTAAATATCTGGCATAAATTATTTAAGAAAAAAAATAATATTTAGTGAAATGTGCTTAGGAAACTGAGCAAGGAAGACAGAATTGAAACTGGAAGATGGTCTCTCCACCACCTGTCTGTTATAATGAAACTCTATTAAAATAAACAATTTCCATAATGTAATTGCTAAATATTGATGTTAATGGTGTTAATAATACAATTTAAATGGCTTTGAAGGAAAATGAGGGTCTATCCAGCCGAGTTCTAACATTACCTCAAGCAAAGGAAAAAAAACCATAAATCAGAACCCATAGGGTGAGCTTCAAAATAAATCTTGAGTGAATATTGCTTTTAATTATAAGGTAAAAGAGTCATTGATCAAGAAATTTTATATCGCCTGTGCAATTTTTAAAAATAATAATAAAATAGCACAGAGAGATTGAATCACTTTTGCAAAACCAGGTATCAGATCTTTGCAGGCTCTCTCAAAGATTCACTCTCAGAATCGGTTCTCTGCCATTCAGGCTATCTCTGATTTGGAAAAACCCTTTTTCTTATGTTATAAAACTGTTGGACAATGGCATATGCTGCAAACTGCAGGGTATGCAAGCTCTTGAGTGACTTCACAGAAACCAGGACTCTTGAAAGAGTCATTCTAAAGCAATATATAAATACATGTTATCTATGGTTTACTCAGCACCAGGTTTGGCCTGAGTGAAGTCAATGCACTCTCAATGTGCTCTCAATATCTCTTGAGCTGTGCAGGTTTAGGATGATCATGCATAGCCTGCATTTTCTTTCTCATTTTAATAAGCCCTAATTAACGTGAGTGATAATGAACCTTTCTGTATGTATGGGTTGGGTTGTGTTGTCGGAGAGAGGTGATGGAGTGTTGCAAGGTGGGGCTGCAGCAGGCTGGGCTCAGCACACCTGCCTGCCTGTGCAAAACCTCCATGTGCAGAGGGGAAATTGCTTTTTCAGGGTGGTTGTACACAAAGTCCTACACTTGGATTGCATACACGCTGTTAATCAACACCTGTATGCTGTAAAATGGTGCATCTGTAATAGGACATGTGTTTGATAAATGTGTACATAGATCATTTTATTTAAATAAGGAAGTGGTGCTGAAAAATATTATCCCTTTTAACATAAATTACAAGTTATCTAGTGTCCAATGATAGAGATGTCTTCAGGTAAATCAGCCAAAATATTTTCTGCTCTTGTCACTCTTTTCATTTCTAATGTTTTCATCTGCATTTATTATTTTAAATGCAAGTTTTCCCCCCCTCCCCTAAATTGCATAATCATTGATTGATGTTTTATATTTTATTTCAATTGGAAAATGTCAAATCAGGCTCACCTTATTCAAAATGCTGCCTTTTTTTTTAACACAGAAATATCTCAAATACACTACATAAAACCTTTCTATAGCAGCTTCTTTTGTAGTGTATTCTGGGCCTTCATTCTCCTTTAATGTGATTAATATTTAGTTGAAAGGAAAGTTTATCCTCTCAAATCCAAGAAATCCAAGCTAACCCAAGAAAGTTGTCAATGTGGAAAAGTTTTTTGTCAGAATTAATTTTGAATTGCAGTGCTAAACATGTTTACAGCTCTTGTATATGATCTAAGACTAAAAAAAGAGCAAAACTCTTAAGTAATTTCTATTTTAAAGGGTGTCAATAAACTAAGGTACCATTATTCAGAGATTTATTACATTGGAGAATATCTGAGAACACATTTTCTGGTGGAAAAGATTTTCTTTTTAAAATTCTAGTAGCTGAAACATTGAACTGATGGGAAGAAATAGCTTATTTGTCTCCAGTGTCCAAATGATCTGTGTGGAAAATCTATTTTGACTAAACAAAGAACAGATGGTAAATAATGTGATTGCATTAAGGTGACTGTGATAGTAGTCACTACATAAAAATGAGAAGTGTGCTGCATTTTTCTGGACACTTTGTGCCATAGTCTGGGGAGAAGAAATACCCCAGGGGAATGAGAATGAGTCCCTTAGAATTGCTCTTATCACTGTCCAAAAACTGGGCTTATTGTGAAGATAAGTGTAAAGGAGAGAGTGCAATAAGTCATAACAGGTGATGATCATTTAGAGAAAATATCACCCTTGTGGTTTCCTTTGGAAATTCTTAATAAATATTTAAAATGAAAATGTTATTGAGTTACACAAATGCAAGAGGTCTGTTATGCTAATACTAAATTGAGTTTTTAAAGACTATTTTGTACCTTGCTGGCAGCACTTGGCACAGTTTTAAGCCACCTTTCACAGTCTGCTGCTTGGTTCTGGGTCCTGCCACATTTTGAAGGCACACATTCACATACATTTGCAAAGGGCTTTGATAGAACACAGAACAAAGCACAACCTGGTTTTTGGCTCCAATTTCCCCTTGGAAGAAGGAAAATGGGCAACTTAAAAGAAAGCTGAGATTAGTTTTCATAGGTTTGCTTCCTGTTGAGTGCAAAAACCGAAAGGGAGTAGGGTGTGCTTTGAATCCATTACAGGCATCCCTAACCCCAGCTGCAGGGACAAGACATGGAAAAGCAGAATTTTTCTGGTTCTTGAGGTAACTGTAATGAATCCTGGGGACTTTAGGATTTAAATTTAGCTACCAGGCAGAACCAGATCCTAAAGACCTAGCTTGATTCCTTAGAGGCTGTTGAAGACTTGACTGAAAAAGGAGTGAGTAAAATGAGGGACTGAGATTTCCTGATGAAGTTTTTCAGTCAGCTTGGACTTCTCTGTTTGTGTGCACATGTAGTGATCTGGGGCAAAATTATCCTGTGGGTAATTGTTCTTTTGTCAGGAACATGGAGGAGTTAACACAGTGGTTTTTGCCAGTGCCTTGCTTGGCACTGCTTTTGAAATGGTGCTGGAGGTGTATCCAGGCACCATCCAACAACTGCAATTCTGGCAATATAAGAATAGGAGGATTTTTAATGTGGGTTTTGCAGTGTTTGTTTGTTTTCTCCATTTGGATTTATACAATTATCAGGTGTCTCTGGTTTTTGGTTATTTCTGGAGTGCTTTATGGGAGGGAAGAGGGCAAAAGGCACTTTCATTATTCTTTTAAAAACATGTAAGTAATTCAGTGTGAAATATTTTGCATTATGTTTGCTCCATTATGCTTTGTCTTGTCTTTCTATGGTGGGAGAGATGCTGTAAAAATATACTGATAGAAATTTTATTAATTTGATACTAGACATATCTGGAAGAAAATTCACTACCTTGCAGTCATTTTTTTTTTTTTTTTTTTTAATACTTGAAGATTGCTGATGTGGAACAAGAATAATGTTTTTTTGTTTTTTTTGAGACAAATGGTATGCCTACATCTTTTATGAGTGGGGAAATAGAATAAGGCTTTAGACTTTAATTGCAGTCTGGTACTGAAAGTTATCTGGAAAGGACTGTAGAGGTATTTTTAATAAAAACTTTCGAGCCTCTGGAGTTCTCTATCACATTAGTGTGCACTTTCTCACCCACCTGGACAGCCTAAGATATTTGGAGTATTTATGACTCAGGAGCTGTTACTGAATATTGCCCAGCAGTTCTTCCTGTGAAGTCCTCTTTGTTCCCCCCAAGTTTTATCATCCTCATCTTTGGTGTGAGCAGATTGAGCGTTGCCTTCATAGCAGAAGGCCCTTGGTGCCAGCACAGCGAACATTTCCTGTCCTTTCTCCATTTGATGATTAAGCTGTGATTTTGGGCACTCTGACACCCCAGTGCACATTGCTGGCAGGGACAGGCACACAGCTGGGTGCTTCCAGCCAGCCACTGCTGCCTGCTCATCCAGATTCCTACTCCATTTGATGGATGTGTGCATCCTTTTCTGTTGAAAGCTCATGGATTTAGATCAGATCAGAAAGAAGTTGAAATCCAAACCTCAAATCTAGGTGCCTTCTGCTGGAGTGAGTATTGCTTTGATATGCACAAAATCAAAGACTGAGACTCCTGAAATGGATCAAACTATTTGTTAGGCACATTGGTCTTGGAATTGTTTTTGCCTTTCTATTAGATCCGAAATACCAGATGCAGCAGGCAATTAACTCTGCAGCAGAGCTGTGGACTTCATTACTGTGGCCCAGATGAGATCTGCTCTGGTACCAATCTGTATTCTGCAAGCCTAATGTGAATAAGTGCTTTCAATTCCAAAAGAGACAAGAGAAATAACAAGCACTTATGAGTGTAAATATGTTGTTGGGTTGTGGACCACAATAAACCAATAAATCTAGAATCCTTTCACTCAAAAGTGATTAAGTAAATTAGTGAAAAATATGCTAGATTAATTCTCAGAATCACTTAGTTCTCTATGAATGTATCCTTGGTCTGTTGAATAACATTTAAGTTTTTCCCATTCTCATTTTGTTGGGGATTTTATGTCTATCAAAATGGTAACAAAACCTTTGTAAGTATTTAAAAAAATACGTTGATATTTGTTTGTGGAAAGCAATGCTGAAATAGAAGTCTTTTATGTATTATGTATAATAATTTTGTGGTTTATTGTTACACAGGCATAAAAGCCAAACAGAATGACATACATGGTTCATATTATTCTTGACTTATGAAAAAGACAAATACTGTCAGAGGTACCTTTTGTACATAACTTCATTATTTGAGTAACTTTGTGAGTGATTCCAAGGGAAATAATCATCACTCTTAAATATAGTAATATATTTTGCCTTTCTTTTATAGAATCATAGAATGGCCTGAGTTGGAAGGGACCTTAGTGATGATCCAGTCCCACCCCCTGCCAACTGCAGGAACACCTTCCACCATCCCAGATGGCTCAGAGCTCCATCCAACCTGGCCTTGCACATTTCCAGGGATGGGGCAGCCAAAGCTGCTCTGGGCAACCAGTGCCAGGGTCTCACCACCCTCATAGGGAAGAATTTCTTCCTAATATCTAATCTAAAGCTGCCTTCCTTCAGTTTAAAGCTGTTCATGTGCTTCTTTGCATCTGCTTGGGTGAGAAAGTTAAGAAGTTAGGCTCCACTGAGAAAATTACACAGTATATAGTTATTTCTTGGAAGATCTTGACTCTGCTTTTTTCTTCTTTCAGTTCATTATCATAGTACTGTCTAATTTTCATGAAGTTCTTCAGGGCAAGTACTTTCCTTAGAGGCAATTTTAGTAACTTGAAGACACCTGTTATTTAAATCAATGGTGCTCATTGAGTAGATATTTTCTGAGAGAAAATATGATAAAAGGTTCTTTTTAAAAAGATGATCACAGAGAAATGTACAAAGTAGCTGCTTTAAAACAAATGACAAGCCTAGTAAATTATTTTTTTTACTTTTGTTTGTCTTTTCATTAGAAAAAATCAGTAGCATTTAGTTTCAAGTAAGGCCTTCAATTAGTATTTAACTGACTATAAGTATCTAATTATATTGCAATTAGTTCTTTATCTCAATCACTTAATTTAAAGTGGAACTGAATAACCTTGGGTTTGGGAAAACTTGAGATAAGTAATCAGAGAAAAAGTCTGATAACAATTAAAATCAAGACAGATATACCACCCTGTAGGTATGGACTTTGAGAGCTGTATAGCAGTTCACAATTTTGCCATGGACATTGGAATGGGTAAATAGGCTAAACTTAATTTTTTATGTAAACCAGGTATTTAGGTGCTCTCAATACTGCTCAGTTGTTATGAAATATCTGTTGCCACTGAAAATTGCATTAAAACCCTTAAAACAAAAACCAAACCCCTCTGCTGAAGTAATGAGCAGATTGGATGTGAAATGAAATGCAATAATCTGATGTTTTCATGTAGATTCTATGTTAGCTTGGAAGAGTTTAATTCACTTTGCCATTTCTTCTCCCCCCAGACAGTAGCAGAAACCTCCTCCAGTCGAACTGAAAACAGAATCAAGTCCGCAGGGCTCCAAATACAGGTGCTAAGCAGAGAATTCATTGAGAAATAACTTGAGAGATGTCCCTTGTGCCTGTAGGCTCTGGAGCAGCTGCCCTTGTCCCCTTTCCTCTGGAAGTAATGCTTTCCTGCTGCTTTCCCTTCAGACACACAGCTAAATCCCAGGGACAGGCAGCATTCATGGAGTGCAGTAGCTGATGTGCCAGGAATCATTACTGTTGGACTTTGGATACCACACCCTCCTTGGCCCATAAAAGGGTGGGGGAAAAGTTTGGATGATTTTGAATGATTTTAGTGCGTTGGTGCTCTGCAAACACAGAGGTGTTCGCAGGAGATGAGGGTGATTTATGCTTCTGGAAACCAAATTCTGATGATTTCAGGGAGCTTAAGTTCTCACTGGGTTTTGTTGCACAGTCCTGAGCTTACCTTGAAAGAGGAAAATCTAGCTTTAAAAAGCACCGTTCTCTTTAGTATGGAAATCTTCATTGTGATTGTGGGATAAAGGTTCTGATTCCAGCTTTTGAGAAGGCTTGAGTAGCAGCCTGCCAGCTGTCATGATGAGAAAGAGATTGATTTTTATTTCTTGTTCTGAGAAAGAAAAACACTCTTAATTTACTTTGGTTTTCAGTGCAGTTAGTGTGAAGAACACGGAAATCATAACATCGGCTGTCCTTGACTCTGAAACGGTGTTACCACTTACAAAAATGCCCAACTGAATTTTCACTTCTGTAGCTGAAAACAGCATTTTACCAGCACCATACACTGTGCTTTGTCAGATACTTGGATAGGAGCAGTGAGAACCAGGGCAGACACCCCTCTTAAACCCCCCTGATATTTACAGTATCACTGAATATCATTTCCTGCGTCACTCTGAGGCTGTGGTAGACACCAGGTCATTTTACAGCTATTTGAAAGTTGTTATAAATTGGTTTAAGATTTTTAAAAATGAGTTTCAGCTGCATGATTTAATCAGTGGTAGGGCCAGCTAAGAGTTGCACTGAATCATGTTGTATCAGAGGATTAATCATAAGGAGAAAAAAGGATCATAAGCTCAAATTAGTTTTTTAGTGTTAAAAAATTTGCATCTCACCCCCACAGTGCAGCCCTGAGGTCAGGCTGCTGAGGGTCCAGAAAGGAATAAGACCATTTATTTAGCAAACTAAGGTTGATGCCTTTTGCTTTTACAGGGACAGAGTTGTTTAGCCTGTAGAGAAATGCTGGAAAGGCTTTGTGACTTTGGGTCAGTGAATTAAAAAATCCCTCCTTTTATTTAGAGCACTTTTCAGAAAAACATGTTCAGCAGGTGGTTTCATGCTTCTAGCTGACCTCAAAGAGAGCCTGAAAATTTTCAAACACTACAATTTCAAAAATATCTGCTTACTGATGTTGTTTGATAATAAGCAGAGGTCAGTTTGCTTAATTTCTTTTAAAGAACAGATTTTTTTTTTCCTTTTATCCATTTTTTTTTAAATTGCCCACATAGAACTTTACTTTTCCTAGTTAAACAGAATCATAAAACAGTTCTGCATTTAAGAAGGTGGAACATCTGAAAGTTCTGATTTATTTACTGTGGATAACATTGAGGCTAACTGAATATGAAGATTATAGAGAAATCCTCAAGAAGCAGAGGAGTTTTAACTGAGTGTAAAGAGAAAGCAGATATCTAATAAGAGAAGCTGTCATTAATTATGGGAGGAAAGGGGTATGAAGTGGTCACTAGAAATTAATTTCCAACAAAACATTTAAATTTGACACTTGCAGATATGTCTCTATGCAGCACATAAGCCATGGAGTTCATTGCAGAAGGTATCAGCCAGGCCAAGAGCTTAGGAAGATTTAAAAGTGATTCAGTATTTATATAGGTAACTAAACTGTAACATTTGCTGGGAGGTATGAAATATCCTAAAAGCACAGGAGATGAGATTTTCTGCATGTTGCAATAACAATAGCCATAAATTATTTTAAACTTTCTTGGATGAGAAAAAAAATTAAAAAAGAAAATCAGTTCTGTGAAAGTCAAGACTTGCAGTTAAATGTTGTGGAACTTTTTGCTAGGCAAAATTAAACTGTGTGCACAAATGGCCACACTTGTCTGCAGTTTAGTGGATCCCAGACTCAAATGAGCAGATCCCTCTCACCTCTGTGAATGGTTTGGTGGCTCTTATTTTCCTATTGCAAATGACACCCCTGAGTTTGTCACTGGGTCTTGGCATTGTGCCTTTTGTCAGACAAAGAATGTTTAGGATTTGTATGTGAAGAGCAAAATTCACTATGCCACTTCTACCTTGTTTGTGAAAATATAAAGCACAAGTTTGGATTCTGCAGCTTTGATGCTGTTGGGAGAAATTTTTTTTTGCTGCTGTTTTTTTAAATTTTGCTTTTAATTTTTCAAAATGGGATCGTGTACTTAGTGAGAATCACATAAAATATCTTTCATTATATTCATAAATCTGGTATTGAACCATATAGAGGTTACCTAAGATGAGCACATTTTTCCTTGTGATGGTGTCTCAGCTGCAATTAGTGGGGTGGTGTGTGATGGGGCAGTGTCCTCAAACTGGGCTGCTGATCCCAAAGATCCTGATCCAGTGAGCCCTCTTGGGAAGCCTTGCCCTGCAGGATGGTGCTGGCCCACAGCAGCAATGGAGCTTTATTCCTGTGCCAGTGAGAACCGAGCTGCCCTTAGAGGGATGTGCTGTGGAAGTGTCTCAAGGATGGATGCCTGTGTTGGTAGTTGAGAAATAAAGCAGTCAAAGAAAAGAAGAGTTGTCTCCTGCCTAGAGGGATTGACTCTTTTTGGATTATTTTCCGGATTTGACAGACATAAAAGTGCTGACTTCACCTTTGCTTCTTCATGCTCCTTCTTTGAAAGCATTTTAAGCAAAGTCTTCCCACTTAATATTTTCTGACTCTGTAACATGTTTATGTAAGTTAGATTAAATGTCAGCATTCCAGGGTGAGAATCAGTTGAAATAATGAATCTGCCAAACCATGTACCATCTAATTTCATTGTGAAATGCCTCTTAGGGTCCAGCAGAACACACAAGTGTATTTTTCCATCCCTACGTAAGAAATTATCAGGTTAATACAGTTAATACAATTGCTTTGAACTTAAAAGTTGTTGCTGTCCTATCATAACTTGATGAGAGAGTATTGGTTATTGAAGTATTTATTTGGCTTCATGTAGACTGGAGACTTTTTATTAACTATTTTTTCCGTATTAAATCATCTCTGTGGTAATTCTGTGCAAAATGGAAAATGAGCACCAGTTGCTCATATTATTTGGACAGCTACATTGAAGGTTCTTTTCTGAAATGGTAGCTAAACCAAAATGAGGTGCTATCAGGAGTAGTGGTTGTCATAGATGACTTATTTTGAATTTGGAGAATTAGAGAGAGCAGCCATAGGTAGATGGTAAAAATTAAGTCAGGGGAAAGCATCTCGAGTTACCCTCCTTCTACAGACTGGTTTGTCCTGGGGCTTAGCAAAACTGATGGCAGAAGTGCCTGGAGTTCCTTTCAGTGTCTGGAATCCCAAAGAAAATTCAGAACACTCTTATCTGATGCTGCTTTCCTCTAATACTGACAGATTCATTCTCTATATTGATCTTCAGGTACATTCTATTCCATTCTCAGTAATTTATTTTAGAGCAGTGTTTTTTCTTAGGTGAATGAAGTTGGGATAAAGACAAATCACCTGAATGTTTCTGCAAGGAGATGCCTTGATTTTAGCTGAAATTGGGCAGTGAGTTAAAAATGTGGAGTAAATCCAAAAGGCTGCCTATATAAGAGAGGGATAATTTGAACCCTTAGTGGGCCCAGCAGATCACGTGTAGTGAGTGAAATGGGGGTCTGGAACAGATTTTCAGAACTACTTTCATTAAGTGAAAGTTAATCACTTGAAGAATGATGATTAAAGTGATAATAACCTGTATTTCTTCAGCTACCTGATATTCAAGTGGCAGACTGAATGCATTCTCCAAGAATAAAGTGTGTAATCACAGAATTAAAGAAGCATGCCTGAAGAAACAAAATGGGAAGTGTGTGTGTATCCTTACATTTGTTCCAGTGCACACTCATGAATTCCTCACTTTCTTTCACTGCTGTCACCAATCTGGTGGCTTTAGAGCCCAGAAGCACGTGTCAGCTTGTAGGACTGAATGTTCAAAGTGCACTTGGATTTGTATGACAAGACATATTATATGTTTTATTCTTCATATGTATATTTGTCATATTTCCCACCTTCCAGATTTTTTAAAAACCCTTAATCCTGAAAACTTGAAAATTAAGAAGACCAGCCCCAACAGGCAAGGACTTCTTACTGCAGCCAGACCCAAAAATATATTTAGTAATGAGCACAGTAAAAATGTCTAGATGTCATACCCATTTACCAAAAACACATAATAATGTGTCCTTCTTTTATGAGGATATTATTGAGTCTTCCTAATTTTCAGTTTTTCAAAGAACCATAGGACTCACTTTTATTTATGAGTTGTTCCTGTCACTGAATTTCAAGAGCTCTGCTTTGGTGTGTTTAGGTGTGCTGAATGTTTTAGTTATTTGGCCAGTATTTCAAGGTGAAAATAGAGTCTAAACACTTGAAAATGCTGGCATTTCCTCCACTTAGAGTAAGAGGAATCCACAAAGCATTTCACTGATAAGATGAGTTTCTTTGCATAGTCAATAAAATAAAATACTGTAAATAAATGTTGCGATAGTACTTTATTCAGCTCTGGTTTTTTGTTTGTTTGTTTTTGTTTGTTTGTTTTATTTTTTGTGAGAGAAGAGCAGAGAGAGAACTATTTGAGTTCTCCTTAAATGGGTGCCTGGTTTTGATTTAATTTTTTGTTTTTTAGCTCTAGTTCATTTAGAGCATGAGCTTTTTACATCATCTGTATTGGGGAAGACAGACAATCCAAGTTTTATTTATATGCAGTGTTTGCTTTTTTGGCAAAACAGACATAAACAAAAAACCCAACGGCAATTCTATCTCAAAACTCCTACAAGATAACCCAAATGTTTTACAATATTGATAACTGTAGAGCAGTTTTTTAGCATGGTATTCATCTGCCTGCTGTGCTTTTTCAACCCATTCTTTGTCTTGACATAATGGAGCTGACAATGGAAAAATATTTGAGTTAACTGCCCATTTCTTTCACCATGCTAAAATTTTTCTGCTATGGAAATATGGTGGCAACTTCCCTGAGTGGTGCAGAATGTAAATGATGATGCTCAAGTCCTCCCATGCAGGGATGCTGATGAAAAACTGCTGTTCAAACGTTGTCAAGAAATTGCTGCCGTATGTTGTGGATATCAAATGTCTTTGCTGGCTGTAAATTAGTGAACATCCCGTGTTCTATTACATTAATTGCAAATACTTCTTCTAAAGGAGAGCATTTGTTAAGGTATTTGTAGACCATTTGTTTTGATAAACACCAATTTTACTTCAGTGTTTGTCTGAACAGCCAGACTTGAATGGGTTGTAAATCTGCTGGGTTCTTCTTTGCACGTTGTAACTGCCAACCTCGTGTTAGCATTGTTTAAAAGAAAGAGATCTTGTCCTTTTGTGGGTTTTGTTTTTGTTTTTTTTAGGATTTTCTGTTTGTTTGTTTTTGTCCTCACTCCAAAAATTCTGATGTATTTCTTTAAGAGAATGGACATATGTAAATATATATGTACATATATATGTATGCTAAATGCTGAGTGAGGAATGTTTGCACTCATTAATTTTAGTCCAGCTCTGTTAAATAACAATATCTGTCTTCTACCAATGTATTCTACCAGAATCTTTTGGGAACCCATAAATCTGAGATAAGTAATTTACTGCCTGGATTGTCTCTATGTCCTGTTATCACTGCTGTGGCTTGTGACATTCTGCTCTCACTCAATAGCAAACAACAGTTTTGTTGCTGTTACTATTTTTTATCATAAATATTGCTCTCTCAAAGCATCTTATGGACTGATCTGTGTGAATATTTAGCCTCCTTTCTTGTTTCATTTGCTAATTTTTAGCAGGTTTTTTTTTCCCCTGAGCTAAAATTATGTTCTTCCATTTGTAACTATTCAACAGATTGACATCAAGGACCGGGTACTGTAACACTAAAATGAAAATAACCTCTCCAGAGAAGCCAAGAGATTAATATCTCTATGGGTATTGCTGTTGGTAATGCAGTACTGTTTTTAATTGGAGAAATTACCTCCCTATGTAAGATGTTTGTGGATTTCCTGCATGGATGCAAAGTTGAGGCTCTGGCTTTAAGCAGCCAAGCTTGATGGGCTCTACCACCCAAAATGAACCATAGGGCAGAACTGGGTTACTGAAATTAGCTCTTGAAAGCTAAAACTTGTGTAAGTAGGGGATAAACAGATTTTGCTCTGTTTGGTGGAAGCCTGTGGTAGATGAGGATCTGAAGAACTGACCCCTCTTTTAATGGGCATAGGAGACTGCTTATTCTTGGAAGCCACCCAAGCAATTTATAGATTTCTCCATTCAGAGAAATTGAATTTGTAAATTTTTTATCATGTGTTTGTCTCCTTAAGGAGCTCTTTTTTTATATGAGTTACCCTGTTGAGAATAATCAAAGCAGAAAAACAATTTTCTTTGGTTTTCTCAGTAATTTTTTTAGTTTTTTCTGTTACTTTGTGCCCATGGACACCTGTTAACATTACACAAAATACACATGGCACTTTATCTCTGCAACCTATTGCAAAATAATAATGACTGATGTTGCAGATATGCAATTAATGGCTCTACTGAAAGCCACTGAAAAGTAATTTTCCAGGGAGTCATCAGGTTTAAAAAATGTGGGGACTTATCTGGACTTAGAACTTTTTCTGCAAATCTGGTCTTTAAGCAGGGCTGCTATAAATTTTCACAATGTTGTCTTGGCTTTTGTGGAATGAACTGATTAAATTATTAATTAGCTGATCACAGATGCAAGGGGCTATATATTTTTTTTTCTTAGTGCTGCTTATTTACTCATTCCAGTAAATTTTTTGTTGTTGTTTTCAATTTTGAAGATAAGTTGGATTTCTTTTTGTGTTTTACAATTTTATGTTCATTAATCAACTCATAGTCATCGCAAGGAGTGCTGGGCATCTGGGATAGGTTTTTTTTTTATTGGAAATATCCAGCATTTGCTTTATTATTTTCCCTTTGCACTCAATTGGGACAGTTACAAAGCAAAATGAAGGTGAAATTGTAGAGAGCTTTTGCTTCTAATGCTCACCCTGCTACTCTGAGTTTCCTGGTTCTGTTAACAACCATGTTACAAACCTGAGAACTGCACTGAGGTTTTTCCACTGCATTTAGATAGCTCCTGCTGTTGAGTTTAAGTATATTCAGATTCTAGAAGCATGTTTTGTTTTGGGGAGACAAATATATTCAGGACTGAAATGCTATTATTTGAATACAGGTGTGTGCAAGGTAGAACTTTGTAAAAATACCTTTATGGGTGTCAGCTGTGTTACTTTAGGCCCAGTGCTCAGAGAATGCTGCAGTTTTGAACCTCAGCTTGGCATATTGCTTTCAGAAGAGTGTTGCTCTGTGTGCATTTGATATAAAATAGCTGAAAGTATTTGTGTGAGACAAGCAGAAAATAGCATCATGTGCATGTGATATAGACTGCTTTGACTCATTAGGTTCATATCTTGGCACCTGATAAATCAACTCACATGTTCATGTTCTTAAAGTGCCACATAATAGATTAAATAGCCACATTCTTAACCGTTTTCTGTAAGCAATTAAAATTTTCTACTCTGTATCTTGATTAAGAGTCTCCATCGATCTAATTGGAATGCAAAGTTACAGCTGCAGAAAACTTGAGCTAAGAGAGTGCCTCCATCTGCCTTTCTTACCTAAAAGAATTAGTGTGTTGTTACTCAAAGAGGATAAATATCATAATTAAGAATTTTCAGTCAATTGACTTCTCAACTCTTGACTTGTATTTGCAGCTTCCTCACAGGACTCTGTGAAACACTTAACTTTGCTGACTATTTATTGGTATCTGTTCTGTCTGTCAGATATGATTTTTTGGTGTTTGTTTGTGTGTGTTTGGGGTTTTTGTTTAGGTTTGGATGATTGAGGGCTTTACCTCCTGTTTTAGAAGGGAGAAACAAGTGTGGAGGTAATGGGAAATGTGCTGGAGTGTGTTCAGATTTCTGTCATGAGCCAGGGCTGGGCACAATGGATTTACAGGGATGTCTGTCCTGGATCCAAGGGATGCTCTGCAGTGTCCTGGTCCTGCTCACTCACCAGTACCTCTGGTACAGAAGGGAAAAAAGAAGGGTATGATATATGATACCATATCAAAGAAAGAAGCTCTAAAATGTCCCTTAGTTGTGAAATAAATCTGCCCTGTTATTTTACAGTCAAATACCAAAATATTAAAAGAAATTCCAGTGTATCTTCAGTGATATCAATGTTTTATTCTGTAAGGTTTACAGAAGGGAAAATACTGCATCCTGCTTTTGCCACAATGTAAAATTGAATAATACAGGGGGATATCTGTGCAAGCACTTGTTGCTTTGCTTCTGGGTATTTTTAGACAGTTTTCTGTTCAAATATAACTGAGCTCCCACCATTTCATATTAGGTTAATAAGTAATTGTGATGGAGAACAAGGGGGCTGACGAGTAATGATTAAAATGTAGTTTATGCTGTCTCCATTGCCCAGATGAATAGCAATATTCATTGAGAACCTCAAATTCCTGGAGGAGATGATTTTCCAGTGTTGTATTTTTTTATCTTGAGTCACTTCATTATTAGCATCTCACACTTGTTAATAATTTGAATTCATGTGTCTAAGAACAAGGAGCTCCATAAAAAGAGAACACTCATTTCCATATGCAAATCACCCTCAGGCAGATGAGGACATCTCCCTGGCAGAAGAAACGATGCATTTCCAGTTAAGAATGTCAAAAACATCAGGTTTAGGCAGTAGAGTCTCTTGTATGTGCCAATTAATAGGGATTTTTCATGAAAAGCAAGTGTTTTGGGGGAAAATTATGCTCTTAAGACATGGTAGGGGTGTTATTTGTAGGAGTAATGTTGTAGAGGAAAAGGCTCCTTTCACTCAGTTACTGCAAGACCATTACTGACCTCTGAGCTGGTGTCACTGGGTTCAAACACCCCCTCTGTTGCATGTTTATGAGTAAATGCACAGAAGCCCTTTGGGATTTAGTTTCTTGTTGAAATGTCAATGAACTAAATATGCATCATTTTCATTTGACTGAATCTGCCTTGTCTGATAAAGGGGAAAGGGGATTATTTAACTGTGAAAGTTCTGGTGTGGTTACCTACGATGTAAGTGTGTATCCAACACTGACCATCTCTGTGTCAGAGACGGGTTGGAAGCATTTACTGATAGCTTAAAGAGCTGGAGGATGTAGCAGCTGCCTTGTGCTGTGTAGCCTTCTTGTTTCCACACTGTCATGGGGATTGCAGCAATCCATCACATTTATTTAGATCCAACAATGCTTATTCCAACAGTTTTATAACCATCTTTTATATTGTTACAGCCAAGGCCATTTTGTCATGAGCTTTTCAATTCCAGAGCTAGTGCCCATCATTTATCTGCATAACTAAAACCAGTGGTAAGCACATTTCTGCCACAGTGAGACTGATAATGGTTTCTGCTAAAGTCTTTTTAATGATTCAATTTGAAGCAGTGATTTCCAGAGGAAGGAAACTCCATTTGTTAGGGGTCTTTTATTTTAATTCTTTTTATAAGAAAAGTGTAGCAGAGAATTAAAAAAATATTCTCTGCTTTTACATTTTCAAGACTTGCAAAATAGCTGTGAGTAGAATAGGAGTGTGTCACTCCCCCAAACAAAAGCTTTGTTTGTGGAATAAGATGATGTGACTGCAGATCCTATGGCCTCTTTTCTGTTCCAAGAAAATTCCAGGCTTTTGGACATTGCAAAAATTAACTGACATGACTGTCATTGCTTACATGGTTTTAAGTACATTTGCAGTTCCACTTTACCTCAAATTAGAGAAAAGCTGCTCAGATGACTCCTTATATAGAGAGCTCTACCTCTCTGCTGCCACAGTGATGGTACCTGTGCTGAGCACAGGAATAAATGTGAATTTGTGTCTGTTCCTTCAGGTTGGTAAGTTATATAATGTAGAATTTGCTGTAATTCAGGAAATGGAATGAAGGCAGTGCCCAAACTTGCCTGTAAACAGTGCACGATGGGAAATGGTTGGGCTGCAGTAAATGCAGTCCCGAGTGTTGCTCTTTTAAAATCCATTGTTGTGGACAATGTGGAGCACTGACAGTCTCTTCTTGAATGCTGATCTTGGTTTAAAGAACTCCTGCTCAGATAATAAAGTCAAAATTTAAGTGTATATTTGTGTCTATGTACAGCAGCCACCTTAAGATGACTTTTATTATAAAAAGGGCAAAACCCATTTGGTAGTCTTGTATATTTGAACATTTTATTGGTTTTGATAGAGCTTTGCAATGAATTTCTTACATGGGTAGACCATGTCATTACACACTTTCTACTTGCTTTATAAACTTGGTCAAGAGTCCTAAAGAGCTTTCCAGCACTGGAAAGCAAATGGCAGGGTCAGCTTTCTGTGGTGGCACAGAACAACCATGTTGAAGCCTTGGATTGCATGAAGGGAATGTTTGAACTCTGGTGGTTTAAAGAGTTCCAGATTTTTTTTTTTTTTTTTTTTGGTGGGGATCCAGGCTTAGTGGACTGAGGTAAATAATTTAATTTTAGTTCACATACCCATGACAAAGTCTTCCCCTTCCTAAGGGCCTGGATTTTTAATAGTTTCCTGTATTCAGGTTGCCACGCTTTGAGGTGACTGAAAGCAATTTGATTTTAGATGTATCATAGTGTGTCTTCTCAAATCTACTTTAACATTTTCAGGTATGTCCCAAGTAGAACAAAGAGGATCGTTGCCTTACCTTTGTGAGGGTCATAATTATTTGTAAAATGGAGTGTGAAAAACTTATGGGATTTTTGAGACCCTGCTCAGCGGACTGGATAATGTAATCCCTGTGAAACTGCTCAGTCTGAAATGTTACAGCTCACTCTCAGCTGATCTCTTATGAAGTTAAAATAATTTCCTTTCCATCAGCTGCACTTTGTCTTGCCCTTTGAGGTGTAAAGCCTTTTAGGGCAAGGACTCAGCTGACCACAGGGTTGAGACAGTCACTGATCCTCATGACTTTTCACTACTGAAATATAAATCTCTTTCTTCTACAGCTGCTTAAAATGGGAGAAAGTGGTTGTGGTGAAGAAGTAGCTCTTTGCTGATTTCCTGCATGTATGAGGGGACAGGCTGTCATCTTTTGTGCTGACTGTTATTCATCACATTTTTGTATTTCTGACATGTACAGGAAATTCTTAAAAATGTTTCAAGTTTTGATTTCTCTTTTTAAGCAATCCCTAGGATGATTCCTAGGCTGATTAGCATTCAAAATGTGTTGATGGGTAATGTGACTTTCCTGGTAAATAATCTTGTTTACATTTGAGTTTAAATGTTTTTTCTGTAGACAAAATGAGGAGAAAAGGGAATTTCAGCAGAAAATGAAGGGAAGGATTTTCTCTCTGTTCCACCTTTTGCAAGTGAGTTGTGCCATTGGGAAAAAAATAAAGTCAAGAGAGAGATTACTAAAGGAGAGCATTGTCCTACTTTTCACATTTTGTGACTTAAAAATTATAAATTATTTAACTCCTTGCGTTGCTTTAAACATTATGTAAAGGGAAGTTTTACGTGCAAAATCCCCAGAATCTGGGCATCACAGATGTTTGAAAAATGAACAAAGATGCAGCGTTCTGCAGCCCCTCATCTTCTGGCATTTTCTTTCAAGTTCAAAATCACAAATTGCTGCACTTCCCTTTTCTCTGTTGAACAGAGGAACTAGTAACAAAAGCTCCTCAAACAGCTCATTGTGTCTTCCCATGCTGCTTCCAGGATTGCAGGGATGTCCCAGGTAAAACCAACAGGTTCATTTCTTTGGCACACTGACAGTGTGGGCTCACCACGGCTCTTTCTCGTTGGATCTGTGTCATGCTCAGCTTTCTGCTGCTCAGAGCAACTTGGTACACTTAATATCCTTGGGGTTTTGTGGCTCTGAATTTGCCACCTACTCTCTGAACCCTGACTTCTGTTGGGGTCCTTGATGCTTCCCCATGACTTGTGAGTGTTCGTTCGCAGCCAGTTAAACTAAATATTGTAGCTCTGCCTCTTCCCTGCTTTCCCAGTGCCATTCCCTTTTGGATAGCAGGCTATTTTACAGCAGAGCCCTTGCACAGTGCACATGAACCATGAAGATTTTATTTTTTTTTAATAATGCAGTGTACAACTGTTGAAGGTGCTACTGGTAAATCACCTCAAACCCAAAGGGGAATGAAATTTCCTCTGCCTTGCTTGAATCTATCAGATGAGGTTAGCTCTCTTTTTTGGATTTTTTCCAATTTGAAACAGACTTTTCTGTTTTTGCATAAACATGACACTGTCTTTGCTTCTTTATTGCTCTCTTTGTGGATTAAATGTTTTTATTTCTGCTGCTTCCCAGGGTCTGGGTTTCTTTCCAATGTTTGATGCTACAGAATGTTTTGCTCTGGGTCTGTCAGTTCTCAGTTGTGCATCAAGAGGACCTGTGTGTGCGCATGTGTGCAGTTCATTGGAAGTGCTTACAAGCAAATTTCATAGGAAATGACCATTCATATTTCACAGAACAAATTACTGCTCTCCCACGTCTGTAGACTCTTTCTCACTATACTGTGATTATTAATAAACACTAAAATGACAGGGCATGAATTGTGTTGAATTTAATTTACCTTGTTAGCTGTGAATCTGATGTCCGAATGCAGTCAGCAGAGCCATCTATGCTATAATAATATTATTGTGAAAGCCCAGCAGTCTAAGATTATAAAATATGCACATACATGTCTGAGTTTATACTTTTTTCTTTTTTTTTTTCTATATATATCTATACAAACATAATTGTCCTCTGCACTGGAAGTTACTGGGTAGTCACTGATGAGACTCCCATGGTCCATTTTTCTCTGCAAGCTCTATGGGAGTCTTCTTGAAGTCTCATCTAGTCAGTGCAATTTTCAACTCAATGTAATGAATGGAGCAATTTACAGCCACAGCTCAAAATTATTACCAGACAGTCATGCCTCTGGATTTCTCCTGCCTTTTTTATAACAAGAAATATTTTGGTGGCCTACTATTGTTGACAGCTTTGTTGAGAGCTTTCTAACAGTAATAAAAAAGCCCCTCCAGTACAACAGCTAATTTGAGATTTATGGAGCGTGTGGAATTTTACTCCAAGACTGAACGTGTGCATAATCAGGAAGCAGAGTCTGAATGCAGGGAGATGGAGGAGGACATTGCCCCTTATTCTGCTCAATGGACCATAAACCACCTGCTGCTTTGAGTGCCATGCCACCAGAGAAGCTGGAGCCTTGCCAGCCTGGTAAGTCATTTTCAGCCATGTGTTTAAACACTGAAAAGGTATGAAGGATGAAGAATACACATCTTCTCTAACATTTTTTTTGGTCAGTGTCATCCTCCTCTCCTTGTTGCATCTTTTGTGTTTTCTTTTTTATGTCTCTATTTGCAACTTCTTCAGTCTTTATAATGTACTTTTTAATATGTTTTCTGTATTGTCTCTCTTTGGACCTTTAAATCATGTATTGATACTCAGATGGGTTTGTGGATAACTAGGCCCTTCAAAGGCATTTGCACAAAGTTAAGATTGCAAATCTCATTTTTAAGGTTCTGGCTCTTTTGTGCATTTTGAAAGCTTCCCTTTAAAATCTTTATCAAGACTGAAGCTCTACGATTGTCTGTGCCCAGCAAAACTGCTGAAATGTGACTTCATAAGCATTGATTCCTTAAACTCTTGACCCTTCCTTCTTAGTTTGCCTGGGCAAATTCCTGTACCTGCTAAGGATACACTGGATGAACCAGCACACAAAAAAACCTGAGACCAGACACCTTCCATGTCCTGAAGTGGGCAAAGGGTTGAGCTAAAATTGCCCAAAGCAAGCACCTCAACTGGAGAGAATTTCACCAGTGGAAGTTTCTCAAAAATATGAAATGCAGTGTCAATCACTTACTAATGTGAAAAGTAGCTTTGTTACAGCACTTTTATCACAACAAACACTTGTACTTTTGGTTTCATCCTGCTCTCTCCCAGGGCTCTATTTTGCTCCTATGGAGAGGTTTGGTCTCTTTCACTGATGGCAAGTTTCCTGCGAAATTTTGGGGGGAAATATTTAATCCTGCAAGCAGCAGTGGTTATTCCTGCTGTGTTTATTGATCTTGGCATCTGTTACAGGTAATTTTGGACTTCTGATGTTGGACTCCATGACCTTAAGTGATTCCGCCCTGTATTTCTTGTGGTTCCAAAAATTCCGAAACAGTGAAGATGTAGGCAGGTTTTCCAGGTGTGAAATCCTCACAGTCTTTCACAACCTTGCAGGCATCAGACTGAGGGGTTACTCAGCGTTTGAACTGTAGCTTCCCTGAGTACCAAAACTTCAGGGTTTGTCTGTAAGCCCAGGGAACCTCAGCATTTTTGCATCTTTCCCACCCCTCACAGGTTCCCAGAGAAGGGCAAATGTAGCAATGAGAGCAATTTGTGTCTGACTGAAGGAGCAGCATGGGTGTGTTCTGCTTTTTCTTGCAGTCTGGTGTTTCAGGTTTCTTCCCAGGTGAGGAATGCTCACGATGCTCTTCCTTCCTCTAACACAGACACTCAAATCCACCTCTCACCTTGGGCAGGAGCCAACTCAATATCCTGTGTTGTAAATTGAGATGCTTGCTCTCTCCTGGGAGACAACCTGCATTTTTTAAAAATCCACTAGGTCATGCAAGAAGCTGGAGTGGTCACAACTCTGAATCCCAGAAAGCTTCATAATTTTCATCTGAGGGATGGGATGCAGCAATAGTTGCAGTCAGTGGGCTGGGTTTGCTTTGGGATTTGAAAGGGATAAAACTACCTGAGTCTAATTGTGAGCTGCTGAAGAAAACCACACCCATAAACAAGGATAGAAGTAGCAGCAGCACTGTGTCACTACTTCAGCCTGAAAATGCAACCAGCTCCCTTTCACTGAGTTATTTTTTAAAGCATGTGTCATCCATCTTCAGGACAAGTTCCAGCCTCGGTGTCTCACACCCGTGTGAGGGTGGGTGTCTCACCCACCTCACGGAGGGTGTTCTTCAAGGCTTGGTCATTTAAGGTGTAATATTTGCATACAGAGACTCTTTTAGTATTTGGCTTCAAGCTGGCTCAGGCAGCTGCCTGCCAAGTGTAGTGACCTTCTCTAAGTCCCATTTTGGATGCCTGGCTTTATTTTTGCATCAGGTGGAACCCACCTGCACAATGCTTTCAGCTTGAAATTTCAGATAGAGAAGCAGTGCTGTCTTTTAAATTTCTCACTGGGTCTGGCTCTCAGCATGAGCAGTTATTTCTGGGAGTACCAGGCCATGGGTGAGGACTCTTAATGTGGGCTGCATGGAGAAGACAAGAGGGAAGTGTAATTAGTCCCTAGCCTGTAAAATTTAGTATAATTTAATTACTTTTGTCTTCTGATTGTTACACTCTTTGGTGTATGACCTGGTAGGGTAGTAAGGGCAAAGAGCCACCATTTATTAATTCATTAAGGGAATGTCTCACAGCTTGGTCATCGTGGCAAAGTTGAATTTTTTCACCCGTGTTAGTTCTGAGTCATCTCAGCCTCAGCCCTGAGAACAGAGAATCACAATCAACAACCTGGATCAACACACAGTCCTTTGTATGGGTTTTCTGCTGCAGTGCCAAGCTGAGAAGTTGTAAATGTGCATGTAGTGAATTAAAAGTATTTCATTGCCACTTCCAACTGTGTCTTTTTTAAAGTTAAAGGGAATTTCTAAACTACCTTTCAAGATATTTAATTTTGGAATGCAGCTAAATTTAACTATTTATATTTTAAACTGTGGGTTTGAGTTTTAGCTTATCAATGCTTAAAAATCCCCAAACTTACTAAGATTTCTTTTAATTTTTTAATTTCTGCTTTAGGAGGATATACACCAAGGCATTGAGAAGTTTTTTTCTGTGCACAGCTAAGGAAGCAACTTAATATTAAAATATCATAGCAAAAATGGATATTGGCTATTAAATATGAGAGAAATAGATGAGATTTGAGGTAATTCTGTAAGCTATGTACATGGCTATGCAGACAATTCATATTTTAATATTGATGGCAAACATATTCACACTAAAATATGTATAGAAAAAAGGAAATTGACTATTAAAGATGTATGTAAAGAGGAAAATGTAAATGATATTTGGAAAGTGACATGCCAACTATGATCCTCCCTGACAGCTTTTCTTTTTCAATTTGCAAGTTGGAAAGAATGAAACCAGATTACAAGAAAAACTATTCTGTGCTAGAGTAATGCACAAAGTATTATTCAGATTGTAGAAGTCCTTTGTTGTGAATACATCCCAAATTAAATAATAAATGGAAATGTATTGAGCAGTCATACTGCAGAGAATAAGATACTGAAATCTGACTTAAATTTAAAAATAACCCTCCCTAGGCTGGCAGAAATGGCTGTGGAGAGAGACTTCCAAAAGTAATGTTTTGTGTATTTCCCTGGGGCATTCCTCTCTGGCTGCCATGGGGACCACTAAAGCAACTGTGTGGAGAAAAATATTTGTCAGTGCTCACAGATGTTCATCTTAAACTTTGAGATGCTCATTTTCCATAAACCTTGTTGTAAGGTGTTTTGGATCATGACAGTGTGCCCCAGCCAAACCATCTTTAGTTATTCCTATTGGATCCTTCAGAGTGAGACCAGGCTGGAATTCCCCTGACCAGCTTCACCTGGCCTTCCACCTTCAGCTGCAGCACATCAGCTCCTGGAGAGTTTGTAAGCCCTGTCAGAAGGGTCAGTCAAGGGGGAAGAGAAGTGAGAGGTGGGACAGGCTTGTGGCTGCTCTCTGTCCTTTGCTGTTTTGTTTGGATTTCCTGGACTAACTTGGCTGCTGATCACTAAATAGGTTTTGTCGCTGCCATCATCTTGAATCTGCTTGCCTGGATCTGGAGCATCAAGGACTGAAAGGTACTGAAAGATAAACTGTGTTAAATTGAAAAAAAATTGGGGAAAAAAAAAGGCTGAAAGGCTAAATACCTAGACAGCAAGGGATAGATAAAGAGGACTGTCCAGCACTGAATTAGGAACCAATCTTGTTATCTGAAAAGTGTGTGTGGCGCTCTTGGACAAAGTAGAGGGACCAGTCAAGCAATGTGTGATCTCATGCACTGCAGTTGCAAAATGTGTATGTGCTGTATTATGGATAATTGGGTAAAATGTAGAAGTACTGTGTTAGGTAGAAGTACTGTGTTAAGTAGGTAAAATGTGTATGTACTGTGATGGGTAAAAGTAGAGTAAGATGTATAAGTAGTGAGCTATGTGTAACTAAGTGAACTGTATAGGTTATCCATAAGTATGTAAAAGTAGGTAAAATGTGTAAGAATAGATAAGTAAGCAAAATACATGAAAGAGGTGATAAGTAGGTATTAAGTAAGAGTTGGAAGATGTGTGAGCTCCCCCATGATGCCCAAAGAGGTGATGCATATTTCAGAGTATTTTAAAGCTTCTGTGTAATCACAATGATTTGTTGTGCAGAAGTGCTGAGTTCCCACAAAACCTGACCTTGGGGTGTAATGTGGGGGCACAAGAGAACAAGAGCTCCAGCTCAGGTACAGGGTATTCTGCAGGGCCTCAGTTTCTCTCATTCCATCTTCCTTTTCCCCACTGACTTTGGGCTGCATCAGCAGCCTTTATCATGCTTTGGACGTGCAAAATATTTCAGTGGGTGTACAAGAAACTCCCAATGCCCTGTGGAAGTGTGCCTGTGCTTTCTGTAGCATTTCCTGGGAGCCTCTGGAGAAGAATGCTTTACTTTTGGGAGTCACCGGGACGTGCATGACCTTTCAGACACACTGATGGAAGTGAGGGCTTAAAGAAAATTTTAAAAATGGAACTTTGCATCACAGCTCCTGCCATGCAGCAGTGAAACAATCTCCTACAAGCTCTCACTTCTCATGCATATCTACGTAGTCAAACAAAGAAATTTTCATGGTAGATTTAGGGCTAGAACTTAAAAACAATTCCTAAAAGTGTGTGTGTGTTTCAGTCAATCAGATGTGAGCCTCCATTTTTCCTTTATGTAGAAACTGTCAATATTTTATAGTTTTAAAATGTTAGTGTAAGAAAAGTAGATTCTTGTAGCTGAATATGTTGCCATTAAATAATTTTGGGATTTTTTTACTACTTGAACATTTTCCTCTGTTATTTGTTAATAATTTTTGTCTAGCACTGAAGGCAGTTCTGGTAAGCAGTGAGCTGTTCTGTTCTTCTGGGTGTAGGCATTTAGTCTTTGGTGGATGCCCATTTCGATGGTACCTAAGCAGCAAAGGAGTGCATAGGCAGTGCAGGAGGGGATAATGAAATGTTTTACTGTGGCTGTAGCTTGCCAGGAGACTCCTGGCATGCTTCAGAGCAGTGGTGAGAGTTTGGATTCCTGTGCAGTTTCCATGACCATTTAAACAGACAGGTTAATTTTGGCTATTTTTAGGTGTGTTAACCTGCTATCTCAAACTCATCCATCCATTTCTATTTCTTCCCCCAGCCTTACTGTACATGGAGAAACTGAGTGAGTTTAGGGGTCAGTGCTTTCCTCCAGGTTGACACATCATCTCATAGGACTTTTTTCCCTTGCTTTTTTGATTTGCTTTATTTTAGTTGTTGCTTTTTTTCAGTATATCTTCATGGAGTCTTGCTGAAAAACTTGGACGAGATTCTTCACTTCATACCTTTGCATGATTTTACCTATTCTATGGCCTTGCCTCTTCCTTTTTCCTCTCTGGGGACTCAAATGGATGTAGAAAAGAGGTGGAGCACAAGAGTGGTATGTGCCTGAGCAGTGTGTGGTTAGATTTATGTGACCTCTGCTTGAAGAATGTGTAACAATGGCCAGAGCTCAGAGACAGCACTGGAAATCATGCTAAAAAACCCTGGAAAACTTGGTATTCATAAGAGTTGTGTTCAGGTTGATGCCAGGGTTACTCAAGAGCTGCCTGAACTTTCTGTCTAAAGCTCTGATTCACAAATTCCCTTTCCATGCACACTTAAGTTTGCTTTAGTCTGGTAAAGTATCAGTGTGTCAAGCTTTGGGCTCCCAGGTCTTATATTCATACTTATTTGCTGTTCCAAATTTGTACAAGATTGTGCAGGATCAGTGAACTGAAGAGGCAGATGAAATTTGAAAGCATTTACTTATGTGCTACAAGGAGAAAGTAATGAGGTGTTCTGACCAAACCCACAATAATTTAAAAGTGTCAAAATGTTCCACAGAAATTTCCTATCAGAATACCAGCAAGGTGAATGTTACAAGGTCTCTCATCAGTACAAGTTTCCCTTACCCAAGCTGCTGATGTGCTTTTCCCTCCACTCCAGATAAATACTTTGCCACTAATGCAGAATTATTTGTTCTCAAGCGCTGTGCCCAGGTCTCCATGAGACATTAATTTTACATCATGCTGAAAATGCTTTGAGCACACATGTAATTGATGTGTCTGAAAGGAGGTGAAGAGACACTCTCAGTTGTTTAGGACAGATGGGGAAATGCATAGTCAGGAATTATCCTAAAGGTGGGGTGGGAGATGTGAACACCCCATTGTTAGCACAAAAGTGGCAACTGATATGAAGAATGGGCAAGGTAACAGCAATAGAAAAGTATTGTTTATAACCTAAATCTGTTGGGCCTTCTTTTGCAAAATATTCAAGTAATGAGTTGGGACTCTGGTGAGAGATTCTACTTTTAGATAACTTTTCCAGCCTTTTTGTTTTGAAACAATATTTTAACAAGTTTCAGATATAAGTGGCTCTGATCTCTCACTCTGAAAGTTGTTTTACAATATGCAATCTAGAACAGAACAAAAAAATTAAATTGCAACAGTTATAGAGGTATTGTGTTCTTTACACTGCAGTGAAAAGAAATCATTATGGCTTGGTTTTTGTACTGTCAGAATATGAACAAAATGCTTTCAGGATGCTGAATTTTGATAGAGAACAATGAGACTCATTTATTTTTAAGTAATTTCATCTATTTTGATGGTGGTTTTCCTTGTTCTAATTTTCCCAGTGCATTTCTCTTTCCTTTTTTTTTTCCTTCTAAACTTATTTCCATTTCAGAGTTTCCAAGCAGAGAGTTTCAACTGATATAAATAGACAAAATCCTTTGCAAATGGTGAAGTAATTTCTTAATTTAAATTTGCAAGGAAATGACTATGCTCACTTTTAGTTAAGTAATAACTGTTTTTCTCATCATAAGCAGCAGCGTTCTGCTTTTTAAATTAAACAATTACTTTGGAGAGCTTGAAAAGAATGTGACAGCAGCTGTTGAACCAGCAGAGTCACACAGAGTTTGTAGTTTTTGTCTACCCCTAATAGAAGTTACAGGTACAGAGCAAAAGGAGGATAGAATGCTGTTGGCAGGAATTTCTGAAGAGCTGAATTCTTTTGTTTTCCTGCACACCCCAGCGTGAGACAGACAGACAGCAGTGTTGGTAGCTGAATATTTTAGGAGGAAAGAGTTTGTGTGCATGTCTGGGGTTGTGCTGTGTAGGTGTGGTGTAACATCTGAGCCTGACAGTACGTGCAGTGCAGCACGGGGAGATTTGGGAAACAGTCTGAGGAAAAGCACCTTCAGAAAAAGACTGACATAATGAATATGTCAGTAGATTCTTAATTAAATGAAATTCACTTTGTAAGTTTTACCAGTTGTTCTTTGGCTTGATTTCCTTAAACCATGTCTGCATTTATGGTACTGGTACCTCCCAGTAAAGTCACTTGGTATTTCTCAGTAGAAGAGGTGCCTTTGTCCTTTTTGTGCCTTTTCTCTTTTACTGTGCTTTAACCAACAAATTGAAGCTTTAAGGTTGGGTATGAAATTCAGGTTCATTTCTGGCTCTAGGTGTGGGTTTTTTTTTTTTTCATTTTCAGCAGTAGCACAAGACAATGTGAAAGAAAATTTCATGAGCTCAGCTTTGTTGGAGGATTGACCTCAACGAATGCAAGACACAGCAG
>JACBWW010000059.1:1358732-1448336 GCA_020086605.1 Lanius collurio | reverse complement strand
GTTTGACTCCTACAAATCCACTGGCACTGTTGGCAGTTGAGGAGCAGGGAGAACAGGGCTTTTATAGGATGGTTTATATCCCAAGGTCTTTTGTACACTAAATATAAAGAAGGGAAAACTAGTTTTAGTATTATATATAAGGATTTCCTAAAGATAAATGGAATTAGTAAAATAGTGGTTTAAATTAGAGTTCATGTCTTGATTTTCCTTTTAATGGGTTTGGTTCATGTTCGCTGAGTGATTAAATGAGGATTAATGAGCCCTGGAAAGTATGTTAATTTACTCCACAGAATGGAATTACCTTATGATGAAACTATAATAGAAAGTGTTTATGGACTGTAAACAATATGCTCTAATCCATATCATGAATCTTGTCTCAGGGATCTGTAACATATGTTTTTGAGGGAGTAACAGTTGATAAACATTCCAGACAACCAGATTAATTTTTTAATGTAGAAAAAATCCATGGCTTGTGAAAGCACTGTGACACTCCTCAGCAGTGATTTTGACTTTTTAATTGGCAAAGACTCACAAAGCTAAAGAAACAGGAATTGCAGCCATTTTTCTGAAACTTTGAACAGAAAAATACTCCATGAAGATAGGTATACAAAATGTCCCTGGCTGAACAAGGTCAGTTAGATTTCCAGAAATTGTCATATTTTCTTTGGAAATAGAAGACAAAAAATAGGGCCAAGATTAAATAAATACACAATAATAAAAGCAATGCATGCTCATGCTTGGATAAAGAGGGTCAAGATCAGGATTTAACTCCAGAAGTGTTCTCCAGCTGAAGCCTTTTTAAGTAGTTCATCTGTGGACTTTTACTGTGTAAGGGAATAATTTAAATTGTGTTTTATGTTAAATGTGTATTTCTTTCCACAGATCTCACACTGCCTCAGCCCTCCACTGAAACCAAACCCACAAACTCTTCTGTGTGAGGGAAACTGAAGTTGTGCCCCAGGATTGCTTCGAGGAGGCTTTCAGTTAAAATGGTGTGGGTTTTTGCATAGATTTTTTTGTATTTAGACATGTGATTTCTTCTTTTTTCTCTGATATTTTGTAAAATATAACTGTATAATTGTCCTCTAAAAAAAATCATGCAGTTGATCTCTCTCTTTCCTTGCAGCTCTTTGTGCTGTTTATATTGTTTTATTTACTTTGTGTGGTTTTTGCTGCAGGGGATATTAGAACCAGTTAGGATATCTCCTTTAGCCAGTGCCTAGAAGATACAAATTATCAAATATAATTGTTGATGCTTTAAAGGATTTGTCTGGCATTTTCTGGAACTAGACATGCCCATATTGGCTCACCCTCCGCCTGCTTTAAACAGAGTAGCTAAGAAATAAACTGCTTTTTAGTGTTCCAGATTTCTTGTGTGACATGTGATAAGGGATCTTTTGCTGTTTCAGGGACTACTTTGACTGTTCAGCCATTTATCCCCAGATGTATAGATCATGGAATCACAGAATGGGTAAGGTTAGAAGGAGCCTCTGGAGCTGATCCAACCTTCCTGTCCAAGCAGTGTTCCATTGAGGACACAACTCAGAAGTGCATCCAGATGGTTCTTGAATAGCTTCAGAAACAGGGACTCCACCACCTCCCTGGGAAACCTGTGGTTCCTCTGCTCTTCAAGAGCTGTTATTCTTCCTGCAGAGGTGTTGCTGCTATAATCCTGTTATCCTGAAACCAGCCAGTGTTCCCAGCCCTTTGCTCTCCAGTGGAGTACTGGGAGCCCTCAGGTACCTGCTGTCCTCTCTCAGGAGTGTTTTTGTTGCAGATTATCTCCCACCCTCAGCAATTGATTGTGCTTATGTGACCTTTTTTTGGATATGGATAGTGGATTCAGAGGAGTGAACATCTTGGCTAGTTTGCTGAGTGTAACACGTTTGGATTAGGAAGATTTCCAATATAAGTCCATGTTTATGAAGAGTGATTTATTGCAACAATTTTTTTTGCTGTTAACGCTGCTGTTAAGCAATCGTGGTTTTCATTAGTAAATTGCTTTTTTTCAGCTTGAAAGCGCCGTAATTAATTGGTGCTATAATTCTTTATATTGTCTGGGATTTCATTGCTGATTTTTTAATTACAGCGTGTCTCTTGGAGCAAAAAGTTTTTAGAAAGGCTTGCATGGAAAAAAATTCTGTAGAAGTTGATACATTCATCTCTGCAATCAGTTATATTTGCTGGTTGTGATTTATGAGTGCTGCTGCCAGAACAGCTGTGGAAAAGTGGTCTGTAATGTAGTTCTTTACTGTGTTTGGGGGACAAATGAAACCACTGCAGCTTTGTCAGTTTTCAATAATTTTGGATTTTACTGTAACCCATGGAAATGTAAGTAAGGCAATCTCATATTATCCTAAATCAAATTGAAAAAGACTTCTCAGTCAGTGTTTCCTACAGAAACAGCCACTCCAAAGTGGACAGAAAATTTCTGTCTTCTGTGGAAGTTTTCTCGCTTGGAACTCAGCTTCTTCAATTTAGAAAGGCTTTTCTTTTATTGTCTGTTAGGGTCCATTAAGTGATAATGTGTAGCCCCGGGGAAGTCTGCAGCAACTGTCAATTATCAATAATAAATAAGTTTTTGAACCAGGAAAACAACTCTATTATGTAAAATGACATTCCTAAAATTTAGCTACAGTAAAATATTACTGCAGAAACCACAAATGAGAAGCACAGTATTTTTTAACCACTTTTTTTAACCAAAAGTAGATCAGGATCACTGGTTGCTTTCCCACTGAGCAGAAATTTGCCAAAATAGGATGTAAGGGTATATAAATTCTTCATAACTGGTTTTGATTAGTTCATCTTTTCTATCACCACACTTGTTTCTGGCAGCAGTATTTTTCCTGTTGGGGATAGTTCAATGATTTAAAACTTCCTTATATTGCTATGTTATGTTCTAACTTCTGACACCAAAATAATGTTATGATAACCTGGAATCATGTTAGGATCCCACTTCTGAAATAATGTCAGACTTGTAGGGGTAAAAGCCATAAATTGATTGTTTGATGATTGATTGATTATCAGCAAGTAGATTTTCCAATTTTCAAAGCAGCCTTGCTGACTTTACTTACTTCACTTGCAGTTTGGAAGAAAAACCTACAACTCTTACAAACATTAGCAAGTTTGAGATCCGGCCTATTGAAGGTAAAGAACAAACTGGGATATATTTGATGTGATGAAACTTCTGATGAAGTGATCTGAATAAAAGGAGGTTAGGTCTTGAATTAAAGAAGTCTGCCTTAGCCTGAGAAATGTTTTAGTAGCCCTCTGACAAAGAAAAGTTAGGTCAAGTTGTGACGTTTGAAGTCTTTGCTGAGCTCTTTTTCTTCTCCAGCAACTTTTTTTTTCATTTTACTGCTGTTGAGTATTGTATACATTTCTGTGCAGGGTTTTATACTCAGAAATAGGCTTTGATTTTCAATTTTTCTAAAAATATTTCTAAGTGCCTGGTGTTTGATTGAAGCATATACACTAAAAACTGGAGTCTCAAGATGTTATATGCTTTTGGATTTACTGGTACCAGGATCTAGTTTTGGTCCCCAGAGCATGTTCAATCCTTTCTCGCCACCACTACAAACATAATATTTAATTAATATCTTCTCTATATAAGAGCTAATCAGCAGTTTTATTTGGTTTACTTGCTACTGCCTGTTTTTTACCCTTAATGCTGAAAGATAGTTGAAAAATTCAACCCCAGATTTCCATTCAGGCTTCCTCAAAGCCCGGAGATTCTCAGCTCTGTGGAGATGCTTCATGTCTGAATGGGGAGCTTATGCTTCAAGCTAAAACCTGCTTTTGTAGTGTGACTAAATAAAGCAAATTTAGATTGTTTGCAGATTGCTGGCCGTGATGAAGGAGCACTGAAAACATTTGAACTGCTCTGCTTTGGCATCAATCTGTTGTGTAAAGAGGGAGCATATGGGCAGATCACGCAGGCCCCTTGGCTATTGCTGGCACCCCAGCAGGTTTCTGATCAGGGATGGCTGATACCCACACGTGCTGGTGAGGAGCCCTTCAGGATTTCCACTCCTCTCACAGACAGCTGGGATTGCAAGATATCCAGATAAAATATATACATATGGAAATGTTGGGGTTTTTTTTCCCTTTAACAGCAGACCAACAGTCATAAGGCTGTTGGTTTGTGAGATGGAACATATTCTAGTTTAACATTTGCGAGTGTAAGGGCTGTTATCTCAAAAACAAGGACAAATTGTGGGTACTTTTTGAGCTTAGCCTGGTAGTGCTTTTAACAGAAGTTTCTAGCAGCATTAACAATTTGTCTTATACACAAATTTTGGATATAGCTGCTCTAGCCAACAGTATGCAGACTGTGTTCTAATGCAATCCAAATTTTAATTCAATCTTAGTGTGATACTTTGGTGGTAATTTTAATCATGGTCTAGCAATGGCCCTTATTATTTGCTGTACCACAGAAAACTTCTTATTCTGAGTAGACTTTGCTGGTTTTTCCTTTTTGGCAGGTAAAATATTTTGCCAATTCTGACAAAAATGGCTAGTTCCTGCTGCCAGGATTCTTCATCCGCTCCCATCAGATTTCACTCATACATATTAATTTTCTCTGTGAAGTTTTTACCATGGATGAGCTTTATTACTTGGATAATAAGAGCACCTGATATGTACTAAAAAATGGATATTGCCACAAGACAGGTAGGGCTTACCAGGGAAGTGAAACAGAATAAGTTTCTGGTCTTGCACGTCAGAGGCTATTAAAAATGTTAAACTAATAATATGCAAAGAAGAAGAAAAATTGTTTGCATATTGCTGGTTTTAAACTGTTGGAATAGGCAGGAGAGCACATCGAGCTGGTTTGTGTAAGGATGGATTTGAGAGCAAACTGCAGGGATTCAGTGTCCCAGGTTTCTGGTGGTCACACCCTTTGCTGAAGTCGTGGCTGGTGTAGTTCCAGCATAGTCATCAAGGAGGTTGCTGGTCTTGTTCCCTCTGAAAAATAACATTGATTTGGTCCCATTTCCCTCCAGCCAGGGCTGCAATTGAAGTGGGCTGCTTTAAAATGGTTTGCTTTCTTATGGAAGTTGTGGTTTTGCTCTTGAAGTTGTTATGCATGGTGGTGTGGAGCTAAAATTCAGGGGATGGTTTAAGATTGCCTGTTCCTTCTGAAGGACAGCATGGGGGAGAGCTGCTGAAAAAAAATGATAAGAAAAGGGCATAGAAAAGTAAAAGGGATAGAAGCTGTTGTGTGTTGTGCTCCAGAGGGAATGGCTTGCTGAGTGAAGCCCCACAGGAGGTAAGGAGGAAGAAGGAGTAAAGAGGTTTGGGTTAATTTTTAGAGAGAACAATGATTCAGGGAGCATCTAGAGACTTACCAAGGGTCAAAAGCAAAAGGTGTGATCTCACAAGTCAAACTTTTGTTAAATAGTCTTATTTTGAACAAAGGAAACAGAAGTCCTGGAAGGAGAGGAACATGTAGTCCCATAAGAGCATTCTTTGGCAAAGGGGTTGTTGAATTAATCTGATGTGTTGCACAAGAAAAAGCTCTAATCCATCCCTTGTATGTGTGCTCAAAACCAAACAAATGTAAAACAGTTTCTTTTGTGTGTTATTTATAGCTGTTAGTCCTTGCAACAACTGCTCCTCTGCGATAACCTTCGGCTGCACTTTGGCTTTCCAGACTCTCAGGAATTCTGTGGAACAAGCTTTCTTCCACATCAGCTCTTAACTTTGGTTCCTGGCACGCTATCCACCCAGTGAGGCTCAGACCCCTGATCTCTGCCACACTGCTGCACACAAAGCAGATGTCTTGGGGAGGGAGTTCTCAGCCTGCAAGCAACAGGATGCTGTTTTGAGGTTTGTTAATCTTATTAATGTGTTCTAAGGTGGCCAAGAAAGTGATCTTTTTGGATTAAAAAGAAAAGGAACTTTTTTTGTGGGTGGTGTACAAGAAGGTGAAGTGTGAGAGCAAAATGACTCCATGGTTCTGTTTGAAAATGACAGTGAAAAGGAGCAAAAGTAGTTTGGGTACATCTCATGTGCTCACTATCTCCATTCCATCCCTCACGGGTCCAGCTCGGTGATGAGGATTATTACTGAAATTTGTTCAATATTGCTGTGGATGTGTCTGATCCATTGTCTTTCTTGTCCCTGAACCTTCTTTGCAGTCCATCAGTTCTGACTTGGAGATAATTTCTTGGCATTACATAATGTGACAAAATAAAGCCATTTTAAAGTTGAGTTGAAAACCTTCACAACAAGGCATAAGAGCTTTTACTTAGCTTAGTTGCCTTTGCTTATTAGCAGGTGAGTGCTATGCCACAAATTAATCCTTACCGTGCATAGATTTTATTTCAGTTTAGAATTAAATCAAGACTTCATTACAAACTCCTGATTTTACTGTCTAATATGTCAAGTTCTTGCTGAATGACAGTACAGATGGAAACCCAAAGTTTCTCCCTGCCTGGTAAAGTCATTGTGGTTTTGTTGCCTCATTTGCTTAGAGAATGTTTTAAGACCTGTTCTCTTGTTAGTTCCTATTTTATTAATTCATCACAAAGATCCATGCATTGATTTGAAACTCAGCCTCGCACCAGAGCATGTGGTTGGGTTCTTCTGAACACTCAGTTAATTTTCCAGATGAGTCTGTTTGGTCACTGGCTCTCTGATGCTGTTAAACCAGGAGTTATGAATAGGGAATGTGGACCCTTCACACATTACTGTTCATGATCTGCTCACAAATGGTTCTCATGACTCTGATTTCTTGCAAAATTGATCAGTCTTAAAGCACTTATCATTATTCCTGCTGTGTTCAGTGCCCAGCTCCACAGCATTTTATTCCCAGGTTGGAGCTGTAGGATTGTAGTAGGCAGATACTTCCAAACAGAATGGAACAGGTTATCAAAAATTTCAGTAACTATAGCATGATCTTCTCGATAAGAAGAAAAGGTACTGGAAGCAGAGATTTGCTGTATGCCTCTTGATTAAAATGTGATTCCCAAGTTATTCAAAAGCATAGTTAATTGCTGTTTTAATTATACAGCCTCGTTATATTTCACAGCAATTTCAGATCCCAGCAGGCTGAAGCATGGTGCAAACATGTTCCCTGAGATAACAGGACACAAGTAAAAAAATCATCACCTTGATAACTTTAGCTTCCATTTTTTCTGGCAGCATTCTGATGGCCCAAGTTTGTAACATTTTTCTATTTAAAGAAATGTTGTCTATTTTGTCATGTGTTTTACTGGGAGTTTTTAATGGATTAATTGTAATAGAATCAGCGAGTGATGGTTGGACACATGTTACATCAGGTGGGAGCAAAGGAGAAAATCAAAATATCTAGTTGAACTTTTTAACATTCATAAAATGTTCCCTGAAATTGATTTGGGAGAAATGGTGTGCACTGGTTCCCAGTTCACCATCTCTACAATTCCTCTACAATATATTTATGTGTTTTTAAAAGCTTTCCCCAACAGAAAAATTTCCTTCAAAATAAAATCTAGTTATGTCTGCATTTATACACTAACTTGCTCACAGAGATTTTGATCCCATCTCCTTAATTCATGTGGTGCAATTGGAGACCACTTAAACTGAAGTCTTTAGATGATTAAAATTGCTGCATCTAGCAATCAATTGCTACTAAAGAGGCTACACACAAAGAAAAAATAATTTACTCTCAAAGAAATTATGTGAAATTTAGATCTCAGTACTTGATTAAAGGAATAACGTCCTAAGGGGATCTGGAAGGATCACAGAGCCATAGGTAGGATTGAGGAAGAAGCTACAGCAATGGAAGGAAATGAAACTCAAATAATTTTAAGGAATGAAGATATAAATCCATGTCAAAATATCATAGCAGAACTAATGAGCAGAATGCAAGCAAGGTAATAGACCTCTCAGAGGTAAAGAACGGCCTCCCTATGAGGAAAAAGCTTTAACTTGCATAACTTGAACTGCTGAACAAAAATTCCCAAAATATCTCAGACAGCAAGAGCCACGGGCTATGCTTATCCCTGGAGAAGAACATGGGAGCAGTGAGGGCACAGCAGCACTTGGGTGAGCTGTGAGGAGCAAAGCTGTGCCCCACTTTCCTTGCTCATACTTAGATGTATTCTCCAAAGTAAAGGATTAAAGATGTGGGAAATAAACTGATGTTGAGGTTATTGAGGGAGTCAGAGTCACTGTGATGTTCTGAAAATAATTTTGAAAACGTATAAACAATCCCTGACCCTTTTTAGTGTTTGAGAGGTATTGTCATTCTTTTTCTGTCCAACAAAACTAGATAGAAGATAAAATTATTTGGTTTTCCTATCCCAAGAGTTATTATTTTTAGAACTACTGTGAGGATAAAACCAAAGCCTACTATTTAATTTTAAATCACTGAGAAGAAAGTGAGATAACAGTTGCATGTGATGTCTACAATAGACTTATATCTTGCTTCTTTTAAAAAAAAATTGAGTCTGAGATAGCTGGCAAAATCCAAACAAAGGGTGCCCTGCATTTTATGAGCAACAGTCTCACTCTCTCTGATTAGGCCTGTTTTTTCTGTTTGAGCAGACACATTTAGCTATGCCTTGTGCATACTAACAGAAAAGATTTGTACTCTGGAACAAATCTAGGAGCTGACAATTGTTTCATGTAGTATCTGTATCCATAATGGCAAATCAGTGTTAAATCTTGAATCATGGTGTCCTTTGGCTCATGCTTAGCTCCTGTTACTCTTAATAGGAGTTAAGTGTGTTAAAAGGATACAAAATGGTCTGACATTCTGTTTTGGAGCCCACAGCTTCTGAATGCTGCTTTGTTGAGTGGCTTTTCTATTTTAACCAATGGTGAAGGGCTTTTGTAGCATTACACCTGCCTGCATGTTGAAATACAAGGCACAAATAATTGTTTCTAGGAGAAATGCCATCATGGCATTTTCTGTAAGGGATGTACAAAGTGCAAATCCTTTGGAAGGGCAAAGCCTCAGCAGGGGAGAATGTGCAGAGAATTCTCACAGCACCCCTGAACACTGCCACAATCAAAGAGGAACTCCAAACTCTTTTCTCCTCAGTAATTTTTTTCAAAGCTCTCCCTCAGGGAAGTCATGGGAGGAGATGAAGAGGTAGAAAGACTTTTCTCAGTCCTTTTTCTGGCTGCCTGCTTGGGTTTTGCCTTTATTCTCTCTGTTTCTCTTTGATGCAGATACGTAGGCAGTCCCACTGAACAGTACTGAGGGAAGCCCTTGTTATTTATCTGCCTTCTGTACCTACTTTCTCTTTGGGCCTGTCACGAACATCAGTGCTGAGTGCAGGGGGCAGGGTGCTGCTTTTTCAGCACTCTAGTGGCAAACAGGAGGTTAAAGGCCTTCTTGTCCTTCTCAGAAGTGAAATGGAGAACCTGAATTCCTGTGTGATGCACCTGACCTGTGGAAATGTTAGTCTTAGGTCCTGTGCATCCCTTGAAGGTGCTAATCATCAGGAATTCTCTTTTTTTTTATGACAAAATTTGTTACATTTTTAGGTTGCTAAATATCTTCTGTATAACCTGAGGCTTGTCTTTCATCAAAATAGAGTTTGGTTTGTCAAATTCCAGCCACATCTCTTGCAAGTATTTGTCTAGGCATGTGTTGCTCTGTGCAGTACTATGTTTTGTGACACCTTGTGTTAATATGTTACCTTGTAGTCACAGTTAATATTTAAAGCAAAAATCTCTTTTCTTGTTGCCTTTCAGAAATTTGTGGGTTCATTTCCAAAATGTAGTCATTTGAACCTTTATTGAGTTGTCTCAGGAAATTTTATTGCAAGGTATTTCATGATCAGAAAACTCAGTAATTCACCGTATCTATTCATATCAAACTGCGGACAGAGTTTGGGGGGGATTGGCAGAAAAAATTGTATGGCATCTTTGTTTCTTTTTTTTAACTGATGAAAACCACAAGCTTGTGTAAAAACAGTTTTCAAGGATAAATGATTGGTAATGACAGGAAGAAGGAAAAAGTTACAATCAAGATAGAATGTGATTCAGGAGATCTGTTAATATTCTAGACCCCTTGGAGAAGTGAAGTCATTAAATACCTGTTTTATCTCAAACTTATTATTTTAATGCCTTTCCCCATACTTTTATAGCATATATTAAGAAGAATTGGTTTAAATCCAGTTAAATAATTGCGACATTAATTTAATCAGTAAAGAGAGAACTCACAAAATTTACTTGTGGAATTGCAACTGAAGCTTTGAGAGATGTTTACATTGTGGGCCAACACAAGTGGCAAATTGTGAGTAAGGCTTTGTGGTGTTTCATTTAAAGAAGTTACCTCAAAGATTGACACCTGCATGGCTCCAAGAAGTGTGGAGTTTGTCAGGTAGTTTGTCTAAGGTCTTGTGGACTGCACTGAGTCTCATTGCCTGGTGCTCTGCACAGTTGTGAGTCAACTTGTGAGCTGCTTCAGCTGGCTGAAAAGACACTCAGCACACCTTCTGAAGCTCTAAAACTGTTTTTAAAGTAAAATGTAGACCCACCTGGAGTCAGGTCATGTCTTCACCCCTGCACCTACAGGGTCAGAGTGCTCTCTTCTCCTTTCCTTGATTTCAAAGTTACATTAATTACACAAACTGATTGAATAAAGCCTTTGTGGGTTAATGTGTTGGAGATTTGCCTCTATCTACCTTTTAGGTGTCCCTGTGTCCCCAGGGTGTGTTTTTCAGCCTGGGATATCTTTTATGTGCCCTCTCTGCCTGGCAAGTATCTTCTGCAGCCCTGGGGCTTTTGAGGAGAGACCTCCAAGAACTTGGAGGTTTGTGTTTCTGACCACATGAACGTGTTCACCTTGGACCGCATGCATTTCATCTTTTAATCCATCTGTGTGCCACTTTGCCTGCACCTTCTTGTCACAGCCTGTGACCTGTGGACTGGACCCCAAGCCCCACCATATCTTGCTGTAAAAAGCCCCCAGCCCCAAACAGGGTTTTTGACAGGGCATTGCCCCCCAGGTTTCTCTGCCTTGAAGCATATCCCATTTTCAGTGGCTGCTGTGAATTATTTGAACACATTTCATTTGTTCCTCAGGACTGCTGTAATTTAAACTACATGTGACACAGTTCTCTCTCTGGCATTTAGAAGAACAATACAAATTTCCAATCAAAAAGCTCATACAACATTTTGGCAGGAAATGTGCACGTTCCATTTGAAAACCCATTCTGCTGTGATTTGAAATCACTATTTACTGACATCCACCTGCACAACCTGATTCAACCAACAGTGTTGCAGCAGAGCTTGCTTTCTGAACTCAAACCACTATGGCCATACAGTTCTAATTTGTTTTGTTCAATAGCACACATTCTTTTAATATACCCTGTTAAAAATAAATGTGCCTTGTCATTGCTTCTGGAACGAGCCAGGCACATCACCTGTATCAGTTTGCATTTCAAACATGTCTCAGTGTGTGCTTCAGTTGCTGGTTGTGTGCAAAGTTTCAGAAGAGTAAATTTTGAAAAAAAAAAACCCTATTGCTCTAAGGATATTTTTTATTCCTCTGGAGAGCAGTATTTTCAAACTGAGGAAAATACCTTTCAGGAAAATGCTGTCTCTTGGGAGGAAGGAATAAAATCGTATGAAATAATAGTAAACTAGAAAAGTATCAGCATCCCATGGGATATGGGATCCCACAGGAACTTTGAAATAGTTTCTTTACAGAGCAAACTTATCATGTTTGAGGATACTACTGTGGAAAACACGAAGTTAGAGGAAGGGATTTTGGGAGGTCAGCCTCTACATTTAAATGAGTCATCCTTAGACACAGGAAACTTCAGGAGGAAATCTATTGAAGTTCCTTGTTTTGTTGTGTAATAAATGACCATCCCTACAAAGCTGTGTCACAGATTTGTCCAGGAAGCTTTCTTAAGCTTGCCTGCCTTGCTTATTTATTATGGAAAAATTATCAACCCTATTTGTTCTTTATGTACTGGAATTTTATAATATGAGTGTTGTTAGAAAATACACATTACATATTCCTGTCCTCTTGGGAGGAGAGATACATATTTAAAAGGAAAGAATTGTATAGTCTATGAATTTTGGTTTTATGTGGACACCATTTTCTCAATTCCAATTCTTGGATAGAAAGAAATGTTTTGACCATGAACCTGTTTCCATTAATTTTCTTAATTCTTCCTGAGAAGAACCTGAAAAGCCATGAAGATTCAAAAAGGTAGAGAAATAGGGACTTGATGATCTTGGATAAACTCATAATGTCAGAATAGCCTGAATGTTGAGGGAATTTAGTCATATTTTAAGCCTAGAGCCATCTGTGTGCTACACTTTCTCCTTCTTGTCTCATTTTTGGAGAGCCCTTCAGCCTTTCCTCACCCCCTGGTAGGAGGTTGGATGATGTGTGTACTTTGCACTTGGCTTGGTGGATTCTGGTGTTGCTGAGAGGGGAGAGAGCTGGATGGGAATATTGCTTTAGGAAAAGGTGCCAAGACTGTGTTTGATGTGAAGATAGCTGAAAACATTTTTGAAAATGCAAAGGTTTTGCTTCTACTCCAAAGCTTTGCTTATAAAATAGAAGGTATCTGTTAAATACTTTCTGTCTTGAAGGAAATAAAGATCCTGAAAAACGACTTCTGCCCCTTTTTAGTGTCATTGAGAGGCTTTATGAAGAGCAGTGTTCAAGAGTAAGTATTTCAGCACAGTGTTCAATGACTATGGATCAAAGGTTTATTATCTGTTGTAAATTTGGGCCAGTTCTTGTTTGTAGATCTGACTCTTGTTTCTACCGAAGTTAGCTCTTTATTCAGATTTACTGGGGGAGGGTGGGTGTTTTTTGAGTTCTTTTAATGCCTGTAAGTGTCAGAGGTTCAAGGATCAACGCCCTTTTAAATCCTGAAAGACAAATAAGTTTGCATCTTTTGAATATACCTCAATACAATTGTTCTGATACAATTATTGAAGACCCTTTGTTTCTAACAAAGCCATGTTTCTATTCCATGCTCTTTTCTGAGGTATTTGCACTTAATTTTGTTCTGTCTGGCAGCATCTATTTTCTCCAGAATTGTTTCTCTGAATCTTGGAGTCCTAAAATTCTTCTTTACTTTTTTTTCCTTTCCAAATTTTTTCTCAATGTGGTTTGCTCATTTCTAGTCCTTAATGTCTAGGGAATTATTTTAATGGTGTCTGAAGATATGATGATAATCTTATCTACAGATAGAGAAGGGAAAACAGCCACTTTATGTGTGGGTTTCATCAGTAAAAAATACAAAGAGAGTGTTTAGAAAAAGCAGCCAGTGCAATGTGACTTTTGATGTGATAAAGACATTTGGGAAATATCTAAATCTTGCCAGGGGTTTAGAAAACACTTGGCCTAATGAAAGGGAGGATTGAGATACAACAGTGTCCCAGAAGAGTGACTGCCAGTACTAATTTTTAGTTTTTGGAAAACACTGCCATTTTGGATTAAATCCACCAGCAGCCTAATTTCAATGTGAGTTTTACATGGCTCTTCACAATTCCAGGTGAATTTAAACCAGACCTATGTCTTTGTTATTACTATATTCCAGGCTATGCTTTGCTTCTTGTAAAAGTCTCACAAGGCTGAAATTGTTGCTGGCCACTTGTGGCCCAGGGCAGGAGAATGATCTTTGCATGACACGTAGTCATCAATGCATCCTTTGTTCACAACCTCTCGGCAAGCTCAGCTTATTTTGGGGCAGGTGTGGCAAAAAAGATTAGAAATCTGGTGTGGGGAAGAGTTTCCTTCCTTGTGGACAGTTCTGGGTCATGAAATGTGTAGTTGTACATTCAGTGAACTTTAAACTTTCTGTTGTTAGAATTTATTTTTTTCTTTAAACTCAAGAACAGAAAATGTAGAGACTATGAATTTTTTTTTTTTTTTTAGGGATCTGGGAAATTGCCTCAGGTGATTATATCCATTAGTCAACTGCAGCAAGAAAGACTTGAGTCTTTTTTTGAAGGAGGCTTGGAAAAGGGATAAAAAGCTGCCTGAGTTTATTAGACAAAAATCTTTGTAAAAAACCCTGAAAAGTGGATGTAATAAACCCTCTCTTTTTTTTGAGACATGGGAAATCTCAGGGATTTTAAACTGTCTGGTATCAAATACTGCATAGAGGATAATTAGCTGAGTTGAAGAAATTGCAGATTGATGTTGATGTGGCATGGTGAAAACAAGCTGAAGGAAATTCACCCATGGGCTGTGTTAAAAAAGTGAGTAGGAGAGGAGGGAAATTTTATTTCATGTTTCCATTTAGACTGGCACAAAAAATGGAGGTGTTATGACATATAGAAGGTGTTTCTGAAGTAGGAAGGGATGAAAATGTAATACAGGAATCACTTGCTAGTAAGGTATGACCTTTCATTTTTGACTGGTGCTTTTTGCCATATCACCTTTTGGGTATCATCAATGGGCAGAGCAGGTATTTTAGTGGTCAAGATAGGAAGAGAAAGAGACTTCTTGGGTTTACATCCTCTATATGTTGTTTCACATACTTCCCTCTCCTGATAACCCTCCTGTCTAAAAGAAATAATTTTGTTTTCAAGCTCTAAGACTCTCTCCATCTTCCCCAGATAATCCATCTGTCAGCTGTTGACCTTAGCAGCAATAGTCAGATTTAATGTGCAGAAGTAACAAAGCAAAATATCAGTGCGGGGATTCCAGTTAAAAGAAAAAAAATTATAAATTTTGATTATTTTAATGAATTGTACATAACAGAAGAGTTGGGATACATCAAGGAGAGTCTTTGCTTTGTCTGCAGACCAGATGCCTTATCTATAGTATAAAAAACTCGTAGCTTACAGCTTGGGATGTTTTTGTTGTTGGTTGGGTTTTTTTTTTAATCCTTTCTATCTCTTCTTCCCCAGAATAAGATTCCTGCTCTGTTGCATCATCTCTCATTTAACTTTGTACTTAACTTAAAAACTTCATGACAGAAGAAATACATCATATTACTGTCCTGTTTTCTTCTTTTGGTTAAGGTTTAGCCTCAGTTAAATCCACACTGGCCCTGTTCTAGCTGAGTTTTAGTGCTTTATGTGTGGGGTTTTGATTGTCATGATATAAAGAGGACGTAAAGCTGTTAGAGAGCATCCAAAGGAGGGATACAAGGATAGTGAAGGAATGGTGAGGAAGTCATACAAGGAGTGGCCAGGGACACTTGGTCTGCTCAGCTGGAGGAGACTGAGGAGAGACCTCACTCAGTTACAGCTTCCTTGTGAGGGGAAGAGGAAGGGCAGACACTGATCCCTGCTCTCTGTGACTGTGACAGGACCCAACAGGCCTGAAATTGTGTCAGGGGAGGTTTAGGTTGGATATTAGGCAAAGGCTCTTCCCTCAGAGGATGTTTGGGCCCTGGAAGAGCTCCCCAGGGAGCGGTCACAGCACCAAGCCTGACAGAGAAGCCTTTGGACAATTCAAGCACAGGGTGTGATTTTTGGGGACACCAGTGCAGGGCCAGGAGCTGGACTTTGATGGCCCTGGTGGGTGCCTTCCAACTCAGAATATTCTGTGATGTCTCAATCTTATCTTAATCACCTGGAAACTAACAACATTTTTGTAAACTCTGTGTGTTGTAAAACAAGGGAGGCTAAATTCATCCCCAGTGAGACTGGACAGAACAGCAGAGAGGCTTTGCACAGGAGAAGTTTACTCAGCCTGGCAGGGAATGCTGTGGGCTGTGCTGAAATGGTGCTACCCCATTAAATAAACTACACCATAGTGATCAAAGCAAGTTTCCACTTGGTCTTCTTGAGGTGGATCAATTGGTAACACTAGACAAGAAAGGAAGATGAGGAATGCAGTTCACTGTTTTATTCCAATTTAGTCTTTGCTTATAACAGCAGGAGATAAAATAAGGTGGAAATTCTTTGGCTGAATGGACATTCAGAAGATGGGCCTCTGCTCTCCTACACCTGACAATGTGTTTCGTGACTGTCTGAGCCAGGACTGAGTGAGGAAAGGATTGTGGCTGTTCTTGCAGGGTGGCCTTTACTTAGCAAAATTAGAAAATTCAGTAGGTGTGCTTGGAATTTTTATTCTGCTGCACACTGTACTTACTTGTGTGGCATTCTGCTCTTCAGTGGGAATGTGAGCTCCCTGGGATTTGATGCAGGTATTCCTTCTTGAACACTTAAAGCCAGTGTAGTAACTACAGGTGTCACTGCATTCATTAAGCATTTAACTCCTGGTTTAATGAGTGTATCATTTGGGTTTATCCACACATTTTTATTCTTACCTAATTGAGAACCTAAAGGATTAACAGGATGGGCACAAACTGTAGTACTTTTATTCTCATGCTTTTAATTTGCATTTTGACTTCAGCTCTGCTTTAACACTGATAATGCACAAAGCCCAGTGATATTATTACACTTTGACACTGAATTACCAGATAAATGACTTGTCAGAGTTCATTTATGTTTCTGAATGTTAGGCAAAGAGTGACAGCTGCGTGGAGCTTATAATTCAGCAATCCATTATCGCAATGAAGGAAAGCAGCTTCCCCTGAAAAACAAAATCTTGGGGGCCTAGATAAGGTGGTTTTAGATTAAAAAATGTGATTGTGTGCCAAATAAGAGGATTAGTTCTAGAAGTCAGATGATGCCAGAGGAAAAGAGATACAGTGACTTGTCTCCTTTTGAGCTAAGAGCAGAATTTTGGATGATCACCAGGCACCTATACTGGAGAAAGTTTTCTCCCCTTTAAAGGGGAAAAAGAACAAAGTTTCTGATATTGTTCAAATTCAGTTCTGTGTTCAATGTGTTCTGGTTTGCACTTTTTTGATATCTGTGATCTCTGTTCTCTGCTGGTCAACGTGATGTGACTTTTCAAAATATCTGAGAAAGAATGAAGGCAGAAAGTAATTTAAAAACTTGTGATGGCACTCTGATGCAAAAAAAAACCCTTCTGTATTTCAAATTCAAAATTCTTTAACTATGAGGGAAATTTATTTAGTTTCCAGGGGAGAAAAAAGAAAAACTAGCAAAAACTAAGGAAATCCCTGCTGTCTCTCCTGGTCTTCTTGGCATCATTTCTTGCATCACCTCAGGGTTACTTTGCCAAAACCTATTTGTGCACTGATTATCTGTATTTTAACATTTCTTAGTTCTCCCAACACTGATAAAATTTTAGATGTTGTTCTATGGCCTTTGAGATGGGAGAATAGTGTTGATTGTCTCTGTTAAAGAACACCCTCTGATTACTGGAATTTCAGCCTTAACTATATTAATTTGCAAAGAGAATTTTATAATTATGTGTAGTCATCACTTCAATTCACAAAAGACACGTGTGGCATGTGGAAATTAGAGCTCTAGAGATAAGAAACTCCCCCTCCCCCACCTAGGATGTGTAATTAGAGGTGCTCATTTAGTGGATCAGTTCTCAATTATCCGTTAAGTGTAAGTATTTGAGTTAGAGATGTTCTTTTGTCTAACGTGACTGAACATAATTTAGCTTGGAGGATGTGAGGTGTTGGCTGCTGAAGGCAAACTGACAGATGACATTTCTTATAAATTGTATTTCTGAACATGAAACTCGCTACGTGAAGCCCCTGTTTATCCTGGAAGGGAGCTGGGAAGTTAAAGCAGAGCTAGGAATATATAACATTTTGTAGGGAATACTTCCAGGGACGTGCTGAGTAGTTTCAATTTATTGTAATGAGGTTTTGGTGTAATAAATACACATAGTAAATTGCAGAGGAAGCATTGGACAGGATTGATGGTGGCTATAACAAAGCTCTGTTTATGGATAGGTACATAAAAAAGATCAGATACTGCCACTCTCTAATTCAGACACCCTGCTGCTGAAAGAAAAATCTCTCTCAAAGAGTTTGATCACTGGAAAAAAGGAATCCACATAAACCTGTTTGTGTGCATATTTATGTGGGTTTTCTGCTTTGTTTTGGTTTTAATTTCTGGCAGTATCTGTGGCTACTTTGTAAATGTTTCCACTTTCTGGTGAGTGTCATTTTTTGTTTTAATATTTTAAACTGTGGCACTTGCAAATGCTTTGTACTTACTTGCTCAGTTTCATATTAATTTTTAAATATTCTGAACACCCAGTAAACTACATTGCTGGAAAGTTTAACTGAAGTTTAGTAATGCAGAGGAGTCTCTGTACAGGAAGCTAGAGAGTGAATTAAAGCACACATATGGCTCTGTCACACATCATCTGTCTGGTTGTGTTTTTTTTGTTCCATTGGTTTTTTTTGGAGCAGGGAAAGGGTAGCGTTACCCAATGTAATAGGTGTAGGTACAACCTTTTCATCTTCAGCAGATCTTGAGCACCACCGTTCTCTAAAATCCCTTATTTAGGGGACAATGCATAAGACTTGGGCAGCTGGTGCTAATGGAATGTTCTCAGAAAGGTCAGACTGATTTTGGGTGATGTGATTTGCCTCAATCCTTTCTTGCATGTTCCCCCTTATTGCAGGTTTAGCTTGTCTAAAACATTAATTTAGATTTCTCTTATAATCCTTATTGTCCTTGGGGATGTGTACTAAGCTGTCTGGTTGCTAATCTATTAATCTTGTTTTTAAATGTTTAAATATTGGACTGCACCCTTATCACAAAATTCACCCAACACCAGATAGAACACGGGGGGCTGGATAATGAATTTAACAGCAAAATCAGCACTTGTGCTTCTTTTGCATATTGTTTTGGGGTTTTTTTCAGAGTTTTCAGTGTCAAAGTTTCATACTCTAAACCAGATGTTTATGTCCACAAAACAAAGTTTTAGGCTGACAGCCTTAAGTTCACCTTAGAAAATGCAGGAAACCACTCATCCCCTCTTCTCTTGTTACCAGTTTATACCCCCTCCTTTTCCTTTCAGGTGTTTCTGGTTGGTAGCATCTCACTGAATGAGTGGCAGCCATTCCCAGTTGAAAAATGCTGCTCCTGCTTGAGAATAAAAAAGCTGCTGAGTCCTGATTTGCACCCCCCCTTTAAATGAATTGACCTAGAAACAGATTCCTCTTTACTTCGCACAGAGGTGCTCGTTGTAGCTGAGGGATGAAAACAGCAGTAAACTGGGAATTCACCCTGTGCCTTTCTACTCTCTTTTAGGGTGACCTCAGGTGTTCTGGGGTCAGTAAAGCCTGGGGCAGGGTGCTGGTACTGCACTCAAGGCCTCCAGCTCTGGGCTGTGCTTGGCACTGGTTCAGACTGGGCTCTGAAGGGGGTGATCAACTTGCACAGTGCAAGGATTTCTCAACTGGAGCTGTGTCAAAGCAAGGGTCTTCTGTGATGGACAAAGACACATGCACATTTTGGCTCAGAATAGTTGGGTTTTGATAAAAACCTGGCTTGCATGAAAGGATATAAAGCCTTGAGGGCCTGTTTAAACCCTGGAATCATGCCCAGTTATTGTATTCTCTGCCCCAACCCCCCTCTCATCACTTAGTTTAAAACCAAGCTTTATGAGTAGATTTATTTTTCTTTCCAAACCCCTTTCATACCATAGATACAAAGCAGAATAATTAAGCTTTTTACTGGTCATTTGCTGTTGTTTTGCACAGATTTATTTCAGCTAAGTGGCTTTCAAGTGTATGCAAAGAATGATAAGAGAAGGTTTTACTCGAGCACTTAAACTATAAACCATCTGTCTCTGAAATGTGGGGTTGGTTTCCCATCAAGTTTTAAAAAAACTTACTGATTGCTTAAAAGCAGCAGGATGAAGTAGGGCATGGTGTAATACTCCTAAGTAGGTTTGTCATGGCTGCAGGAAGATATAATTTTGAAACTGGGCCTTCACTTCTGCTCAGTGTATTTGTGTTTTTCATGTGCCCAAAGTCAGATTGGGTTGTATTGAGGGTGGGGTATAAGTAAAGTGCTCAAGTTTTATGCTGATTTGTGCCACAGGTGATGTTTTCTTGGTTATTAATCAGCTTGGAAACATTTCTTATGCTTTTTCTTGTCTTGCTTTGTTTCCATGGGCTTTTGTGTGTAGATGTACATCCTCCTCAGTAATAAATAAATGCATTTTTCACCATACAACTCAAATAATTGGGAGGCTTGATGCATGGTTGTCTAAAGAAAGGATGGATTTCTTTCTCTTTAAATATAATATATGTATTATATATTATATTCGGATGTATATCTATTTGGATATAATATATATGTCAAATTCCTTTATATAATTATCTAATTAGGGCTAATCCATGATATGTGGATGTCCTCATGTAAATGTTCTTCCCATCTGGATGTCGATGACACAAGATATTGTCCCTTTCCATGTTCTCCTACTGTAGTTACCTTCTCTAAATCTGTGTCATGCTTCTAAAGAGCAGTTTGGAGTGTGGATGTGGGAAAAACCTGCTTTTATTCCCAGAATAATTCACTATTTGTAAGGATGAGGCATATGTTTGTATACCTTCTATGAATATAGGATCTTAGAAAGGCTTTTAAGAAGGTGGAGGTGAGCCAGTGGCTCCAACACCTGGACCTGGCCTTGTCCAGGGTTTGGTTCCTGCACTGTTTGCTGAGACTTGCGCCCCTGGCTTGGCAAGTTGGCATCAAAGGGAGTGAAAATTTGAAAACAATGGTTGTAAACATTTTGTAGCCTGTGCTGACAGTTATCCAGGGTGGAAATTATTGATTGGCATGTTTTGGAAAGCAGTTAGGAAAGTATCCAGGCTTAAGGGGAAGAGTACTGGAATATGTAACAGTTAAAAGACGGAGCCTGTTTGCAGTTCATCTGAAAGTATATGGTAATTTTGCAACCTTCATTATGACAATTTCACCACGGGGAAAAAAACTCTCATTATGTGAGCATTGACATGCTTTGATTAAAATTTTAAATGTGTGTGACAAGTGCAAATTTTCCCACATTTACCAGCATGTGGAGAATCTGCAGGGGGTTTGAGGACCTTTTCTGATAGATGAATAAAGAGTATTTTACTAGAACTTCTTAATGAAGATGTTATATCTTCAGTCTCCAATTTAACTTGAGCTCTAGTTACACTTACCAGAAAAGCTTGTAGATTTCAGATTCCACAAAACAACTCTTCATGCTCTTGAAAGTGCAGAGGAAACTTTTCCTTTGACTCAAGAACAGTCTCAAAAATTAAATCAGTAAATGTCTGGATAGGTTTTAATCCCTGGTTTTGAAAGTATGGTGTAAATGTCTGCTTACATATCCCTGTCCTCTCGGGTTTGACCTCATCTGGCCTCTTCTGGAGAGTGTATTTGAGCTCCTGGACATGACTCGTGCTGAGTGCATGGCTTGAACAGCAGTGCTAATGCAGTAATTTCACCTCCTTGCAGGTTCAAAGCAAATGCAGAAGGACTAAACTTACAGTTGTTGCATGAAATGATGGGGAGGCCAAAAGTTTTTTGGAAGCTGGCACTATTTGATGATGGGTGCAGCTGGGAAATAGATTGCAGGTTTTATCCTCTCTGCAGTAGTTGTGCCGCTCCAGCTAAAAGGGAGCTTGAACATTAGGCAGGATAAGCAGAAGGGCCTTTAGCCTGTGTTTTCTGGCTTCTAAATATTGCAGTGGAAGCTATGGACCTCTACAGGGAAGAACCTCAACAGAGAAAAATGTTAGTGAAGGACTTGTTTGCAGTTCAGTGTGTTTGTGGAAACGTTTTTTGAAAATATATCAGGTGTCCCAGAATGAAGATTTCTGGGGACCTATCGAGTATTCAAGAGCAAAAAAGAAAGGATAAAAGATCCAAGCCCCTGGATGTGTAGCTTACAAGCAGACAGGAATCTTCAAACAGCAGTGTCAACCTGATCTGCAGCTGGGAAAGCCCACAAATCTTTCCCTGGAGGGTTTCAGACTACTCTTCTCCCTGTAAGAGAAAGCGCTCTGTTGGTTCCCATTATCAGCTAGATAGTTTAAATTCTTTCAGTGGTTTTAAATATGCCAGAGTGTGAAAAGTTGTTAGGTGGACTCATGGATGAAAAATTCATGAAAAACACAGAAATGCAGATGTAATGTCTGATTGAGCAAGTCTTGAAATTATGGATTTCTTGATCAGGAAAAATACAAAATTATATTAATGTCCATATACTTTTTTTAAAGCCCCTGTTGTTGGCTCTCAGTAGGCACAGGATGTTGGGTTGGGCTGTCTGTTCTCTGAACCAGTGCAACCATTCTTTTGTTCTTAGTAGAGCTGGGACTGCACTTTCCTGGCCTTCAGCTTCACCCCAAGTTGTAGATAATGCAGGAGGTACCAGGGGAAGGTCTGCCTATGGGAAAAGGTTGTGGAATTGAAATTCCCCAGATGAAATAACTCAGTGGAGCACCTTTCTCCTAGGGTGATTAACAAGCCAGTCTGTTGAAAGGCCTCAACAATGCTGCCTTTAGACCCTGCTGGCAAAAAAATCTATAATTTTTTTCTTTATGGTAACAGTTGCAGTTCTGTTGCATATAAGCTGAAATCCAGTACCTGAGTGCTTTCCAAATCTTGTGCCTGTCCAGGCAGGAGGACAGCCTGCAGAACCCCCTGCTGTCTGGCATGTAAATACTGGGGTTTGACCTTTTCAAAAGTTGCAGTGCAAAAGCAAAAGTGCAGAACTTCTGTCTTGACAAATGTAATTTTTGTCAGCACTGAAAATCGACAGTTTCACCTGGGCAAAAATGGTGTAAATTGGAAGTTGAATGAAACCCATTACCCTATTTGTCCTGGACTTTCTTTTCTGCTGTTTGTGTCTTTCCTTGCTCAGAGAAGGTTTCAGATTAATATCTACGCTTCATTTAGCAGGGAAGGTGTGTGGATTTTCTGTCTTTTTGAGGAAAATTACTGTCTGTCAGTACCATGCCCTCCAAAGACAGAGGCTTATCTGTGAAACCTCCTTACAATTATTGTGTAATGAATTCCTACCAGTTCATTAAAAGTGAAAATCACCAAAGAGACCTTTTAGGGCTAATCATGTATGCTGTAAGCTTCGGTGTAAGCACAGTGTAATCTGAGCAGGCAGATAAGACCTTGTCTCTGTGGTAATCTTTTAATATTGTTCAAAGTTTTAAACAAAAATAGGCTGAATGTGAAATTTCTGTAGTTCTCATAAAGCTACACTGAATAAAGGGTTTCATTTTTGATTTGGGAGACATTAACTCCTGCCGACAGGTCCATCTGCCTGACACAGGGAAGGGTTTAGTTATTTACAAACCTCACCAGACTTGTGGCAGGTTGAATAGAACTTGCCAGAAAATAGTTTGGATTGTGGGTTGGTTTTCAGTACTTACTGTAGGAGTTGGCATATTTTATTTTCTAAATTAAAACAGTTTCTCACATCTTAAACTATTAATTAATTAAGGTTTTCACTGTCATATTCTCTTTTTTTTTGTGTAAATGACTAAAGTTTTCTATTTAGGCTTTTCTATCCAAAATTATGAGCCCATGAATTTGTAAGCACTGGGCTGAGATGCTTCATATTTCAGGGAGTATTCACAGTGCCAAATTTGAGATCTACTGCTGATTTGTGGATCTCTTTCTGCATTGCCCTCTTGAAAATTTCATTTTTTTGTGCTGAGAGTTGTGATATTTCTGTGATCAGATTATCATAGACAAAAGAGGGAACAGGGATATAGTTTAACCTTTCTCTTGTTGAAGTGCTTTTTTAATTACAGTTTTTAATTGAGATGGGGACACTCTAGAACCTCAGATGTGTGAAAAAGCTGTGGGCAGAAGCAAAGTAATTGAATATGAAACAACATTTTAAAATCCAAGATTAATGGCTGTTACATTGAATCGTGTATTTGTGCTCATTTCTAGTTCTAAACTGATTTCAGCCATGCAGGAAAATGACCTGCAATGCCACAGCTGACATTTCAGTCAAGATGTTTATTCAAGATACTCATTTGTACTAAAAGTAAATTAAAAAAAAAAAAACTTTGAGTATTTTTCCTGGTGAAAGTATGTTTTTCTAAGTCTGTTACAAAGACGTTTTTCTTTGTTTTTTTCCATAGGGAAAAATGTGTTTTTGGTGAAAATTGAAATATTTAGACACTTACCTGAGAAGTAAAGGTAACAATCTGCTCTTCTGCTTCACACACCCATTTTAGTTCATTCAGGTGCTGAACCTCACTTGGGGGTCTGTGGTAGAGTATTAAAGATTATCACTGTTTTGAAAAACAGAATATATAAACAAAAGAGTATTGCTGTGACAGGAAAGCAAACCAAGCATCTTTATCTTTTCAACACACAGTGAGTAACTGTTGAAAGGAACTAATTTGTGACTAAACAGAAGTGTGATTCTATTACCATTCTTGAGATTTTAGGTCGATGTGTCTGCCTTGATGGGCGTGCCAGCGTTATCAGAGCTTTCAGTGTCAAAATAAGGGTTTGCATCTTCAGCAGTGGTCATTTGTAGCTCTTGCTGGGCCAGAGATGTAATTGGAACTTGGAAGAGAAACGCCATTCTAACGAGGCAAACGGAAGCAATGTTTTTATGGAGGTTTTCCAAAAGGCATTACTGGGGAGATGTGGGCAACTGAAAGCTCATCAGAACAGCTCTGCACTGTATCTGCTCTGGCATTTTTGATTCTCTTAGTCCAAGATGTATTTTGATGGCAGTTGCTTGGATTTAGGCCAAGGCTGGCGATACATGTTAAACTGGAACACAAACAGTGCAAAATTAGGGAAAAGGAGACTAAAGGAAAGCAGAAATACATTACATACTTCCCTGTTTGTCATACATCTTTCATATTTAGGTTTGATTCCCTTCTAGAGTACACAAAATAAAAATATGAATCTGTGTTTTCAGTTGAAATATGGATTGGCTCAGTACCAACGCTGACAAGCAAATGCATCATCTTAGTGTTGCATGGTGCTGTTAAGGGTAAAAACATAAAGTGATCCAAAAGTACCTCTTCCATGTCAATATTAAACCATGTAAATTTAAATAGGAATGAAACCTTTTCTTAAAAAACTTTTTAAACTGAGATGCTTCAAAATTAACCTTAACTACCAAGCATTGCAAGACTTCATCTACATGAATGTTTGTTTTGCTTTAGAGTGGATGTGTTGTTTTGCTTCAGATGCACTGTCCCCAGTGGGGTTTAATGAGTTTTAATTCATTTATCACTGATATAGAAATATGATATCTCAACCTTCATTTTGCAAACAAGTATTCTTCCTGTGTGGAAGTGGGCTTGTTTTCTTGCAGTTCTGGTAGATCTTATTTTATCTCTTCCCACTTGAATAAATCCTCCTTCTGCACAGAGTGTTGAAATTGAGAGCTGGTATGAAAACTGTTCACATCACTACATACTACAGTGGCAATAATTTCCTTACCTCTTCTGGATGTAATTTAAATAATGCATCACTGGTGCCACTGGCCTTTTCACAGGCATGGTGTGTTTATTCTGTGGAGTAACCTTGCTCTTGAGTGAAACACCAACTTTTCCTCGTGTTTGATGTTATAACAGAAATGCAGCTTTTCAATCTCCAAGTCACCTTTGCTTGATTCAGTACTTTAACATAGAATTCTTTATTATTCCAGTCTTCACCTCTTTAATATTTAAACTTCCAATCTTTTCCTTTGAGTGTTCCTCCCAATTTTGTTTTCCAAGAAATTTCATTGCAGCTCTTGTCCCACATGTCTGGGTGCCTTGTGGACAAACTAAATAACACAAAGTACTTCAGAACTTCCTTGGGTGGCATCCAGCATTGTCAGTCTCCAAAGGAGCATGTCACCAGTCCTACTTTGGTGAATTTGTCACTCACTTTAAGGGCCTTGTTCTATGATCTTCATTTCAATGATGAACTCTTTATTAGAATTTTTATTTTTCCTGAAGAAATACATAAGGTTGTATTCTGGACTGTGGTTTTTGTCCTTAATGTTGCTTATGTTTTGTCCTATTTTTACTTCTTCCTTACTGTGTAGTTTTCTTCTTCAAAACTTTCATTTTAAAGCTTTTGGGGCTACTTAAAATCAGCCAGCCTGACTTGCATTCCTTTCCATCTTCCCACCTGCTCTTTTGCATGGTTGGTTTTATTTTAGGACGTTTCACCGAATTTATTAAAATACCGATCTTTGGTCTACAGTTTTATGTGCTGTTTTGTCCAAATTTGTGGGTTTGGAATTATCTAGTCCATGTGTTGTGTTTTAAAGTTTTGCTTGCACATCAATTTTGGAATGACTTATTTCTATCCTTCCCCTCACCCCTTTCCTCCATGTTGGCCATCATCTGCTGTGTACAGAGTGTTTTATTGTGTGGCTTCCATACATTATCTCTACTTATTGCTGCCTCATCACTGTGCATGTTTACTTACCACTTTTCTTTATGGCTGAGTAATTTTTTGCCTTCATTTTTAAATGCAATGTTTAACCTAGTCTGCCTCTGTGCATTTTTTGCTCAATTTGTATTTTTCTTCAACTCTAAGACATAATATTCCTCAGTAAGTCATTCCTCTGTTGCTTTATAAACCCTTTGCATACCCAAGTGTTCCATTATTATTCCACTTTATAAGTCCTAGTATGTCAACAATAATTAAAAAGATGGATTTTATTCATTACATTGCTATCAGATACTGAGTGGTTTGGGTCTTATGAGAGCTCTTTTGAAAACACAAAGATTGTGCCCTGTTTTTTAAGTTGTACTTTTTCTGAACAATCCTGTAATCAGACTTCTGGAAATCTGTAGATGTAGATAGTCATTAATTAAATGGAAAAACTGAGTGTCCATGAGGAAACAAACAGCAGGCTAAATTTCATCCTGACTGAAACTAGGTTGATTACAGTATAAATGGTATTTCATGGAGGATTCTTTTTCCAAGTATTAAGTCATAGAGGGCAGGGGACTGAGAAGACAAGAGTGATTCTTGCTCAGCACCTTGTTCAGTGGCTGGAATGAAATACCTTTTGCTGTGCAAAATCATCTCTTGCTCCTGGGCTTTGACTCAAACCCTCGTGTTCCTTCAGCTTTGGAAATACAGAAGTGGAACCTGTGTGAGCAAAGTGCACACTTGGAGTGGTTTTCATGTAGAACTTGTCTGCTTTTGTTTTTCCTCCTCAATTCCAACCTTCCTCCTTATTACAGACATTTATTTATGGGGAAAAAAGCTACGAAGTATGAGAGCAAGAGGGAACATTGCCCTCCTCTGTGTAGTAGTTGAAAAGTCCCAAAATGCCTGAGCCAGGAGCAGGGGCAGCAGGGAATTTCCCTGGCGAAATTTTTTTTTGGTGCTTTAGTTTTCAGTGGCAAAACAAGTAAGTCTAACAGCCAACAGTGAAATCCTGTCTTTTGTGTTTCAAGTGCTGATACAAAATGTACCATACTCTCCCATGTAAGAATGGGTTGTCACCTCTGATCTCTCCTTGAGGATTCTTTATCTTGTCAATAAAGATAAATTGCATTTCTTGGTGCTTCTGAGATTTTGTTTGAATCTGGTATTTCTAAACCACACACTGCATTCAAATTATAGCAGGTTTTCAATGGTTTTCACAGGAACAGGCTTTTTACTTTCCCTACACATCTAAAAGTGTCTCCATCTCTATATTTTTTTATTCCATCTTGCTGTTATTTGTGAGATAATTTTCCCTTTTAGGTTAATACTACAAAAATCCAGTCATGCCCACAGACTGTGGCAGAGGCCTGGCAAGGACATCTTGCCATTTGTGAGGCTTCCCCTGTTACGTGGATTTTTAAACAAGCTTCTCTGCCTAGCTAGACCCAGAATCCTCTGTTTTTGGGGTCTTTGACATCATATTAGCATAATATTTAGTGAATCATTAGGGTGAAAAAATACTGGCAGCAGGCTTATTAAAGTCACTGGCATTTCACCATTTATGACTTCAGGGTCATAACGTGAAGTGCAAGTTTTATTTAATTCCCCTTTGTGTTTGTTGGGGTTTTTTTTGAATGTGTAATGAACAGAGTGGAGAAAGAGAAGCTAGTTCAGCACTAGAAAGAAAAAAGAGCCAAAAGCACAGAATAACTCCATTCTAATGTACATAATCTGTAAGATATTTTAGAAATGCTGTCTCTTGCTGAGTAAGAGTTGACAATATTTGATCATAAAATTTCTAATGTGGGGGAGGTCAAGGGGGTGGATCAGAACCTTCTTCTACAGCCTTAGGTTCAGTCCAAGTTAACCTGTTTTTTATAAAACTGAAAATATAAGGATGTTCACTAAACCTTTGGGCTTTCAGTCACTTAAACTATTCTCCTTGATCCTTATGCCCATTTTTTTCTGGTAAACATTAATTAGGTTTAATTCTCTGGATTCTACTCTGAGATTTTTTTTTCAGTTCTTACCTGTTGACTCAACAATTTAGAGGAGATTATATGCATTATAGCCTAGATGCAGTTTAAGATTGAGACAAGTGTGGGGTTTGATATAACCAAAAGTACAGAGTTTTCCTGAATTTCTTCCCTCTTTTGTATCAAGTGGGAGTTTGAAGAGTTTTATTCAGTTGTGTTTTTTCAGTGTCACATCCGAGTCTGAAGATGAGCCAAAAGATGTATCTGCTTGGGTTTTTTTCTGACAGTGTAGGATGCAACTCATGGGAGGATATTTATCTTTTCTTGTTTCTTTTTTTCCTCAAAGCAAAGAAGAATCACAGAAATGTTTAGTCCACCCCCTGCTCAAACTTGTCCAGGACTGTGTCCAGTCTCCAAGGATGGAAAGTCAGCAGCTACTCTGGACATCTTCTGTGTTTGGCCACCCTCATGGTAAAAATGTGTTTTCTCTCATTCAGATGAAAATTCCTGCATTTTAATTGGTGCCTATTGCCTCTTCTCCTGTCACTGGGCACCACTGGAGAAAATCAAGCACTCAAATATGTCTCACCTTTACTGGTTAGAGGGAAAAGATCACCTTCTACTGCCTAGAGTAAAGAATTTGGGGAAGTTTATTTTGAAAAAACAAACAAAAACAACAACAAAAAAACCACACAAAAACACCCACAAAAAAGACCCAAATCAAAAATATCATACATACAGGATTTGGACAAACCACTTTTGGTACCCCATTCCCCACTTAAAAAAAATAAAAGAAGACAAGGAAGAGAGAGAGAGACAACACTCCCATTTTATGATGACTTTATTGTGCTACTTCCTCTGAAGTACTCATTCTCTCAGAAATTCTAATCCCTTTATCCCTGCAGCATTTCTGTATGAAAGTTGCATTAAGTGTATCCTGAGACTGCATAATGATTCCAGCTGGATTACTGAAGGCATGCAGTAAGCCTGTTTCATGGGGGAAGCAGGGCTGCCTAATCAGGTCCTTTAAAACCCTTTCAGTAACCCCTGGAGTTTTACTTGCCTTCAGGTACCTGGATGTGACCTCCTGGAGAAATTACAGTGGGCTCTGTATTCTGCACATGTTAATATGTCAGCAACTTCAGCTTTAGTGACTGGCAATGGAACAGCTTTTAAATAGAAATGAAAATCGATTTTCATTTAACAAGTAAATCATATTCTTATAAAAAAAATTAAAAAAAAAGCAGCAAGCTATTCAAAATAATTTTGTTCCTAGTGTTACAGCTGCATGAACAGTGTCTTGCAAAGCATAACTCTCTGCCAATTTTTATTGTGACATTTGCAGCTTTTGTGCTCAACTTCAAAGTTCAGGATCTACCAGGTGTCCATGCTGCTCACCTGAGCCAGGCAAGCAGTTTTATTCAATTTTCTATTAGATTTTTAATTTTGTTTTTTTTTTAAGGGGAGGAACTTTATTCACTGCATTGTGACTAACTGCATTTTGATGACTGGAAAACATTTAAATACTGCTGGGTTTGCAGATTGCTGTGAGGGAGGAGGTGTGAGTGGCATTCGTAATGACTCCACATATTGCAGACCAGCACTGGAACTGGCCCTCTTGCTGTCTCCTTATCCATTCCCTGTCCCAGGAATCATTTATCCTTCCCACTGTGGAACTGCAAGGAATCCTCAGTGTGTTGCACAGCTGGTGTAACAGAAGATTAGGTTGCCCATACACTAAACCCAGTGATTGATAGCCAAGGTTTTCACCTAGCAAAGTGCAGTTTTCTTACATAATTACAAGAATTATGTGCAGCACTAAATCTATTCCCTGACTATGAATTGAAGGGTTGTTCTGACTGAGTTATGAAAGAAATTAGAAACTAATTTGTGGAAACAACATCTGTTGTACACAGGCAAAAAAAAGCTCTGAGAAGAAGGAAACTGAATTTATTTCCCTCTGTTTGCAGTTATTTATAAGACAAAAGGAGAAAACCTGAAGTATTAGAGTCAGTAGTTTTTGTGCAACACATGTTTATGTACACAATCTCATTTGCTGAAAAATGAGGGCTCTTGTTTTTATATCCACTCAGGGATATCAGGCACAGGAAAGATGCACAGAGGAAGACAGAGATTAGGAATCCTTTCCCATACCTGTTTGGCTCATGGCCTGCTGAGCTGGTGAGATCTTTGTCATTAATGTCACAGATCTGGGATGAGGTTACTTGGTAATTAACACTGCCAGAGACTGGAATGAGAAAGATGAAGACTGCTTGAGTTCTGGGAATTTGCCTCCCCCACCTCCCAAGCAGGTTGATGTTTCCTGAAGTGGAGAGTAACCCAGCACTTTACACAGAAGGAAATACTTTTCCATCTGCATTAGATAACATTTACCTAATATTGGCAAGATTGAATACAGTATCAATGTAATTCCCCCACTGCCTTTTCACATTTCCAAAAAACAACAACAAAAAAAAAGGCAACTGATTGCATATTTTGAATTTTCACCTGGCTACTTGGGACTTGCAGAGAGTTAGCAAAGAATGTGTGTGGAAGTTTACCACATTTTGCACTTCTTCTTCCCTTATATTCTTTCCAAAGACAACGTGATGCAACCAGTGATATGAAAAATTTGGAATGTGTAATGTCCTGGTGTGATACCTGTTGGAGGATGTGGCACAGGTTACACAGAACCTGTGTAATTCTTATTTACATAAAGAAGATGTCAAGGGTATTGGAGGTCAGCTATCAGTCCTGGCTAATTTAAAGCTGGATGGGTTTTGTTGCAACTGCAAGTGACATTCATATTTGCAATGGAAATGCACCCTCTGAGGGGGGCAAAAAGTCATCAACAGGAGTTGAGGTGTGAGGGGGCGAAGACGAGGCAAGAGTCAGAAGTGGCAGCACTGTTATCAATCCAAGTGATTTTATGGAAAAAAAAAAAAAAAACCCACAAGATTTTTAGTGTGGCTGTGGCCCAAACAGACATCTCTTGATTTACAAGAGAAAATGAATTAATTTTTGTCCTTGGGGAAGCAGAACTGATGAAGAAGGATCAAAAAAATACACTGAATGAAGGAATAAACCATTGCATAATCTCGACAAGGTACAGTAGTATCAAAGTTATGGATGGGATAACAGTGAGGGGATCAGGATGTGGCTGTGACTCAGAAACTCTCCCTAAGTGCAAACACCCGAATATTTTTATATCTTTTGAATCAATTTTGCTGCCCTTTTTTTTTTTTTTTTTTTTTTAATACCATATTGTCTGGCCCATTTGCTTGAGTATGATTTTGGTTCTGCAAATGCTTGAGACTCCTGTGTGGTGTCCACCACTAATTGCAGGATAAATGTCATCATTTTCATGTCAGGTTTGTGAGTGTGATCAGATATTGTTATTGCTAGTGGTAAATGAAGTAAATTATTGCTTCAGAAATGCAGGTTCTTTAGAAAACTGGAACAGCAACCCTTGAAATTCATAATTTCCTTGAAAATTCCAGCCTAATATAGATTTCTGTGTTAGAAATGAAGAACTGAAATCAAGAGAAGCTGAAGAACTCTTGTTGTTATCTGCAGAAATAGTGAAAGCCACTTTAGGTGTTAATTAAAGAAAGGACAAAATATTTGCATCAGACAATGTGCTTTCTTATTTTCTTTTACTCTGATCAACAGCTGCCTTCAGAATTTTTGCTATTAGAAGTTTTCTGGTTGCAATTCTTCTTAAGGCCACTCCTTCCTTCTTTCTCATGACTTACATGATGATAATTTAGATAAGTACAGTCAGCTTGAAAGAGCTCTGAACATTTACAACACTCATTTACAGGGAAATACACTTTGGCAGCAAGGAAAATTGCTGCCTTCCTGCGGCAGGAATGTGTCAAGTGTTCAGTTCAGGGGTACAGAAAATTATTCCTTGAATACTCTCCTGGTATTTGATATGATTTTTTAACACTGCAGTCTCTGAGAAATGTATTCAAAGTGTTGGGTGCCCACTCTAAAGTGTCTTTCTTTCTGCATATAGCTGTACTTTGTTTAAAATTAATATAGAATTCTGTATTAATATAAAAATAACATTTATAAAATTTATAAGCTTTTAAAGTTTCTCTGCTATTCTGTTTTTGTGGTTAATTATCCAGGTGTGCACCTTCTAATGTCAAGTAGTGGCCTGTTAATGTTTAATTTTCAGGTGGACATTGGAAAGTGTAGGAATCTTCTGTGATTTACTCTGCCTTAATATTATAATTGTGGCCCTCTTGGGCGTTTCTTTTTCACTCAGTTTTTACTTAATTATCTTCAGGATAGTATTTTTCAGAGCTTTCTGAATGAAAGGAACAACGAATACAAGTTCTAAAATACTTCTGATATACATAAACTTACAATTCCTGTGAACAATTCAAAATTAATTGTATAATCCATTTTGAGTTATGTCATAATTCCCTCCAATTTGCCAGATATTTAACTGAACAAACACTTCTTTTACTGCTATAGAGCCACAGTGGTCTTGTAGAATGCATAAGGAAGAAGGGAGACAAGATCCTACATCCTGGTCTAGTACCTTGCTAGAGTTTTTAGTCTTCTTACTCCTCTACAATAAATTAATGTAAGATCCTAGATCTCGGGCATTAAATATTAACATTGCAATATGAAAACTTATTGGCACACTTACCACTGCCTTTAATTAAGTAGCTTCAAAGAACATCAAAATATTGAAATATTTTTTAGTGCTGAGCTGTCAGATACCAATATGAAAATGTTTTCCACTGGAGTTTTTCCACTATTCTTGGTGTTTAAAGAAATTCAAACAGTTACAATGTCAGGCCAGACAATCTACACTTAAACAAACTCCTTTTGGCACAAGTGTGCTCCTGATGGTTCCTGATCCATGTGAAGATGGAGCTGGATGGCAGTGGGAAAACGTTCTGGAAGAGAAAGGGGGAGCCCTGCCAGTGTGGGGGCTCAGTTCTTCCCATTGAAATGTTTCCTAATTCCTTCCTCGTTATTTACAGACAGATTTTATGGACTCTCTGCATTTTAGAGAGGAACATCTGCAGCCTCAAGAGCCTTCTGTATTTTAGAACATTAGCAATATGAAAAATAGGTATTCTCAGAGATGTTAATAAAGCAGAATATTCTCTGTCTGCAATTCTAGGCCAAAATAGAGTAGCCATAAAAACCTTGCCATTTCTTTTTCATGAGCTCTCTCTGTGACACGTGTTCAGTAGGTTTCATTTAAGAAGCCACTGGGTCTGATTTGCTGCTGGAAGGACTTGAAGGGAACATGTTTGACTTAGAAGAGGGGGAAAAAATCCTTTCAAAAGATTGACAGTGGGGAAAAGAGATTGAACTTTCCTTCAGTGGGACTGTTTCTCTTCAACCAGAACAGGTCTTTTTGCCCTCTCCTAGCCCCAGTCTGGGTCTTCAGGAGCAGGTGGAATTTAAAGGTGTTTTTCCTGTTTTTGATGGGAATATGAAATATCTGGTTTGAACTGAACCTGTCTGGAGACCCTTACCAGTTCCAGTAATTCCCCATCTAGAAAAAAAACAAAGTCTGTAATTTATATTTAATATAAGGTAGTTTTTTTTGTTATTCTCAAGCTTTTGTTATTTCTGAGCTTTGTTATTAAAACAAAGCTCAGAATGACAAACAAAAATGAGTTTGAAGTCTCTTTTATACAAAGTATTAACACTTGCTATGCCTCTCTCTTGAAATACTTTTAGTTTTTACAATGACATAGAGGAACTTATCATTATGTCCAAAAGCCTTTATTTTTCTTTAATTTTAAACTTTCAGCTGGATGTTTGTTGGACATCTTCTGCCTGATTTGTGGCAAGTTTAATGCCTGCCAGGAGCCCATCAGGCTCTGAATTTCCAACTGGAACCCAGATCCCCTCACAGCATCACTATTCCTTGTATCTGCATCCTTCACTACCCCATCTGATTCCCAGCTGGTGTGAAGGAAAGAAAGCCTTGTCTGATTCTTGGCCTTGCTTTGGAAGCTGGTGACACCTTTAATAGCATTAGGGACAAGTCTAAGATGTGGTTTTAAAGCTGTTGTACAGTGTGGAAGTTATTTTTGATACCTATTCCCTTAAAAATATGCATTTGTTCATATGCTGAAATCTTCAGGGCCCAGAAAATGAGTTTTTAAAGTTGTGCTATCTTTATTTTGAGTTCTGTGTTTCTGGACTTGCATGCTGGCTGCTTTTAGAGGCTCTCTGCTGTTGTAATACATTTGTAAATTGAAAATGAGATATTTACATAAAATACAGTCTCCAAAAATAATAAAAATACAAACCATTTAAAATGGGTCATTAATTCCTTTAGGACTTTTTTATATGCCCCATATTACATGAGATAAATTTGAATTCTATGGGTATTGCTTAGGTAAAATGGGCAAGTTTATCCAAGATTTCACACAGATAACTGGGAAAGTGAGTTACAAATTTGGTCCTTATGACAGATATTCACCAATATATAATAATGTTGAATAAAAATATGAGAGCACCCATTCACAGGTAATGAAATTATTTCATCTTGCCCTTTACTGTGATAGCTTGACTCAGATGGAAAATATTTGCTGTCTTTGTATGTCTTGATGGCTCTGCTGTGAGTGTTTGGGGTTCTTTAAGTAGTAGGTTGAATTTCATCTCTGTTTTTTCAGTATTTCTCTATGTGTTAAAACTCCAGAATTTTCCTGCAAATTCTTGCTTACCTGTTAAGTTTTATTTAATTCTGCAAGTCCTCAGGAGAATGAACTGCTCAGGTGGAGCCTGTGCTTTCTGCGAGCTTAAAATATACTTGAGGATTATAGTGCTGCATCATTTTCTAATTTAACAGACAGGAAAACCTTCCAAGGTCTGGAAAACAAACCTTGCGGGTATTTTGATGGTGATAAAGTACAGAAGTGGCCGTGGTCTCCTGTGAGACAGCTTCGTGTTGAAGGGCAAAGGGAGAATGGAAATTCTGCTGAAGCAGCAAGAGAGAACTCTTCAGGGAAATGATAGGACATTTTGATTAAACCAGTTGAAGAACAAATTTCTCTTGTTAAGAGAGGTCGAGGGGAATTGTTTCAGCTTGCTGGTGCTCTCTCTCCTTTGGCTTCTCAAAGTAACTGGAGTGTGCAGAGGTTTTTTAATTTTCTTTCAAGATTTATATGTCCATAACCTGATTAAAGCAGCACCTGTGCTGCACTGAACAATAGCTTATTATTCACAAAGGGGGATGGAGCTTTTAGCTAAAAATATTATTTTCTGCATACTTCTACCATCAATGTTTCTAATGCTGTGTTCAAAATTTTTATTTTCTTAGAAAAATATTGAGTAATGGTAGTGTTAAAACTTGTTCTGTTATAATGACGTGTCCCTATCCACATTGGTATGTCACAGCTCTAGTGAGTTTTTACATTGAATGGAAAGAGGGTTGTGCCCCAAATTTGCTGAAGGTTCCTTTACATGTAACACTGGCACGTGAGAAATATCCTGGTAGGTCAGATCAGAGGTCTTTTGAAAGATGCAGTGAAGGAATGGGTTGTCCTCCTGTGGCAAATAAATCTTGTCAGCTAAAATGGAACAATAACAGGGACAAGCACCTCAAACATTACATCCCACTGTCCTCATGTGAACAGAGAATCAGTTTCCATGTGGGACTGGAAATAGAGAAGTGAAACAAAATCTTGTGCTTGGCACTGCTCAAACAGGGCACATGTGCTTGAATTCATCTTTTCATTGGTTGTTATTATTATTTAGTGACTGCTGCTTTTCTTTCTCCTGGGAGCTGAGGCACCTGTCTCCAGGAGAGACTGTTTGTTAATAAGATTATGTTTTATTTCACTTCAGTAATAATTCATTTAATGACACAAAGTGCTTTAGAAATTTTCATAAAATTTTGAAGTCCCTAGCTATGGACACTGGTATATTGGAATCCTTAAAATATATCTAATACTTGGGGTTTAATAGCTCATATAGTACAAATAAAACTTCCAATACTTCATCTAGTACAAATAAAAAACTTATTTTCTGCTGTCCTCCACGCTTGTTTTGTAAGATAACTCAGTCCTACAATTAAAGCAGTAGTTAAGGACTTAGGGATCTTGATTTTTATTTCCAGTTTTAGTGGGTTGTAAAGTGAAATGCTGAGTGCATGTGTAATTCTCTTAAATTTAAGTTTTTTGATGTTGTTTCACATTTACGTAAATAATGGTTGTGTGGTTCGTGTACTGACTGCTTTTATTTGCTTCACTGAATTCTCATTACTGTAGGTGAAGTTAAAGCTCAAATTTGTCTGATTTAATACAATCATAGAATGGACTGGGTTGGAAGGGGCCTTAAGGAGGTCTCTGATAAAAAACCCCATAAATATATCATCAATGTATTGCTGACAATTGGAATAAACTGTTCTTTCTAAACAGTAATTGTCTCTCCAAGTTACCCAAATTCAGAAACAGGAAATGTAAATGCCTTAAACACCTTTGCTTCTAGAAAGGAGCCTAATACCGGTAGCTTTGTGAGCAGGAAAACCAAATTACAGGTCTGGTATTTTTTTGTGTGCATCCAAAAAATGTAGATAGTGTAATGGAATTTTTCTTGACTCAGGATTAGGTTTGTTCATCTTATTTACGTGTGCCATGAGATATGATGGAATTTATACTGCAGCTTTTTGATTTGCAAAAAATCTCTTTCCTTTCCTGAGAGGACTACATAGACTGCATTATCAGATGCTACAGTAATTTTTGAAGTGGAATGAGAAAATGCTGCTTTGCAGATGCAGACAAATAACCAGTGGTGGAACATGCAGATCTGGCCAAATATGTTGCTAAATATGCATAAGGGATGGAAACTTCTAAATATTTAAAATATTTCGAGAACTTCTTTCAACTTGGAAAATAAAAGTTGCAAAATATTCTTCACAAAGGCAAATCTACAATAATTTTCTTAAGGACAGAGGAGAGTTATTTTTACAGTATTTCCTTTCCATAAAGGGGAATTTATAAATAAGACATGAAACTTGGGAGCTTGACACTCAATACAGTTCCCAATTTTATTATTAAATAGAGGAGAAATGGAAAATAGAAATGCAATAGGAATTATATTTCTTTTAGACTAGTTTGGGTCCAAAGATAACTATCCAATGATGATAATGACAACTCTATTGCTGATTTTTATTTTAATAGAGCCTGTAGATTTGAGTTAAGTTTCCATTTCATTGCTTTAGGTCCTTCCTCCAGAGGAAGCATTTCTTTCTTATGTTCTTAGCTAGTGAAAGATGGAAAGAGAGCAGAGATGGATATTAACTGACATGCCAAAGGTTTCACAGCAAGTCAGCAATGAAATAAAACATATTCTGAATGATGAGACTGATTTCTGTCTACATTAGGCCACACATCTTAGCCAAATGTGCCTGCATTTGCCTACCAGAATGTGCTAAATCGTTCAGTTGATGTAGCCATGATTTGATTTTCAATCATTATTCCCAGTGATACACAATTCCACACAGGGTTTCTGTTGTTAATAATGTTCCAAGCAGTCACTGTGATGCCCTGTGCTCCCACTGCTGCTCTAGAGAGAAAATCAACACAGCACCTCAAGCCATTTTGTGTTCTGTTCCACTGTAAATTCAAAGTTCTTTTATCAGCGTGCTTTTGTTTCGAGTTAAAAATAAAAGCAAGTATAAGATTTCATTCTTCCTCCATGAAACAGGCAATTTTCTCTTTCCTCATTCATGCTCCCACTTCCTCCAGCATCACCTTGGTCTCTGAGTGCCAGTGTGCATGTTAACCAGAGCTGGATGTCCTAATACTTGAGAAAGGCAAAAGAAAGGAAGGCTTTTATGTTATTGTTTTATAAATGTTATATCATTGTGTAATTTACCCTGATGCTTTCAGAAATTCTCTTGAGTGCCAGCATTAAAAGCTGTTATAATTTGCAATTATGTCAACTGTGTATTTTGCCTGGAAAATATTAATGCTTAAAATTCTTTTAATGAGAACTTAATGTGTAAGCAGCAAGGAAGTATGTAATGAAAACACAGAATAGTTCATATAAAATCCATGAGAGGAGGAAAAGCTTAGGCAAAATTATACCCATCCGGTGGGTGAACCAGAGGTTCTTCCAACATGAGTTAGTCTGAAAGGCTATAAATTTATTAAGCTTTCTCTTGTTGACAGGTGAAGGAGGTTTCCAATAGCAGACAAATCTCAGCATATGATTCTTAAACTCTCAAATAGTTTAAGAAAACAGAGTGATTTGCCTTTGTTTATGCCTTGGATGATCAGTTTGTTAATACTCTGCAAATGGAGCTTACCCACTGAGAGAATCTGAAATTTAATAAATGTTTGTCAAATGCTTTGGAGACCCCTAAGGAAATATATTATTTCTATATTTCCCCTAAAGACTGTTTTCATTTATTATATAGATCTACAGAGTGGGTTTGTATTTTTACTAGTTTATGAATACAGTAATGAAAAACGTGTGTTTTTTTCAGGACAGAAAGTTACAAAGTAGTTCACATGTGAGTTTTTGGACAAAAATTGCCCTTAATTTGTGCTGCAAAAATAAAGATGGTAATGAGTGTGTGTGTGTGTCCTGTAATGGTTGTTGCATCAAATGCACTGATCCTGGGCTGGACAGGCACTTTTGTCATGATGATTTTGATTCAAGCACCTGTAAATGTTGGAGCAGAAGAGAATGAAGATATAAGATGAGGACCAAGTAATGGATGGGTAAAGACAGGGACATGGTTATTAATTATAACTGAAAACTGTGAATGAATATAAGTTTTGTAAACTTCAATGTTTTTTAGTACTGTTCCTTACAGATTTAATAGAAATGGTAAATTTGCAGTTACCTCAGCCCTTTGCAACTATATTGTGTGCCCAGATCCTGAAATTAAACTAATTTAGACATCAAAATCATGTAGTTTATTTCTGGATGGATCACTCCTATTTTCTTTTTTTTCTCTCAAAACAGGAAGTCCTGTTTAGGCAGCAACTCATTTGTGCCCCTTTATGATCCTAATGTTTGACAAATTGCACCTGAGACTCACTGCTGTTGAGTCTCTGCTGAAGAGGTATCTGCTGAAGAAGCTGGGGTGGCCAGCTCTGAGACATTCCCATTTATCAGATGAATCCCAGGATTATTCATAGGCTTGTGAGGATAAAAATTAGAAGCTCGCTTCAGAGCTCCTGATTAATTCTGACGCTCTGCCCTAATGAGACACAGAATCCTGCACAGAGCGTTGCAGAGGAGAAGGAACATCATATTTGTGGTTTGGCTCTATTATATTTTCGCTCAGTGATGCATTTAAATAACTTGAGGTCTGGCCAGACTATCTATATCTAATGACTGATGTAGATTAATTAGGAGACTGGAGGTCTGCATGTCCAAAAAGAATAGTGGGTTCATATTCTCTGTTTAAAAGAAATGAGATTTTAATCAGGAGGTTGTCTCCTTTATGCCTGTTTGTGGTCAAGGCAGATGGTGCACTAATCATCCTTACAAAGACAGTGTATTGAGCATAAATAATGCAAAAACCCCAATTTGGAGCAGATTATTCATTATTTCTCTAGTCAGACTGCAGGAATCATTTCCTCCTGCCACCCTGTCATTCCGTCTGGGAGACAGAGTGGTTGAAAGAGCTGCTCCATCTCGATCTGACAAGCTGGATTTGGGTTTTATAGATGGGTTTTCATTCTTGCTCCAAGTAGGTGTACATATAATATATGTACTTCCATTGTTTACATTTAAATTAAGATCCATCTCTCTTGATTATTCCACACTCCCTTCCCTTATTTCAGCATAGAATGTCTTGCAGCAGGAGGCTGGACAGAACTCTTTGATTTGCTTCCAGTGACAAGTATAGGAGAGGCATTTCAGAACTTTTTTAATTACATTTGAGGTCCCAAAATACATTCAGTCTTTGAATTCCTCCAAAGAATGAGTTTATAAATTTGTAACCGATACAGTGTACAAATCCAAACAGAATATTCTGGGTTTTGGAGGATTTATCTTCTGAGTGTCTGGCAGACCCCGCTAGCGGCCTGAGGAAGCCAAAATAAGCCTTGTGGGCAGGCTGTGCTTTGCATTTCTGAGGAAAGCAGGAAAATACCCTACCTGTAGCTGTTCCCAGACTGGGAACAAGTTGTGGCATGACCTTCTAATGTCATTTCTTTATGAAAAGAGCAAGAGAAATCATCTGTGTCCAAAAAAGCCCCAACAATTTCATGCGACACCTTGCCCTCACCCTGTTCTAGCCCGTTGACTACCATGGAAGATGGAGAAGGGAGAAAATAAAAGGTCAAAGAAGAGCTAAAGTTAAATTCTTTTTGTAACAAGTACAATGGGCTCTGAAGCTTTTTTTTTTTTTTTTTGTGCCTCAACAAGTGCTTTTCTAAGGCACAAGAGTTTGCTGCTTTCCAGGTGGGGTGGACGGGGCGGTTCTCTTGTTGATTGTGTTCCTTGAGCAGCCAGCAATTTTCCAAATCTTTCTAAGGAATTTTGGATATTGAATAGCTTTAAGTTTTTGTGAACTAACAGTATCCAGTGCTTGGGATGCTCTGACAATGAAAATTAAGGAAGGGCAGTAATTATTGTTCAGAGTAATGAAGTGACTGAATTGAAGCTTGGGTGCTTCCTTACTTATAAAATGTTCAGACTATTTTAATGTATTTGGTTTTGTGTTGTATTTATCAGCTACTTTCTGTTTATTTCCTAAGGGACCATTTTGTTAATGCATATCAGCGATGGAAATACCTAAAACAAACCCCAGATCTGTAGTGTTACCAAATCTTTGTAGTTAATTAAGGGAGGGAATTAATGTAGGGCACAGGAGAAGGTGACTGGATGCCTCAGGCTCAACCTGCCACTGTGGCATTGATTCTGAAAGTAATATTAATTTTGTTAGTAAAGCACACCAGGCCTACCCCCAGTTATAAGGTGTCAATAGTGTCAATCTTTACAAGCTGAAAAAAACTTAATTTAAAAATAGAGGTTCCCTGTTGATTCAGCAGGCTGTACATTTTGAGTAATACATCACTGGATCATCACCCCTTCACTGTTAAGTGCAGAAACTCAATTTGTTTGCAGTGCCATGAAGTCAAGTGCACTGTAAAACTGCTGCTCAGTGATAGAAAACATAACTGTAAAAGCAGACTTTGTGGAAGGAGTTAGGTGATAATGTGACACGTGCTTGGTGGTTCAGTCACGCTCGCCCAAATTCAAATTTCTTTAACCACAAAATTTAATATGCTGCTACAGGGGTTTGCTTTTTCTTATCCCCTTCAGGAGTTTCATACCTAAATGCAGTTCTGTCAACTGGTTTGGAAGAGTTAGAAAAACTTTTGGAATTATAGAAGTGGGAAGAGGAATTTTATGCTCTCTCTGAGAACGATTGGCATTTCTCAGTGCCAACAGCTAGAGAATCCAGCTGCATTCCTGGCAGACTGCTTGGCACAGCCCAAGGACTGTGCAGGAAATGGCCAAATTGGTGATTGTACTTCAGTCTTCCTGCTTGTTGTGTGAGAATAATAAAGCTCACTCTCCTCAAATACGTGTTGAAGCTAAATTCAAATGTGCAAAGTGGATTATATTCGTTGATGGAAACTGCTGGGGAGAAATACATGAAAACTGGTGAGGAAGCAGTTTTAAGGTGGAACAGTGGAACTTAATCACTTTTGAACACCTTAAAATCATGCCTTTCTGAGCTTGAATCACTGGATGCTCATTTATATTTTGGCAGGACCTAAGGGAGGACCTAGGTTCTTTTAATCACAATCTGCCATCCTTGTATCCTTTCCCCAATGTCTCTGAAGAGTGCTTGAGGTAGAATGAGATCAAAAATTGGGCATTTTGGACACTGCTCATGTTAGAAATAGGACAAATGTGATACCTCAAATGAAAACTTTCTGGAAAAAATTTAAAGCCATGGTTCCCGATATGCCTTTGTAACTTTTTGATGTCGGTCAGAAGTCAAAATGTGTTCTGTGTTATTTGATGCTAAAATCTCCCAGAAACTTTTTTCTTTCAGGAACTTGGTTACCTTACTGGATACTTTTAAGTCAGCATCATTCAAACTGTCAGAACTTGATCCCTTTTCCCAGATTTGTAACCACATTTTCCCCTAACTAAGTATGGGGAATTTGGAAGGTGAGGAGGAGGTAAAGGCAGCTGCACTGGATCCTTGAGGAGGAAGTTGGAGTGGAAATGGCTCCTGTAGTCCATGGCCCAAGATAGCACCAAAGCTTCTGGATAATGAGGGAATGGGGAAACCCCTATTCTCAACTTCCCTACCATCCTTTCCCCTTCAGCCTTCCCTCTGCACCCCACTGAGCCACTTCACACCTTACACTTGCTCTGTGGTTACTGTGAAGCTGCACTTGCACTGCTGGGAAGTTTTTGAAGTACTGTGACCTTTTTGGTTCCTTCAGTGCTGCTTTTTGACTGGATAGCCCAAATGGTAGGGAAAAAATTCCATGCAGTGCCTCACTGTAACCTGCTTTTTAGGCATTATGTGACTGCTGCTCTGTGATCTCCCATTTCTCTGCTTGTGAATCCTCAGTCGAAGTCACACAGACTTGAGTAGCAAACTCCACATTTAAATTGTTGACACACACTTAAAAGTAAAGCTTGCAAGAAGGTATCTTAGAGAACAATAAGTGAATTGCTCTAGGAAGATTCTTTCTTATTCTTGTTTCTTGAAATGAAATAATTTTCTTCTGCTTGGATTTTTTAAAGCAACCACCTTATGGGTACAAGAAATCTCCTAACAAAACCCATTTGATAAAATAACCAAGTTACTTTTCTGTAAAGATGAAATGATGGAAAAGATGATATATTTAGTACCTGGTTATCCTCCATAAAATCTTTTTAAATAATGATACTGGGGTTTAAAAAGCCTCATTAAAGACCATTAATGAAATACCACGTCTCTTGATAACACTTCTAAATTATGTCTGTCATGAAAAAGGACACTTGTTAGAATTGTCTTCTTTACTTCTATACTGAATTCATGGAGAGGATTCTGAAGAGTGATATTTTGAGAAGGAATGTTTCTGTTCATAGTAAATCTTTTGCTAGATGTGTCTTTTGTATAATACAGTGAATTTTCACTTGAAAGGCTGGAGTATGTGAATGAGGGTGTTTTATTACAGTGGAATAATGATATAGTGACAAAAAGTTGATGGGATAATGACATTCCCCAAAGGGGTTCCCCAGCACTAAATTAGGGTAATGTCACCCAGCTTTCGGAGCAACAACAACAATGTTTTCTGAACTTTTTTTTTTTTGTTTACATTGCAAAATTTTAGTCTCTACACATTGGTCAGGAAAAGGTTTTATTGCTTTGGGGATTTTTTTATGTCCTGTGACTGAAATGAATGTGTAATCATGAGTTATTATGATAGAAAGGATTTATAAACTTCATGTTATCCATGTCAAAATTATTTGGGACAGGGACGGAAAGTGCCTGAGGCACTATCATGACAAACAGAGCATCCAGAAGACACAGAGAGTGAGGAAGATGGGTGTCCTTTTGCCTGATAAAAGGGAATCATTTTTGTCTTATGTGTATTTCGAACAATAGAAAGATAGAAGCTGTCTGAAGCTGTCTGAAGCCTACAGACCAATACACTTAATTTTATTGCAGAATTCTAGGAGCAAACGTTCCAGTTGAGGTTGAAATTGAAGAGTAGTTTCAAGGAAAACTCAGTCTCCTGTTGAAAATTATCTAAGGAGGAACAGGTAACAGGACAGGTGTCTGAGATGAGAATGCCTAAAATTTCAATGATAAGCTCCCCAAAACATCAGAAAGATGTTACATTTGAAAAGCCAAGTTAAAAAATTAATTTATATGGGATGGGGAGATGGGTGAAGGAGGAGTGGTATTTGGAGTCTGCTTTATAGTTTTAAAGCAATATCAGCTGGCAAAAATATGTACTTTTCATCTTAATAGAATAAAGAGACATTATTAATAACTCTTAGTGACTAACAAAGTCTGTGGCAGTCACAGGATCCCCGTTGTCTCCAGCCTAAGAGGACACCAGAAGGCTCCCGGGATGCATTTCACCAGCCCTCACTCAGCAAGCTCTGGAGAGCTGGAATAAAATCCTGGCATGTGAAGGCCGGGTCAGGCCTGGCAGAGGCTGTCACAGGTGCCTGAGGACAGTCAGTTCCTCTGGCAGACAGACAATACTCCTGCAGTGAGCGTGGCAGTTCCCTGGTGCCACGTTTTGGTCACCGTGACATGCGCTGCCCTCAGCTGAGGGTACCGTGCCTACAGCTGTCGGAGCGTGTCTTGGACTTCATAATCTCTGCTCTGCCAGGATGGGCTCAGGGGAGTTCCTCTGCACTCACACGGAAGGAGCTTTGTTTAACTACCCATGCCTAATAGCAGATCACTCATGGCAGGATTTCCTTCCGAGCAAATACCATAAAACTCTGAAGATACAACGTGGAGAGGCAGAAACACCCGAGGCCTGTGCAGCCCCTTTATTGCAGGGGCAAATTTTGGGATGTCCCTTTGCCATTGCTCCACAACACCTGCCTGTCCCACTGGACTGATGCACAGAGAGGCAACACCCCTGGCTGCTGGTGGAGAAAGCAGAGGTTTTGCTCCTGATGACTCTGAATTAGGGGAAGCAAAACAAAGGCAGCTGCTGCTCCCTTGGAGGCAGGAGGAGTGATGCACTTTACTGAAGGAAATGCCCAGATGGCCTTAGAAGGAAAAAGGTTTCAAGTTGAACCATATGCAAAAGGTCACCCAGGGCAAAGGACAAAAAGGGTTCAGTCCCTCCAGCACAGAACATGACAGTTAAACTGGTTGAAATAAGCTGGGGTCTTCCTCTGGAGGATGAGTGTTGGACACAAACCAATTAGGCAATGTGGAAGTGGTGGACTGCTGGTCTGCTGGTTATGCTTTTGAGTAGGTGAAGTGATTTAAGAGATTCAAAGGAAGAAGGGGCTGAACCTGGTGTAGCTGTACCTGCTTTTTTTTTCTCTTTTTTTTTTTTTTTTTTTTTTTTTTGTCGTGATAGTTGTTGTTTGGCGGTTTTTAGAGCAGAATTTCTTGCTCCATTTTCATTACAGCAATAGGCTCTTGAGAGTGCATTTATCTGTAAATCACAACTTTTCTGTTTGCAGCTAGATTTGATTCACAAATTCAGTAAACCTGTCACACATGTGGTGACTAAGACTAATGTTTAGAGCAGTATATTGGTAGGATTTTTAAAGGGAAGAAGGGAAGGGGAATGGGGCTCATTGCTGCAGTTTGGGAAATGACATCTGAGTCCTTGATGTAGAGGAGCTGTCCTGGTGAAATGGGAAGAGAGATGTGGAAGATCCTCTATGCTGTGACTGAAATGAGCTGATCTTTGGATGTCTCCTTATTCTGATAGACTCAGGACTGCTCTGCTTTGTCCCAGATTCTTCTGCTCAAACATAAAGAAAACAGAAGGCCTTTGTCATCTTCACTTATTTTCTGCTTTGACTGAAGTAATTGAGAGTCCCTATCATATGGAAGTGCCAAATCCAAATAAAACAACTGTGATGTAGTGTTTGAAGGTTGTGGAGTTACTAAATTGTATCCACAAAAACCAGCAATAATAGTTTTTTTGTCTTCTATTTTGAGTCAGTATTGAACTTCATAGTCTTTTACTTGCTACTTAAATAACAGTAAAATTTAACAGCCAAGCAAGGGTAGCATAATATTTGAAGGAGACAACATAATAGACAATGTATTTGAATATGAATTCTTTTGCTAGTCCCAGAGTGCTCCTGATGGAAATTTGTAAGGTCATGACTGACTTGATGGTGTAGTTATAAATTCCTGCTGAACATTAAGCACATTGCTATTCTTCTCATCTCTGTTTGGTCATTAAGAAAAGCAATGAACATCACATGGTGTCAGAAGCATGGAGAGAGAATGAATTTGGGAAGACTTCAGCAAAGGTCACAGAGAAAAAGGAAAGGGGAAAAAACCCCAAACTGGGACCTTGGTAGGTCAAAGCTTTCTTACATGAGTTTTAGAAGAAGTTATATTATGTTTGCTTTTTAGAAGAGTCTCAAAAGTTTATTGCATGTATTGTGAAGAAGAAGAGCACAGATATGCCTTTGACCCTGAGATTGTACTCAGGGATTATTTAAGATATTAAATATTAAACATATAAACATAATTAATCAGTTACCTGCTGACAGAAGGAGTGTGAGTGTCAGTGATAGGGGCTAAACTCAGGGCTGTAGTAAACAGAATGCTTTGGGCAAAAAAACATAAAAATTCTGCATGTGGTTGGAGCATTCTCAGTGCAACAGCAAAGACATGGTAACCTGCTGCTGTTAAATGATGGCTCCAGCACAGCAAGGTTTTCAAATAAATTCAAATAAATAAATAGCAACTTAACTGAGACAAAACAAAGTGCTTGACAAAAGTACAGGCAGACTTGGGCTCAGGCAAAATTAATTTTTCATACAGGAGTCCTTCAAGCTCTGTCCTTGCAGAGACAAGGCAGTGTGACTTTCTCTGTCCTAAAGTACAGGTTGTTTCCCTTCTGTAAATATGTAACTGCTGCTTTATTTCATTAGGAGCTCTCTCCCACTTGACTGCTTAGTAAATAACTTCTTGCTTCAATGAGAAGGAAGAAAAAGGAAGGAGAACCTTCCTTCCAACCCTCAGTAAAGATTTTTTTCATGCAAACCTTATATTTTATATCTCTGTGTCAAAAGCCTTTGTGATAAGCACCTAAGAACTAAAGTTGTAGCTATTGCTGAGTTTTAACTTGTCCAAGGCCATTGTGTGACAATAAGATGTTCACCTTTTCCTCTTTAGGCAACCTATAATCACTTCCCAAACTTGTCACACTTTGTAGAAAAAAATCATAATTCATTTCAACCCATCAATTTTCAATATTATCCAGGGAAACAGGTTCTTACCTCATAAAATGACATTTTTACTTGATCAGCTACTATTGAAATTGAGTAAAGGCATGATTGATTAATGTTCAGCAATAACTTAAACCTGTTCATTCTGGTGTTGCTTTTCTTGTCACTCATGCTCTGGTTAATTAATATCATCATATTTTAAGAACAACTCTGCATGGTGAAACTGAAGGCGACCTGCTTCAGGAAATAATGTATTAATACATTGTTGTGTTGCTGTGCTGTGCTGCCTGGCATGCAGGCTGCCTGCTTTAATGGAGGATGTGAGGAATTCATTCTTTGTAAGTAGTGACCTTTTCTACCAGGGCATGTGCTAAATGGCAGCCAGCTATGCATCAGAAAACAATTATGCCTGGCAGTGCAACTGTTCATATGTTCACAAGGTCTTTGAGTTCTTGAGTTTTCCCTGGCATTTAATCTGAGCTGTGCACTGGAAAGGAATCAACTTTCTAAAATAAATAAACACATTTTTGGAATCCAGACCTGGAAATTATGTTGTTGAGTATCCATTTTTATATTTCACCCTGTCTGAGAGATGGCTACATTGTCATTCATCAGGTGTATTATTAAATGTTTGAGACATTTTTGCTGCCATTTATTTCCAATTTCAGAACTGATTTAGTATGATTTTGTAAATTGTCTGGAGGAAATATTTTTCAAAAGCATGTGTAGAAATAGGCACCAAATATTTGTTAAAAGTCACCAAAAATTGGGCACTTTTTTCTCTACCTTTTCCCTTGCTCACAGACAGTGGACTAAATTGTTGAATTGCCTTTTTTTTCTTGTTCTTTTGCATTATTATACAAGAAATGTGTGCTCTGGATGAGTCTAATTTTTACTTTTTTTCCAGGAGCTACAAAAATGCTATTTGTTTCATTCTAAGGAGAAAAGAGTGCTCTGATGTTATGTTGGAGATCCACTACAGAGAATTGACTAAGACATTATAGTGTAGTCCCAAACCAAAAAGGTTTTGAGATTGGTTGCTTAGAGTTCCCATTTATAAAAAAAGTCAAAGCCATATCCCAGCAGGACTTCATAGGTCTCTTCAGGAGTGATATCAGTTTTATTTGTTCTCTTCCTTTGTGCTGGGATTTGGGTTTGTTATCAATTTAGTAGCGTGAGAAATCCTATTGTTGTGAAATCCTTGGTTTTAGAGGTGAGCAGTTCAAGTAATAAAATTAGTTTTAATTCTGTCATGGATATGTTTTCTTTTCAGAAGTGCCCTGATTTTTCATGCACTGGATTTTAAGCATTTAATTGTTCTATTTTTTGTGATATTTGAGTTAAATAGAAACAAACTACTCATATGCTTGTCTGTAAACTATTCTGTTTGAATAGGGATATTTGGCACTTTTCCAATGACAGTGTTGCTGTGTAATAGCACAGATTTACCAGCTGCAGAAAGTAGTTTGGTGTGTTAGTTGTTTCCTCTAGGCCCTATGTTTTTTTAAACAAACCACGTTATTTGTAGCTCCTGGCAACATTTCTTCTTCTTTGTGAGTTAGAATGTTACCAGAAAAAAAGTCAGTGTTGGAACTGATTTGGAAACCATGTTTAATTAGAAGCAGATGAAACAACTAATAAAAACTTCACAAAACAGAAAAACCCTCTCTTTCCCCATTCAATTTCCTGAATTTTTTTCCCCAGTCTCACCCCTTGCTGAGCAAATGCACGATTTTTCCACTTCACCTTGAAAGGAAGAAAACTTGTGAAAGTGCAAAATCCACAGATGCAAAAACATCCACTGATAAAACATCTCAATGATGCATTTTTATTCAGCTCTGAATAACAGCAGCTGCTTTCACTGCTTTTCCTTCTAAAGGTGGGAATTCCTACCATTAAAATGGTACCTTAAATATATACATACTTATTTTTATTTATATACACCTATACCCACATTAGATTGAGGCACACCTGCACCCTGTTGTGTAAGGTGGATGTAATGTAGTACATTCCTAGTGGATATAGTAAGTAAAATTGTCACTACTGGAAAGCATGGATGAGCAATAAATGTTAAACTTCTAAAATATATTAGTCTGAATAAAGGTTATGAAGGTGTCTGTCAGCTGGAACTGGGCCAAAATTGCTTTCTCAGGATTTTAAGAAGAAGATAAACTCTCTTTATGTCTTCTATTTTTGCTTTCCCCCCCCCTTTTTTTTTCATTGTGTAAACATTCAGTCAAAGCAATACTTCACTGCAGAAGACTAGATTTCTTCTTTTTTAATTATCTCCAGGTAATTATTAGTATCTAATGAATTCTAAGCTAATAATTATTATAAAGAATTTTCTAATAATAAATTATAAAGAGTTTTATATTAATAAACTCTTGTTATAAGGAATACCAGGATTACCAGGAAGTTTATTTTATTTATGAGTCGGTAGGTAGCTAGGTAAAAATATGCTTATATTTCTATTATGCACTTGTTACTATGTATGTTGTATTTAAAGTATACGTGACAGAACAAGAGAATTTCACAGCCTGAGATTTTTCCCATATATTTGTTTGTTTTAATTGCAAAATCTCAACAGATGTGGATGTTTCTTTCCTCTGCATTTTGCAGTTTACCCACCGTGGAGTCTGATGAGTGTTGGGATATCTGCATTAGAAAAAACCCACATCATTTGATGCCTGAGCTATTTCACTTGTCCTGAGATGTTAAGATGCCCCTTTCCCTCCTGTCCTTGGGTTCTTTGCTTTCTGACATTGGATGGATGGTGAAATGTTGTTTTCCCTGTGAAGCACTCAGCCTGTTGTGCTGCTTTAACCACTTTTAGTTCCAGCCCAGTGGTCTGGGTTTCCCAGGAACTGCCAGCTGACCACCGGAAGAGGCCCAGCTCAGCAGAACAAATCCCATTCTGCCACAGTGGATGGGGAACCTCATGGAATGGCTCTGCAGCCACCTCTGTGTAACCCCAGCTCTGAGCAGTTCTTAAAAAATCTGCCCTTTCGTACTTCCCACATCCTGAAAGCTGGCATCCTCCTGAAAATATTCAAAGTACCATGGTGTAATCTCCTGTATTCTTGTCTGAACTTCACTTCCAAGTAATCAATTTTGGGCTGTAACCCAAAGTAAGTGCCTTTCACTGCATGGGATGCATCTGCCTTGGATCTGCTGCCTCAGCAAAACCGACAAAACATTCCTGTGCAAAGCAGTTCTTAAAAAATCTGCCCTTTCATGCTTCCCAAATCCTGGAAGCCAGCAGCTCCTCAGAGCCCCTGTTTCTCTGTGGCCTGATGTTTGCTCCTCTCTGATATACAGGGGCTGCCCTGTTTGCCAGCTTCTCCTAAATTAGGAAACAGCATCTAATGTGAGCTTGGGGACACACTAAAGGCAGCTTTTCATGGAGAGCTCAGCACGGATGTGTGCGCTTGGAGCTGCAGAATGAACAGCACAGCAGGACTCAGCAACACAACACACTGGGTGAAATATTTCCAGAACTTGTCTTTCTGTAGAAAACTCCCTTTGAAGGGAAATTTTGGGGAAAATAGCTCCCAGAGACAGTTTGCCAAGGCTGATGTGGCTCTTGTACACTAAGAGGGCATTACATCAGCTACCAGCAGGACAATCTAATGCTCTGACTTCTGTGCTCTTATGTAACTTTAGTCAGAATCCAGCAGATTTAAGAGAATGACTTTATCAATATGAATACATCTTAGGTCAAGCCTTACTTTATGCCTGTGGCTTTAGCCAGTGAATAAAGTGGTTTTTATCCTGTACATCTGTTGTATTCCTGGGATCATGTTGGCAACTATTTTCAAAGAGTGCTGGAAAAATATGAAGAAATGCACGTGTCAAGATTTTGATAAGGGTGAGTTTGAAATTTCAGATGTCTAAAGTACAGAACTTAATCACAATGAGACTTGGCATTGCAATTGTAGCATAGTTTAGTATACCCTAAAATATGTCTCACTATCCATGGTTGGGTCATTTGGCTTGTTGAAAATGAAGCATTCAAACCCTGTGTCAATACAGTTCAGGCTTTCTGTCCTTAATATAATAATTGTATGTCCTTTATGAGATAATTGTAGATCTATCAGGGCTGATACCTTACAGGAGAGATTGATAAGCCTGTAAGCCTTTAATCTGTTCTACATTTATGCTGGTTGAAGACTGCTATGAATTCACTTGCCAGTCTTACAGTGGTCTAGATATACATTGTTAATAAACCACACCCCTCCCCTTTCTTTTTTTTTTTTTTTTTTTTTTTTTTTTTTTTTTTTTTTTTGTGTGTGTGTGTGGTTTTAACCCATTTTTGATGGGTTGGTTGGTTGGTTGTTTTTAAACTTTTCTAATTAATCAAATGCTCTTTTCCAGAAAAATCTGGAAGATTGTATCAAAGGCAATTCTATTCACCCTCACGCAGCAGACAATCCCATCTGCGCTAACCCTCAGCCCCCTCCTTGAGTTCTCTCTGATTTCTAAGGCGGCTGACCCCGGCTGAACCCTGTCAGAGGGGCTCTCACACAAGACGGGCCTCTGATCTGACATATCGATTGGCAGTGAGGGAGATTTAATGGGAAACCACCTCCCTAACAAGGGCTGGAACCTTTTCCCGGGAAGCCTGGAGCGGCGGGGAGGATGGGGAGAGCACAGGGGGAGCCTCCCTGCTCAGGAGCCGGGGCTGAGAATGGAGGGAGGCAACAAAAGGCTCTCAGCTTCTCGCCTAATCAGCCCGACAAGGGGAACAACTATATCTGATTTAGAAGCTGTTAAGTGGAGGTCAAGTGCCAATAATTGGGCTAATTGAAACCAAATACTGAAATGATATTACAAGTTCAGCCTGGACTCTACTGAAGTCAGGTAATTAGAGGATGGAACCATCAATTCAAATCTGCAGGGAAGAAGTTGGTGTGGTTAAGGGACAAACTAGATTTAAAAAAAGAAAAACCAAACCAAAAAGTGGATGGTAATTGGCACAACCCCTCATTTAGCATGAAATCTGTATTTTAAAAGCAGATGCTGTCACTTGCAATGAGCTGTAATGGTTTTTTAATTTTACAGCCATAAAGTAGGTAGGAAGATAATTTGGCAACGTATAGATCGATATACACTTAATTAGAGTCACTAAAGCAACATGTTAGCAGGTACATTTCACTGCGACAGAGCCACAGCGTCCTCTTGAAAATATTCAAAGTACCATGGTGTAATCTCCTGTATTCTTGTCTGAACTTCACTTCCAAGTAATCAGTTTGGGGCTGTAACCCAAAGTAAGTGCCTTTCACTGCATGGGATGCATCTGCCTTGGATCTGCTGCCTCAGCAAAACCGACAAAACATTCCTGTGCAAAGATTTAGCATCACAATTAACAGATTAATGCCCGTCTAAACTATTTCAGTCCAGACAGTTTACTGCCAAGATATTTTGGTAATAATTTTAAGCATAAATAGCATGAATTTCTCTGCGAGGTGGTATTAGAATATAAAAATGGTTTTCTGTATTTCTAAACAAAACAATCCCAGAAAATTCAGCCAGTCTAACCAAAAAGTAGCAAAGAGTAATAGCCTGCTTCAGGTATCACCTGTGGGGTGAAAACTCTCACTTAGCATGACCAGAAATATAATGCGGACCTGTTCCTCTTTGCATCTTAGTTAGAAAAGAGAGCAAAACCGCATTTGTGATCTTCTCTAAAGTGAATATTTATGTCTGGGGTTCCTAATTTATTCTTTTGAACAAAATAGTCAAAAGTACACATTAAGTGGCCTGTGGCATGTTATCAGAAAGCTAAATGATCTTATGGCTTCCATTTTTCTATCAACATCTCCTGAGCTAGCAGCTAATGAGAAAGGAGTGTGTCAGACTAAAATATATGTAAAATTCATACAAGTGGTATTTTTTCTAATATTTACATATGTGTGGCTGTATAAAGATAACTGATGGAAAGGACAGAGCAGTGGTGTATGCACACAGTGGAATAAGGGAAATGGTGCTGTTCCCTCACCCCCAGTTGGACTGTGGTGTTTCAGAGCTGCCAGAGGAATTTCTGCAGCTGGGATTTGCTGTGATTCCCTCTCCTGAGGATGCTCTGGTGCCTGATGTGAAGGGGTGTCTGATGCTGCAGCTTCTCCTGGTGTTGGGATGTTGCAAAGCTGTTTCCTTTTCAGCAGGACATCAATCAACTGCAATCAACTGGTGAGCAGAATTCCATTAAAAGTAGATTATTAATAAAAGAAGAGTTTCATGCTTCTGTGTTTTAAGGTATTTGAATCCTCATAGTGTGCCCCAGCCAAACCATCTTTAGTTATTCTTACCAAAGCCCTCATGGTGGGGCCAGGCTGGAATTACCCTGACCAGCTTCACCTGGCCTTCCACCTTCAGCTGCAGCACATCAGCTCCTGGAGGGTATTTAAGCTCCAGTCTGAAGGCTCAGAAGGGAGATGTGGGACAGATTTGTTCCTGCTCCCTGTCCTTTGCTGTCTCGTTGTTTGGATTTCCTGGATTAACTTGTCTGCTGGTCTCTGGATGGGTTTTGTTGCTGCCATCATCTTGATTTTTCTTGCCTGAATGAAGAATTCACCTGTGAGAGCCCTCAGGAATTCATCAAGAACTGAAAGGTAGGTTGTGCTAAATTAGAAAATAATTAGGAAAGAAGAAGCTGAAAAACTAAGTAGTAAACCAGCAAGGAATAGATACAAAAGGGCTGTGCCATACTGGATTAAAACCAGTCATATTATTGGAGAAGTGCATGTGATCTCATGGAAAAAGCAGAGGCACCAACCAATCAAGTGATTTGTGTTCTCATGAACTACAGTTGCGAGGTGTACATGTGCTGTGTTATGGAAAAGTTGCAAAATGTATAGGTAGGGTAACATGTATAAGCAGTATAAGATAAGTAAGTAAAATGCATTAGTAGTGTGTTAGGTGAAAGTTGTAAAAAGTACGAGTAAATAAGATGTATAAGCAGTGTGTTATGTGGAAGTTATAAGATGTATAAGTTATGTGTAAGTAGGTAGGATGTATAAGTAAGCAAATTGTACAAGTAGGGTATTATGTCCAAGCTGTGAGATGTGTGAGTGGGGAGCATTTTAAACAATAAGGGGCTTCTGTGTAATTGTATTGATTTGTTGTTCAGAAGGCAGGAGTTCCCGTACTTCTGCACAAAGATGGTTGGAAAACACAGCAAATTAGTTACACCACTCTAATTTTGTGCATCAAAACATGCTGGAGACAGTGGTCATAGGCCACCCCCCGCAACCCCCCCAAGAACCCCCCAAAATATCAAGCTACTGACTTTTGAGTCAGAAGAAAGGCAGCAAAAGAAGTGCGAACAAACACCATGGTAAATAATTTGTTGTTTTATTCCATATCCAGGCAATGCCACCAAAATTAATATGAAATTCAACCAGTGTGAACAGGAGCATTTGTTTTGCCCTCACAATCAATAGTAAAAAAAGTCCTCCACAAATTCTTAAGTCCTGAGGGTATCTTTCCCTATCCTAAGTAATATCCTTTTCCCATCAAACTACCATGCCCACCAAGACAGAAAGTTCCAAAGCTAAAACCTTCTTGAGAAATGAATAAAAATTTGTGTTATTGCAGTTTAACCTATGCAAAATAAATAGCTTCTAATATTTTACTCCTAAAGTAAAATTATAAACAAGATTAAGTGAAAGTATGCTCACAACTTTTCAGACTTCTGTATACTTTCTAAATAAGGGTAGTTGGCTCATATCCAACATTATTTCTTTTTCCTAATTTCTCGTAGCTTACTCACGTTGAATTCTTTTAGTCATGCTGGGTTAGATAAACAAGCCTTTCAACAGTTCCTCTTTTTTCCCCCAACACAATGGTAATAAAAGATTTCTCATGTTAATTCTGTCCCTTTCTGGAATATGTAATGCCAGTGTTTTGGGGAAAATATTATGTAGAGGTACAGTAGAAATCTGCAGTGAAATAAAGCATATGGAGCCAAGGAGCTGCTTGTTCCAACCTTGCATCAAGCTTAAACTGAAATATTCACGCACGGAAAATATTTTCTTGAGTGTAATCTGGATGTGTCAGGGCAATTGGAAGTGACAGCAGTATTTAGAGCTTTAAATAACCCCAGTGTTACTGTAACTGATCACCATCAGGATAACAATTCAAGTGTAATTTGTTTGATACTCCCTCTGGCTTTCCTTTATATCTCTTTCTGCTTCTCCCCTTTGTAAATATATTGACTTTTATAGCCACGTTAACTTCCATGGCTTAAAAGTTGTCTTTGTTTGCTTTGCGGTAATTGCAGCGTCTCCTTTGCTGCTGACAAGATTTAGGTTTTGAGATAACTCTGTCACCTGGAGTTGTGGTTTTTAGGAGCTGTTTTCTTCCTGCCACTGTCAGGCTTTCACTCCGAGATGTGATGTTGTCTCCCAAATTAATACACATTTCCTAGAGAAATGATCAGACAATATTTTCATCAATGCTGGCAAAATGTAAATAATGAGTCACAAGTTTTATTGCTCAATAAAGATTCCATTTTCAATGGAGTTTTGTTAAAAACAAGGCTGTTTGTAGCTGTTTCCTCTTCCTGTAGCATTTGTTCGGCTCCCTGTAAAGATTCTGCATTTAAAAACCCTTAGAAGGGAGAGCACACAGCGTTGTGATACCTTTACCATGAAAAATTATCACTACCGGTAGTAAAACAATGGTAATGGTTCCCAGTTGTGGCATTCTTCAGCTGTCTGTACTTTTGTGTGTAACACGGAGTTTCACAGTGACTTCTCTGTCCTCTCCATCCTCACTGATTCATTTTGCAGAATTTTATATCCTCTCATTTGCAAGTTAAAATAATGCTTAGGCATTCATATTCCCCTAATAACAGAGCATATGCTTGGAACGAGGCTGTGGCCATCATTCTTACTGCATCCCAATGAAGAGAGGGTGCAGCTGGTTTGGGGACAGCCCTCATCCTTGCAGAAAAAAAGGTATTTTCCCTCCCCATCTTGGAGGCAGAGGAGATAAAGGCAAGAGAATAAAGATTTTTGTGTCTCTGTGACTCTGTTACAGCAATCAGAGTGGGTAGGATAGGTTATTACTGACGTTTTCATTCTATAAATAGCAAGAAACTGCACTGCCTTGGGACACACAGGTGCATTTAGCTGTGTTCCATGGGTGTGACACCTCCCAGGGAAGCAAAGCTTTGCACCTAAGGCTGTGCTCCAGAACTTCCAGCCCTCCTGGTAATGCCAGAAAATGAGATGCATTCTGCTGTTCCGCTCACAGCAGATATGGGTTGTTTCCTTTCCCATCCCAGTGGGATAATTGTGGATATGCTGCTTTCCAGGTGGCCTTGGTGAGCTTTGAGCAGAGTCCAGTGTTGCAGAAGCCTCACAAAATCCTTCAGCCAGAGATAATGACCATTTATCCAACAGCATCCTGAGAGGCAGCTGAACACACCCTTGGCTACTTGGCAGGACACTGATCACACCTTTATTTTGCATTCAGGGTTCCAGGGAATGGCTGCAGTCTCAGGAGAAATTAAAAAGCTTTTTTTTTTTTAAGTGGTTGCGTGACAAGTCTTCCCCTGGGTAGGAGTGCTACTGAGCACTACTGAGTGCTCAGGGTGGGAAACCATCCCTGGAACAAGCAAAAAATGCAGCTAAAATATAATAATTTTGTAAACCTTTGTCTCAAAGACAAAAAACCCCAATGTTCTGTCAGAAGCACTAACATGGGTTGTCATTTGTGGCTATTTTAAAGCTGTATTTTCCTGATATTAAAAACCCAAACAAACCCAGAATCCAGACCAGTAAGATAACACTTCTCACAAGCTCTACTGTTTTTAAAATATTTAACACAGAATAAGGATTAATAATTAAAACCATCTGTTTTGGGTAGAAGGCATTTTTGCTTGACCTTCTCTGGAGAGCTCTAATATTGCAGCAGTGTTTTATTGTGGTTGCATTTTACATTTTCCTGTAGAATACAAGGAACATTGCGTGGTATCCATGAAAGTAAACATGCATTTCCATTTGCTGTGTCCTACTTACCTATGTTCCCCAGCTCATAATAATTTTCCATCATTAATTTATATCTTGTGTATTTTTATTTACCTAGTGTGTTTTTATTTATAACTAATTGAATTGATGGTTTGCCATGCTCTCTACCATACTGTACTTTTCAGGATATAAACCCTAAAGATTTAAGAAGTATTCACTCATAGAAATAGTGAAAAAAAGAGCAATAAAAAAGCTGCCAGGTATAATTCCCAACATGCCCTAAAGTAAATGCTTTTGACTAACAAAGAAGACCCTGGATTTTTACACAGCTGTGGTTAACAATAGTGCAGTGATACTCTTAGGCACACAAATGGATGCACTTTCAAATACATGGTATAATTGCTGAATACATCCCCACTGGGACTGGGGATGGAGCTACTGCAGAACATCATTAGAATGTGAAATAAGAAAGGCCATTTTTACGTCTTACAAAGTGAAGCCAGATTGGCTGCAAATTTTCTGCTGCTGGCTCAAAATAGAAAATCCTTGATTAGATCCTCATCCCAAGATTAATCCACAGGGATCTGGGGTGATGTTATGTTTATGGGAAAATACATGTGTTTATTCTGCTGTGGATGCCAGTGCCTGAACGACCTTTCATTAAAAGTTATTCTTCTAACAAAACCATGAGGTGAAGCTATTCTGTGTCCTGCTAAGTGTGGTGTGGCCTCACCCACTGCCTGCAGACAGAGGTGCCGCAGAGCTGCCCATGTGGCACAGGGTCACCCAAGCTGGGAGCTCTTTGTCCTTCCTGCTTTGGGGTTGTTTCTGCCTGATTCTGGGAAATTGGCAGAGCTCCACCAGACCTGGAGCAAGGGAAGTATTTGGCCCAACCCTTCTGCAGCCAGGGCTGCTCCAGTGCTCTGTGGGTGTGAAGAGGCAGCACGGATGGTCAGAAGCTGAGCAGCTTTTAATTGTTTGATGCCCTTTGCTTGAGGGGTGTGATGAAAATCTCTGTCTGGATGGTGTGGTCAAGGTCAGGGTGTGCAGCTACAGATTCCCCCTCACAGGGATGGAAGAGGAGGAAAGGCTGAGATGGCTTTGCATTTGTTAATATTTCTCTTAAAATGTGGTTTTAAATACAACTCTTCTCAACATAGAGCTGAAATATTTATAAAATTTGCACGAGTTTAAAAATTCCAATATATTTTTAAAAATAGTTCTGGGTATCCAACAGAACCACGATACTTTATTTTTCAGGCAGGCAATAAATGAGACACACAAGTGAATAAATGAAGTTATATTTACTGTAGTTGTTCAGAAATATGAACAAGGTGATGCCCACCACAGCAGAGCAGGTGGTGGCAGTAATGCTGCCTCTATGTACATTTAATGCTACTTTTCCTTTTTTTGGCTTGGGTATCATTAGGTCAAAGCTATTTTCTCAAGGATGGATTTGTGATAAACTAAATGTTCTCCTTTCTCTTTTGGGCCCAGTGTGACATGTAGTAAGAATATTAATATCACATATAATGAGACTATAAATTGCCTTCTCTGTTCTTAAGAATGGTGTTGAAACACCAAGCAGTAATAGAGAAGTTACCTCTTTTGTGAGACTGAATGAATATCCTAAGCAGATGCTCAAGACAAAAAATAAAATAAAACAATACAAAGCCTGAAGAAATGGGATATAAAACTGTCTCATGCAGGTGCTTTCCTAGGAGAAAACCATTTCGATAACATCATGAATTACAGAAGTAGTAACAGGTGAATCTAATACCCTGTGCTTATCTAGCAAATGCTTGGCAAGATTAAGAGAAGACACAAAATTCTTAGCTGATATAGAGGGGTCCAACAGTTTGTTTGATACAGCTGTTAATCATCTGTCCTGGAAGCTTTAATTATGTTTCTGGGATTAATGAATCTGATGTCCTGTGGAGGGATATCAGGTTTGGGGGTTTTAGATTGAGGATTTTTTTTGTTGAGCATGTTGAATTGCTGCTCGGTTGTTTTAGGCAAACATGTGGGTAAAGGGCTTGAGTTGTTTATTATAAAAACATTAAAAGAAGACTGATTTTATTTTTAATTTTTTTTTTTTAGTTAAGGCAATTTGTACTAACGTGGAAAAGGATAAATTTCAATACAATATAGAGATTAAAAAAGAGTAGTTGTGTATTTCTTGGTCAAACTCTCTACAGCAGTGGTCACTTTTTGCTTAGGTGGCTGCCAAAGGAAATGATTTAAAATGTAAAATTTGTCTCTGTCACACCTTTTAAGTGTTTCTGCAAGTGCTTTTTAAAGCTCAGTTTGGTAACTTCATCCTTCTTCCTTTAAAGGTGTTGGCACTGAGAGACTTTGCCCAGCTGAAAATCACCCAGGCTCTGTGGGCTTTATAGGGTGGAAAGAGCATGGGAGCTGTTCCCCTGGGGCAGGAGAGGGGGCACTTCCTCAGGAGCCTGGAGCAAATGGCTAATTAAAAGAAATTTTAAAAGCTTTTCTGTGAATTTAAACAGGCCTCAGTGGGTGATGTGTTCCTTCTTTGCCCACACAGCTTCTGAAGAGTCCAATATTTGCCATGTTAGGAACCTTCCCAAGATGCCACGGCTCCCTACAGGGTTTGCCCTCGTTCAGGTTGTGGTACAGCCTTGTCTGGAAGTCTTATTTAGTGAATCCTGATCCCTTTGGTTTGGGAGCCACATCTCACTTCCCAAGACCCTGGCTGGGTAGGATTAGGTAATAGCAATTATTGCTATTAAGAAATAGGAGGAATTAACCACAAAAAGTGAGTTGCAGATGATTTCAGTAGTGTCCTATATCAACTGAAAGGAAAAAGGTGTCCTGCACCCATAAGATTACACAACAAAAAGGACATCAATGTCAATGAGATGAAGTGGCCATCCCATGATGATTTAGAGGGACATTTGTAGAAATGCCACTCCCTGAGCTGTGAAAGCTTAAGTTCAGTGGAGTTACCTTCATCACAGGGACCAGGAGACAGACCCTGGGTGATTTTCAGCTGGGCAAACTCTCTTAGTTCTTGCCACTGACAGCCAAGGTGCTCTGTTGGAGCTGGTCAGAAAAAAGCAATGATGAGGTTAAGGGAGAGGAAACAGTAATCTTTGGGGTTTGCATATTTAAAATAGCAGTTCTCCTTCATTAGAGTGAGTGTTCAGTCATGAGTTAGACAAGTAGTGATTTCACAGGGCTAAGAGATCAGAGCTGGCCCTAAAATATGACAGTAATATGACTGTAGTGCAGCTTGCAATAATGCACTGCTTGTACGTGGTTCAGATGTGGTTGGTGAGATTTATCTAAAGCTGGGTGCACAACTTGCTGAAAGTCACTGTTGAATCACAGTGTTAGAGAGGTGAACAGTCAATAGGACCTTCTGAATGATGATGAGAAGTAAAAGAGCCTGGTTTAATCTTATTAGAAGGAGTCAAATGATATGGAAAGTGACTGAGAGCTAATCAGCCCTGGGGATTACAGTAAGGTTTTGGTGATTAGCATGCTGTGATTTTTTTTTTTAGTTTTAATTTTAGGTTTTCTCAGCCTCTTCCATTATTATAACAATATAGAAGTAGAAAATAAAGTGTACTGTTTGACCTAGTCAGTCATTTGAGCCTAATCTTATAATTTTTAGTTGGGTTCACATCATCATATTAGAACATCTCAGTCAGCAACATATAAAAGATACTCCCTTTCAATTTACTTTCCTGTTAACTGTGTTCTTAAGCCCCAGGAAAATCAAACTGGAGCACAATGTGAATGAACGAAGCAATCATTTGGGGTCTGAAATGGAAGATAGTGACAATTTTTTTGTCAAGGGAACAAATTACAGAATGTTTCACTTTGTGTGTGACTTCAATTCCTTAGTCACTGGATAGCAGCTTTAGCACAAACTTTCCATTATAGGAAGTAAGAGATTGAAATAGGAAAAAAGATATAATTCTCTCTGAGTCCACCCAGAAGACAGACTGTATGAACTTTAAACCCTGAAAAAAGCTACTTATTGAAGACTTTGAGGAGATACATTGTGCTACCAGACCCGCTTATTCCAGTTCCTGAGGCTTAGTGTTGAGACAGGGGGATTCAGACGAACTTCCAGGGCTGGATTGAAATAGGAACTCATTTTCTGTATATTTAGGGCTGTACAGTGTGCTTATTAGGATCTCTGAGACACACAATCACATCCAAATGCTCTATTTTCTAGTCTTAAAAATAAAAGTCACCATTCCCTTCACTGGGAACAAAACTTGAAGTTATGCTCTGATTCCAGTCACCACAGTGCCATCTGTCTAAGACTTGAAATAATAATTAACAAAGCCCATGTAAAATAAAATAAATACTAAAAAACTGATAAAGTCTATGCTTTTGCTGTAGTCTAGCAGTGATGCATAGTAACCAAAACATATCCTAAAATGATATATTATGTAATATACATAATATTCTAGAAGTTAATGAATTTCACTTCAGCTTTCTTAATTTGGCTGCAGAAGCTGCCTGCAGCTCCATCTACATCTTGCTTATATAATTTCACATAGTTTGGGGGTATTTTTCCACAGTTCAAATAGCTCGGTTTGTTGTTTGTTTGTTTGGGTTTTTTTTGGTTAATTTTGGGGGGATTTGTTTCATTGTATGTTTTATTTTGGTTTTGTCTTGGCTGTCTGTTTTTTTGTTTTTGTTTTTTTTTGTTTGTTTTTTTTTTATTTAAAAATACAGGCTGAAGTTTTGAACCATGAGATAGCATCATCAAGTGGTACTTAAATGTGATCATATAGGATATCCAAAATTGGTAATGAATCCATCTTTACAAGACCCTTGAAAAGAACATGAGTACGTGTGATAGAACAAATAATGGAGCTTGGATTTAGAAGGCTCTTAGAGCATTGACTGGACAAAGCAGCCTCTGTGTAAACTGAGCCCCTCAATCTGTGAGTTTGTTTTCCATTAACATCCACACCATACATTAACACAGTGAGATTCGTAAATTAGCTTTTAAAATTTACTGGATCTGAAATGGGAAAAATCAGAGAGCCTCTGACAATCTCTGTAGATCAAAAAATCAACCTCTGTGAAGCAGAAGATTTTCAGATTGTTTAAAATCTGAAAAGGAGGCATCTAAACTGGCAGCTTGTTGATGATGGGTGCAGTGCAACCAAGAGCTTCAGACCTGCAGGTTTTAGTGAGGATGGAGCCCTTGGGGCCCTTGTTTTGTTTTTCCTCTATTTTTTTCCTTTGGTTAAAATGAGGAAAAAAACAGCAGCCAAGTCCAGAGCATTAATTTGAATTTACACTCATAACAGCAGAAGCTGAAGAACACTGGAGAAAGATCCTGTAAACATCTGAGCATTCTGGGTTAGAGCTCAGATACCATCTGCAATCAACCTCCCTAGCATTTATTTTCTTGATCTCATTAGTAGGCATCATAAATCACCATGGAAGACATGGAATTAAGGGAAGGCTGACCACAGATAGGAAAATAGGATTGCTGAGGAAAATAAAAGTCAAAATGCAAGGCTTGGGCTGGAGAAAGGTTCAACTCCCTGTGTATTTCATTATGATGTGTGTTTTCTGAACAAACACAACAAACATAGCTAGTTCTGTAAATGTGCATGTAAATCTGCTGTAAGAATAGGCATTCTTAATGAGTCTTGAACTCAGTTATAAATAAATGAATCCCAACATTTTAGACCAATTCCACTGAATTCTCTCTTGGGAATGCCTTGGGGCATTTGGCAAGAGGCCGAAGTCTGGAATTTTAGGTCTTGATACAAGATTCAGGTCAGGCTGGGATTCTGCTGGAGTTTCTGAGCACTGTCTGTGACAAACTTTCTTTAGGACCTTCACAACTCACAGGAAAAAAAGGATCATGGTTGTGTTGCTTCTCATTGTTGAAAGGAGGGTTGAATTTGAAATATGCAGTGTGCTCATCTCACCAGGAAGGGTTCCTGAGGGACTGTGTTCCTTCTTTGCCATGGAAGACTCGGGGAATACAATATAGCTGACAAAAGTAATGTTTTTAATATTTTGGTTTAGGAATGATCAGACTTTGCTGCATTTTCCTTGGAGGCTTGGTACATGCAGTGATAAGAGAGGAGAACAAGAGAAGGCAAGAAAGGAATTTTAACGTTAAAAGTAAACAGCTGGTGCTCTGCACTGTTTCTGAATGTATTTGATGACTAAACACCCTTGTTGTGTCTTTTGAATGTTAATTGGGCATGCTGCAGGTTGTATGACATGCATTTATCCAGGAAAAATCAGCTGCAGCACAATAAGCAGCAGTGTAGGGTGTAATTATGGCTTTGTGCCTGCCTTAACAAGCTGGGTTTAAACGGAATGGTAAGTTCTGCAGTGCTGAAGGAAATTCTATAATCCTTTCTTTTAGGGAAAAAAGGAAGACATTGGGCATCCTATATAAACAAAAGTACCTTAAACATGCAATAGAGTAGCCCTCTGTTGATTTTGTTACTTAATCCAGTACATTTTATTTTGACCTCTGCTTCCAGGTATTGCATTATTTTATGAGATCAGCTCTGAGGGTTAAATTAAAAATCTGACAGTTGATTAGGTGACTAACAATTTCTTACCTCCTTGAAAAGAAATATGCAAGCACTTTCACAAGGTTGTTTTTCATTATTATTATAATTATTTTTATTCTAGGGATTTTCTTGTGAAAGATCTCAAAATTGCAGTTTTCCTGAGCAGTTTCTTGTTTCTTTCCTCCTTTTGAAGATACAACTTCAGAAATTGCACATTAAAAGCCTCACAGAGGCATCCACATGAAGATAGAATATTTTTAAAATAAATAATTCAAAAGTTAAAGAGGTGCTTGCCTTTCTCAGACACATTTATTGTTTGCCTCAGAGGCCAATAGAATTATTGATTTTTGCAGAGAAAAAGAAACCTCTTTTAAGATTTTGTCTGACCTTCTGCATAATGTAAGTCAAATAAATTCACTCTCTGAATTGAGCAATCATCCTTTCTATTGGATTTAGTTACTTGTGGCAAAACTTCAACTTATGCTTCACAAACACATCCACTCATGGTTTTGAAAAACAAAAGAGAAAGTTCTCCTGGTTCTGATTAACTTTGATAAAGTGATCTAACAATTTAATTATGCCTAATTTTTGAAAAGTTGCATCAAACTCCACTGTGCAACTTTCTGCAGTTATCTGTGGGGTTTTACGGTCTTAAGTAGCACGCAGTGGGGGCCACCTGAACCTGGAAAGCTTTTCTGGTGTTCTGAAATACCCAGATTCTGTGCTGAAACACTCAGTTTCTTATTTGTTTGTTTGCTTTCTGAAATGGAAGGAAGCATTATGTTGGAAGAGTAAATAATTTCACTTCCACAGCTTATTATTTTGAAGCATTAAGAATTTAGGTGAGTGCCAAAGCCCAACCATAGGTTTATAATGTCATAGCTTTTGTCTTCTTCTGAAACCTACTGAGAGCCCAAGGCTGGGGTACCTCAGCTTTGTAGGGGCAGCAGGATCTGCCCTTTGGGGTGTGGAGGGCAGGTGGGGCATCTCTGGGCCATGCAAAAGCTGAGAGCTGGAAGGAAAGAAATTCTCAGAGAATAACAAACAGCTGTGTTATTACCCATCACTGCAACTCACTGCAGGGCTGCTCTGGGCTTGAACTGGGAAACTGAGCAATTAACAGGGCCTCAGTTGGAGGAAACAGCCCAAAAGCAGGGTGGTTGCAACTTGTCTGATAGAAGAGTTAAGGTAACTTTAATTAAACTTTTATTTATGATCTTTGGCCTGTCCTGGAGTTGCCTGAGAAACTGTGCTGGCTGAGGGACGAAGCTTGGACCCACAAAAAAAAAAGGAAACAAATCACCCAAACCTTCCATGAGATGTGGCAGGTTTGAGATTCTCAAACCATGAGAGCGGAATTGTCTGTCCCATACCACCCTTGTTTGTGCTTTCTGACTTTTAAGGTTCTTCTGAACCAGTTAAGAAAATTGCAGTCAGAGATGCTTGCTCTGACACAGGAGAGGTCAGGCCCTTGAGTGGGAGTGATTCTTGCATGCAGGATGGGCTAGTTTTGTTGGGACTAAAAATGTGCTGCAGCGTGTCAGGGGTGCCCTGGGTTGTGTGTGAAACGCAGCGTTGGGTATGGCTGGGGGCAGGTACTCACTTGTTCATCTCCTCAACAAATAAAAGGGAAATAATCAAGATTGTGTTGATAGTAAACAGGCTTGTTAGCCAGAGGTTAAGCAAGCATCAGCCTTATGAGAAAGTGTGAGCTTGCAGCAGCAGGCAGAGTGGTTTTCCTCCTAAGTGAAATTATTCTGTAGGAATGTGCCCAAAGTAAGGGTAAAGCAAAGACACTATTTTATGTTTCAATTGTAAAAACCCCTGCCTTTTTTCTGCTTCACTTTACCTCTGATTTCTAATTTTGGGTTTTTTTTTTTTTTGGTATAAAGAGATGGTGGTTGGTCTTTAAAACTCTTGGATTCAGAGTGTCCTCCTCCACTTGTATGTGTTCAGGACAACAGAACCCAGTTTTTCACTGACACTGGACCACTGCTGCTAAGATTTTTACATTACTTGTGATAGGAGATTTCTACAGCTTCTTCAGTGAATTTGGACAAGGACTTGATTCTGAAGTGTGCTTTAATTCTCTATGGTTTAATGATGCAAATTTGCATAGCAATGTATGAGCCTTTTATCTTGAAGGAAATTTTCCAATGTTAATGGCATCTGTTTATCTGTATATTCACCCTTCCAGCACTTATGTGTTGTACAGCTCCATGTAGAAAAAGTCAAGTCATAATAGAAGCTCTGTGGGAGAGCAAAAAATGCAGCAATCCAAATAGTTTAAGACCATGGCAAAAATAGCTGGCACAAAAATAATTTGTTGAGAAGGACAGCTGTTGCTAAAACGCACTCATTTAAGTGGAGCAGGGCTGAAAATTGGAGTCCATCTCCTTTATTTTCCTTTTAAAATTCTAACAACTTCTTTCTCTGTGTTGTTTAAAAGTGTCATTTTCATGAACATAGCTAAGATAGAGCATATTCAGAAGGACTCCAGTTGTCAGGAAATTTTCAGCTGAGAAGATGATCTTGTGTGTTCCTGTGGCTTCCTTGGAGAGTTTTTCCAAGGAAGCCACTGGTCCTGGGACCTTGAATGTGATCATAACAGGGTGAGCTGATTCAGAGAAATCTTTTCCAGGAAGTAGCTGAGGGAGGCACTGACCATCTGTAAGAGCCCCAGGTTTTGGACATGGTAAATCCAGAGCATATCAAGCTTGGCCATTATTAGCTAAAGAGGTTTTTAATGTAGGATGTGGAACTCCACAGGTAGTGGACTGTAGGAAATATGTCTGCTGGTGTTATCTGTTTGAACAATGAAAGTAAGAAGGAGAACTGAAGCCCAAATAGAGATGGGCCTTTCTGTGATTTTGTGCTGAATTTTGATACTGAATGAGCAGGAGTGCTGGGAGGATTGGTTCTCTGTATTTGGGGAAGTTCAGAGTGTAGCTGTGCAAGATGCTGAGCCATGCTTTGAGCAGGTGGTTGGGCTGGAGATCTTCATTATCTCTCCTAACCAAAATCTTTGTGGATTCCTGTGTGATGGAGATGGATGCATCGGGTATCAGGAGGGTCAATGCCCTGTGCTTTAGGGAAGGCAGCATGGGTTAGCAATGTGTGAAGAGAACCTTCTAAAGTAACAGGGCAGAAAAATTAAATATTTTTCAGAGGAATTGAAAACTTGTCTTATAGTTCCATTTTTGTTTAGCAAGAAAAAAAAAGAGAAAAATTTTAAGGCTGAGGTTGTTTCTGAACAAAATTTTTCAAGTTTCACTCAGAAGAAGCTGAAGCATGAGAGAATTTAATATTTTTCATGAGAGAAATTCTTATTTGGATTTTTATACTCAATTAAATTTAAATTGCTGCAGCTCTATAATGCATGCCAAGATCTCAGGAAGGTTTCAGAGTATTTTTTTTTATATAAGATATCACTGATGCAACATTAGGAAGCTCAATAAAAACTTTTAGGCAACACCACCCTCTCCTTACCAGCCATTATTCCCATCTCACAATTCTGTAGATTACTGTGGCAGCTCAAATGTGATTAGGAGAGCATTTTTGAAGCAATTTGTGAAGCATACATACCATGCCACTTGGTGCTGTGGAAACTGGAGACAGGTTACTCCTTCCTAATACATTACCACAACAAACAAATTGTTTTTGCAATTGGTTTCCTTCTCATTCAGGCAAAATTATAGAGAAAAACCCCATGATAATGAGTATGACATGCACATTAATATAAAATGAATTCATTATGATCAGCATTACTCCAGCAGATTCCACATGAATTAATAATGACAGGGTAGTCAAAACAAAGTGGAGCCACACTTAGAGGCACAACATGCTGTTAATGACACCATTAAACAGGGGCTAGAGAGCATCAAAAATTTGTTGTGCAAATTTATAGTCTTGGGTGCAGAGTGCTTGTTTCTGTGCTTAGTTGTCAGCTGAAACAGTTGGTAAAATATTATTTATTGATTATTTTTTAAAAATTACTAATTTATTTTTTTACCAGCCAAGGGAATGGTTTTCCTGTTACACAAAATAAAACAATTTTTTTTCATATTGACCATTGAAAATAATCTTCAGTGAAATGTTGGTAAATTATTCAGGCTGAAAAAACAAAGTGTTTTGCTTGGACAGTTTTAAATAAGTTTAGTTTTTCCCCTAAACAAAAGATAGGTATGAATGTGTATATTATTATTTATTTTGGTTTTGTTCTGAGTTTTTCACAGCAAAAATTTTCAGGCAGCCAAAAACTGTGCATCTGCATGCTGCAATAGCTTATTTTGCATTTTCTATCTTTAAGGTTACTTCCTTGTTTTAATAGTAAACTTGATATAAGCGTGGAAAAATAGCTTTAGTGAATGAGTTATATAGCTTGAATTTTAATAACCCTTTACATATTTTACCTCCCTTCTCACCAGGTAGTGTCTTGCACCTTTTTTCATCCTAGAAAATAAATTCTAATTCACTGGGGAAGAAAATAACATTAGCACAACATGAAGGAGCAGTGAATTCAGGAGTGCATAAACTAAAAACACAGCCAGCAGTTTTAGTTCAGTATTCTAATTAGTCTGATTACCAGACACAGCTACAGAAGATTTAAGAAGCCTCATTGTTTTCTCACCTAGAGCCACTGTTTTTTAACTAATCTGAAAAACTATATCCCCTCCATTTACATTTCTGGTTCTGATTGTAAAAATATGTAGTGGAAATAGCTTTTCCTAGCTCTGAGTAAAAATGGCTGGGAACTATTTCACCTAGAATGCATCAAATTTTAAAAATGAGGATGTAAAAATTTAGATTTTAGTTCGCAGAAAAATCCAAATAAGTTGTCTCATGAAAATGCTTCACCTTCTTTTAAGCGAAACATTTAAAATTTTGTTCAGAAGCATGCTCAGTTTTAAAATTTTCCTTTTTTTTTTCCTTGATAAATGGAAATAGAAGACAAGTTTTCAATTCCTCTGAAGAATATTTAATTTTTCTGAGCTATTACTTCAGAAGGTTCATGTTTTTAATTTTCAGCTTCATATCTGACACTTCAAAGAATTTACTGGAATAAAATTCAATCTCCTGACTCCTACCTGTTGTTTATGGGAGGAAAAAACCTTTTATCTGTTACATTTCAGTGCCATTGAAGTAACCATTCTTCCTCTATTATGAGACATGACAAATAGGAGCACCTCCACTCCATTTGTCTCTTTTACAACATTCATTACTGTGTAAAGTTCTGGAGTGTCCTCTCTTATTTGTCTCATCTATAAACATCTCAATCTTAGCCTGCTCATTTCTTAAGGGGGAAGTCTTTGTCTCTAATCGTTTTTGCCATCCACCAGTGAGCCTTTTGTGCCTTAAAAGGAATGTAATGGAGAGAAGGGAACCAAAACTTAACAATTCCCAGGGGAAATGTACAGCCCTTACAGCATTTAATAGAGCAGCATTGAAAACATCTTTTTCTGTCCTCTAGTTTAACATCACAGAGGCTTTTTCTGGACTTACAAACTTAAAAAAGCAACACAGTGAAATGACTTGAAACAATATAGACTCCTTAGAAATATTGCTGATTAATGAGCACATTTCCTACATCTCCTCAGATGTCTCATTTCAGGAAAATACTTTTCTCTTATTGCAGTTTTAATCATCAGCCCTTTGCTTTTGGAAAGTTTATCAGTAGCTAAAATTGACCAAATGGTAGCCATTCTGCAGCATTCTGAAATCAGTACAACAAATTTTTCTGCAGGATCTAAAAATCAGAATGAGATTTTGCTGTACTGACAGAAAATAAAGCTCAAAATTACCCATATTTCTAGTACAGCTGAGGTTAGTTCATTTCACCTAATTTGTTGAGGTTTTTTAGTGTGGTTTTTACTTCTCAACTGACAGCAAACTAAAATCATAGTTGGGCAACTATTACCTTACACTGCTATCTATGATAATAGAATGATTGCCCAAATTATTACAGGTGGGAAGCTATTGGCACCAAGTGTGCCAAAATTCTATTTCTGTTTTACACCCACTTTTAATCCCACCCTCTATACATTTTTCCATTCTGAACATACAATGTTCTGTTAGTTCCTATTGCCCAAGGTGTTTTGTCATCCTGGGTTTCTCTTTTAAAAATCTGGCAAACCAGAAAAGTGAAGTGGCTGGGAATGGTCCAGCCAGTGGATGTGGTTTGTAACCAAGTAATGATGGTGTGTAATCTGTACATTTGCACATGCTAAAATGGAGGCCTTTGCCTTCTGTGTATTCCACAGAAGAACTGAGGTTGGAAGGCACCTCTGGACAAGCAGGGTCACCTGGAACTGGTTGCCCAGGGCCACATCCAGATGGATTTTGTGAGTATCTCCAAGGTTGGAGACTCCACAGCCTCTGGAGACAGCCTTGGGCAAGCAGAACATATCAAGCACATATGGCAGAATTGTCCTTATTGTCCTGGGGCCTGCAGATATCCTTGCTCTCCTTATCCTTAAACCTCTGCTGGGTTTGCTGCAATTCCCAGGGCCTCACATCCCCACTTAGACCTTAATTATGTTGGAGAACAGTCCTTTGGAGTTCCTACCAAATTACGGACATGTCAGCAGAGTTTTACAAGCTCTCAGGGTTCAGATGCTCACTTTTCTATTCGAGGTGATTTCTTTGGCTTAATTATGTCTTCTCTAAAGAAAAATCACTGTGTAAATGCAGTGTCAATCATAATATACTTAAGGCAATTTACAAAATAGTTGACAAAAAATGTCAAATCATTTACACAAGATGTGCAACAAATGTAGGTTATAGGACCATTTTAAGAGTCTTTTTTTCCTTTTATGCCTGGTAAGATTCAGATTTTACTGCTCCACAGTTGATATTTCTTCAGGGCAGTAGTTATGCTCAGGCAGAGATGCCCATCCTATGGGATCCATGGCGGGATAGTGCTTCTGGTTTGCACCTCTGTGTCAGAGCAGGCTGAGGGCTAATTGAATCCTTTTGGTAGCAGCATCAGTTCACTCTCAGCAACCATCAGCACCAGGGAAGGTACCACAGCTAAAGATACTGACTGGGGATCAACTCCTGTTGCAAGAAAAATTAATCAGTCAGCAGTCACCTTCTTGATTTTTCCAATGTAAATTCAAAAAGGTGCCTTGTGTTTCCGTGAGAGATTGATATTGAAGCTAAAAATTAAAAAAATAAAAAGGTCAAAGCCATGTTTTAGTTTGTGTTCCAGGGTTTTTTCAGGTAGTATCTTACATCTGAATCCATAAGAGGCAGTTTTATGTGTATGTTTGCATCCAATGTACAAATACATCCATACAACATTTTGTTGCCGGGAAGAGTAGGAGTTGGCAAAGAGGGAACAGAAAATCACTTCCTTGCTCTCCCTGGTTATAGGAGTAGGGAAGCAGACTGGCAGTGCTTCCAACATCCAGTCTCCAGTTAATTCCAGCTGCCCCTCAAAATGGTGAGCAGAATGAAGAGCTGAGCAGCTGTGAATGGTCTCTCCCCGGTTCTGTTTTCACAACTGCACTTGAAAAGAAGTGCAAATGCTCAGCCTTGTTGTTGCAAAGCAGCAATTTGCAATAAAACTGCAGAATAATTACTTTTCAAAGGGAAACCAGTGGGATCCAAATTGGTTCTTCTGACTGCAGAACTGCTTGTATGAGAATTTTGCATTCTCTGGTGAGTTTGCATACTGGAGTTCATTAACAGTTTTTAAAGTAATTAAATAAAAAGGTAATATTTCTGAATGCTAGTTATGGTAAACTCGAGTCAGTTAACTCCTCCAAGTGATCCTGTTTCAGGCAAATCCTGTGTGTGACCTCCCTGTTACACTCATGGACAAGGATGGGTTTTGGGGGTTTTGTTATGGGACCCTAAACAGGCATTAACAAAACCACGTCTCCACACACCTTAATTCTGCAGGGCAGTAAAACTGAATGAAACTTCTGCTGTGTAATATCCAATGTAGCCTTGTAGCTCTGGTGAGACTATCAAGGGAAAATCAACTTTTTCGTTAGTTTTGAGGGTTTCTGGTAAGAATTCAATGCCATAATGCCTGTATTAAGAATTACTTCAATGCTGTAGGGAAAGGTCAGTAGGTTAAAATGGTTCATGACAAGGACCCTAAAACTGTGCCATGTGCAATTCAGAGTTTAGTTTAGAGCAAGTTTAGTCTGGTTGCCTGGGTCAGACATCCCCTAGACGGGACTCTGGAGCCACAGTAGGTTTGATGCTATCAGCACACTCCCAACCAACCCGAAGACCTGCAACAGCATGTGGGTAGTAAAGGCGAGCAAAGAACTGACTTCAAACTTCTCACAGCTGCTCTTAAACCACATTACAAATGCAAAGCCAGCCAGCAGAGTGGGTCTTGAGTGGGCAGAGAAGAAAAGCAGTGCTGGGAGCAGGGTCCCAGTGGATTATCTCTGAAAGAAATATTGTCTGCTTGCTGCACAATAGGAGTAAAGCTGTTAAGCTCTTTGTCACGCCCGCAACAGTGAAGGCCCTGTCCCCTGTGTGGCATTAATAAATGGACAGGTTGAGGAGTGATGATGCCTTGATGCGGCAGTTTGTCTGTAAATTTAGTTGAGATGAAGTTAGAGAACATCTTTGCCTTGTTTTATTGCATCTCAGATTGACAGCTGGCTTCAGATGCAAGCTTGCTGGGGAGGTGGATAGCATATGTTGGGCACGGGGACTTTAAATCATTTTAGTTTATAAATATTGGCTCTTCTTTCCATGTTTTTATTTTCCAGTGCAGATACTTCTTGCTGTCTAAACTGCAGTTACTGTAGCATCCAAGGAAATGATGGAACATTAATTGAGTGGATAACCACAACTATATTAATCATAAATAATTTCTCTGTATCTGATTATCCAAGCCTTGGTTCTTAAGAAGCTATGCCTCTTGTGGATGATATGTTGTTGGTGTGAATATGACTGCCAGAATCAAGTTCAACTGCAGTTTACCTCTTTCATTACCAGTAATATTAGATTGGTTTTTTTCCATCAGTGTATTTTAAATACACCTAAACCTGTAGCCTGAGGTCCATTGGCTCTTGCTGAGTTCAAATTGAATCCCCTCTAATGTGAGTTCTCATTGAGACAGAGAAATATAAAGTATATTGATTTAAATACAAAGACAGATGTTTGAAGCCAGTTTAAGGCAATATTTTCTTTTTTTTAAGTTTCTTTTGAGCACCTGTTTTTTGGTATTTTGCTGAGCCTCCCTAGAGGAATTTCATGGGATTAAAGTTTGGCTGTTTCAGGTTACTTTCTATAGAAATAGAGTGGGGCTGCCTGTATAACCTTGAAATCTGACAAAATTCATGTTAATGAAAGAAAGTCACTGACAATTTTAGGGACTAGTGTCTTGATTGCTCTCTGAAAATTCACATACAAAGAGAGACCTTTTTTTATATAAGCCACGGAGGACTTGACCTGCAAATGCTCTGTACTGCAGTGTCTGTCATGAACAGAGTATAAACTGCAGCTTGCATTATTGCCATTTATTTTATTTTAGGATTGGCTTTTTATTAACTTTATAACTCTCCATGTATGGCCACAGAAGTTTTCAGAAAAAAACTGCCCAGTGTTTCTGCAGCACTTTTAACCCAAACCAGTGCCTAAAAGACCTGATAGATTTAAATGGATACATCCCATTTTTACAACTGGTATTTATAGTTTAACTCATTTCTCTATTTCCACTGGAGTAAATAAAGGCTAGTATTTCCTTTATTAAATACAGTTTAGCAAAGGGCTATGATCTTCAAGGTAATCAACAAACTTTAGCCACTGACTTGAGCTGCTGCTCTTTGCTTTCTAACTCTCATACAAAAGATGTCACAAGTGGTTGCTCTCACTGCTTGTCACTTTGTAAGTGGTGGAGCTTGTAAATACTTCAGACTTGCTAGGAAAAGTTCATAATTAAAACACAGATTATAAATGAATTATGAACTTCCCTCATAAAGAACTTGCCTTAAAATCAGGGAGTCTCTTGCTGGCCAACAATCAGACTCACTGAGTAATTTAGAGGTAGTGAGCAGGGAGTAAGCACAGAGCAATTTTTCTTTTCGTTTTCCCTTTAATTGGCTTTCTGCTAAAAGCACTTTGAGTGGTAGTTAGTTACATGTGTTGCTGCATTATATTCACCAGCCCCCCTGGAGAGCACCAGACTAATTAGAAACACTGAGCTCTCACTCGTAATTTATAATCTGGCAACAGAAGCAAAGAAATTTAAGAAGTACTGTAAGCACAGACCTCCATGACCCGGGCAAGGCAGGTCTTTACAGAAAAGTCAGTATCCATGAGAGCCTGAGATATTATAGGTCTGCCTAACTTGATGTTCCAGTGTCAGGAACAGTAATGAGTTTCTTAGTCTGCACTCCAGAGAGTCTAAAATTAACCCCGTATCATCTTCAAACTTGACCTCAATCACAGCAATTAATTAACAGGCACTGGAAGGACCTTAACAAAGGAGATGAGTGAAAGGATTCTGAAAGGAACAAAAGACACTTTTGTTTTACATTTCAGCACATTCTTCCTTTTTCTCAGCGCTGTTTGGAAAACATTTTTTGTAAAATCCTGAAAGAATACACTGTGAAGATGAAATCTTTGACCTGATATAGACATGAGACCTGGACATTAGTTTGTAACCTAATTATATGCTTTTAAGTAATTTTTTTTTTTTTTTGCGGAGAACTGTAGAGTCTAGGAGACACCCACTGAAAAAAACAATCCCATTTGTAGGCAATCAACAGTGGCTTCAGCTTTACTGTTACACTTTGCCAATTGACACCCATTTAGCACCAAAAAAAGTAGTCTCTGAATGAAACCCTTGCTTAACTACAAGGCTCATTCATTCAGTCTTTTAATTTCATGTGTTCTGACACTACAGGTAATTATGGGAGAAATTGATCAAAACATAGGTAAGAAATAAGAATGCTGAAGTGGAAGGTACCAAACATATATTTGTTTGAATGATTGAAGAAAGTATGCCCTCAGGATAAAATAAAATCAAACAACACCATTTGGAAAGTTTTTTGAGGAAACACACTTTATCTTAAAATTAAAATTCAGTGGAGCAATCTCCTTGTATTGGAAGTCCTGTGTTGATTAAATTGTTGTTGTGTTTCATAAAGAATGTTATTTACCTCTGTAAATATCTAGGATATACATTGAGCTTGGCAAAATGAAAACAAAACAATTCAGATTCGTTGGTGCTAAGTTATATGCATGCCTTAATGGTGCTTTCTAGACCATGACAGCCTCAAAGAAATGCAATAACAAAGAAAATAGTTCATCCATTTGCCAGGAATAACATTTCATGAGTTATCTAGAATTGTTTATCAGAAGGAAAGAACCTTGATTACCAAGAGTAGATAATGCAGTATTTTTCAGCCAATGTGAATGTTAGAGAGCAGCCAGAAATAACAAATCAAGACATTTGTGTACAAAAAAAAAAAAAAAAAAAAAAAAATAATAAAAAAAAAGTCCAACCAGACAAAGGGGAAGTGCTTCTCATACTGGGATTTTAGTTGGTAAATGGCAAACTCCTGACATGTTTGTACCGCATATTTTAGAGTATTGCAGTTCATCAAATACACGTTTTCTGTTCCAAGTAAGATTACATTTTATAGTTATTGCCCCTGCTCTAGTTCATTCTGTGCTCTCTGATTTAACAGGGGCTTTAAGCTCTCAATTGAGCCTTAGGTAAGCAATTTTATTCCCATATTATGGTTCTTTCATGCCTACCCATAAAAAAAGTCTTACTGATGCCATTCATGTTGTACAGGTGATCTCACAGACAAGATTCATTTGCTGTTTTGTCTCAGTGCAATTGTGTGAGGGTGGCTGAGAAGAGACAGACAGAAATTCTGAGTTAATTGGCTACTGATAAATTACAGCTTCCTGTTAACAGAGTAGCCAATAATAGCAGTTTAAAGAAGTCACTCTCAGATCTTTGGTGTGTTATTTGAGCAAAGAGTGGACTGAAATGTTTTAATGCAATACTTCACTTTTCCTGAAAATTTAGATACTGTTCATGGATGAAGTTTCCCTATCCCAAGCCCTTACCAGCATGGTGTAGTGTAACGAAATTCTGTCTCTGAAGACAAATAAAACACCACTACAAACTAATTTCAGAGGTGCTAAGCAGAAAAAAATCAAGGCCAAAAGACTGATTGAATAATCTGCCTGAATTCTGGTTGACAGAAAGACAACCTCAAAAAATTTAGAAATTTGGACAGATTTAGAGATTGTTTCTTTAAAACCTTGAAGATGTGACAATCATAAAATAAACTGGTGGAAGAATTAGCTATTGGCATTACACCCTGCTTGGAAAAACAATGCTATAAATATTTTTTCAGAGGTTTGCGGTGGAGCTGTTGCTTGCACAGAATTAATTGTTATGTCTTTGTTTAGATTTTCCACTTCTTTTAATGATCTGTGTTAGTGTCTTATGTGGTTGACTACCCCAGAAAATTAGGAGTCCATTAGTGTATAGATTAAGTTATGTAGATTTGAAATGTTGGATGGGCAAGGGAAAATCACATCAGGGAATAGAATTAATTTTCAGAATGCAGCTAAATGAAGTGTGGGAAGGTAGGTTAAAAGCCAAGTTTCTCTTCCTTTTTCAGGGGATTCAAATTTTGTGATGACTGTGGTGAAGAGTATGGTTGTTTTTAAAGACTTTATTGACTGTGGTGCTCAGAGTTATCTTAATTCATTAAACCTCTGGGGAATTTTCAGAAAAAAAATATATTTTTCATGTTGATATTTTAAATTTAAATTAAAAAAGGGTTGACTAATAGGAAGAAAATATCTTTCTGTTTAGCTGTAGTGTTAGGTGGATGTTGTTGTCCAAGGACAGAGTCACATTTCTGATGAGCTAAGCAGGGTGTACTGTAAGAAAGATTTGAGGTTAAATGATAGCAGGAGATGCTAAACGACTGATTCTCTTATTTTTAAATTGTAACCACACAGCTTGTTTTTAAGTTAAAGTATATGCAAGGAATGGAGCAAAACCACAGCCTAGACCAAAGCACTTCCCGTGTTTTGGACAATCCTTCCTCCATTTTTTCCAATGGGTGTGAAAATGGAATATTGTAGATCAATAAATCTACTGTAGATCAAATAAACCTTCCAAGACCACTTTAATCTAAAGAAGAGTCACCTGGACTCCAGTCCAAGCCTTGCCCTGGTCTTGTGTTTGGACCGTGCCTTGTAATTCCCTGGAGAATGTCACTAAAAAGCAGAAAGCAGCTGCCTGAGGAGATGCACAGCCACTGCCACAGAGGGCTCGTCTTTCCCTGCAGCAGGGTGAGGATGAATTCAGGAGTTATTGCAGGAGCTTTCTGAGCATATCTCACTAGAAGAAATAGGTGTGTTGGGAGGAGAGACTGGGAGTCAAGCACTCATCACCAGGGATGGCTTTAATGCTTGTTTGTTTTGGTTTTTTTTGGTTTTTTTTTGGTTTTTTTGGTTTGTTTTTTTTTTTTTTTTGGTGGCCATCAGTGAATAAGCAATAACCTCCAGGTTTCTCTGCATGGCACACAGGGATTTAATTTAGGATCCCGTGTAATTCGACAAAATGGAAGCTCCTGAATCGAAGCTTTGTCTCCTGAAAGCCTCCAATCAGTTGTCGATGAACTCTTGAGTCAGTCTAAGTTCATTAGCAGCTCTTTCTGACGTGAAAGTTTTCAGAATGGCTGCATTTACACATTTTTATGGCTGTAATTACTTCGGTCTGATCAGCTCAACACCTAAATCCTCCTTAAGCCCAATCAGAAATCTGAAGCTCTGTGGTGCTCTGCAGGGATTCTTGACAAGTCCTAATGGGTATAATGGCTCCAGAGTGAGCTGAGTGTGCGCACTTGGGGCTGTTCTGTGAGAGATTGCCACAGCAGGGGGAGAGAGGGAGGCATGGATATGCTTTATCCTCAAATACAAACTAGGGAAAGAGTTGTGGGATTCCCAGATTTCTCTTCTTCACACTTCTTCAGTTCTTTTCAGCAGGATGTCATCGTTTCACTGAGGGTAGCTGTTCCAACTTTGTGCACTGCCAGACAGTGAATGTGCTCAGAGATGTAGAGCTAATCTCCTTCAGACAGACAAAGACATTGGGTCTCAGTCTTCTTGTGCCTGGGCAAATTCTCTTTGTTGAGAGGTATTATTTAAGTGATGATTACTTTTTTTTTTTCTCATGTTCCAATCCAAAAAATGGCTTTATTCTGTCTATAGTTATCAAGCATGCAGTTGTATCTCTTCTGTCTGTGCTCAGGCTGTGGATGAGGGCAGGATTTCAGGAGCATCCCTGCACTTACAGGAAAGGAACACCCTTTTGAATTGCATAGTCTGGCACAGAAAATAACTGCTGCTAACATGCTTCAGGCTGTTCTCTACCTAAATTTTTAGATCTTAAGGCACCAAAATTGTAGGTAACAAAATGTGGGATTTCCACCATTACCCATGGGATTGGAAATGATGTGATCCCCAGGTCTTTAAAAAACTTTGAGCACCCACCCTTCCATGTGTCTGATAAATGCTTTATTTTTGACAGAAGTAAAAAGAATGTTGACATTCAGATATATCAGGCAACTCAGTAAGATGGTTATTAGTCATAAATGAGCAGGTTCTGTGGTCCTTAGGCCACACAGCAAGCCTGTGGGCAGGGATAGGGAAACCAACATCCATTTTCAAATGTGGCTTCTGTATTTCTGCAGAAAGAGACCTTGAGCAAACAGTAATGCTGATAAAATGACTACAAATTTTATTATAGGGGGATGATTTTTTCATAACTCCATGGGGCTAAGAAACTTCATCTTAAACTAGAAATGCGTCTGTAATGTTTTAAATTTTAAATCACAAGAAGTACTGACGTTGTTTTAATGACCATTTTGTACATAAAATATAAAACTATATCAAGCTGAACCCCATAGTAACCTTTTTTGTTGAACAAATGGTAAATAATTTGAATATTAACTTTACAATAAATCAGTGCAATCTCTGCAAGGAAATAGTGTTGGTCTTTTGGCTCACAAAGCCTGTGAGGAAGTAAAAGGAGGATCTGGCTCTCCTTGCTGGAATTCCAGTCCTCACTGAGGCTCAATTTCTGCTGGTTCTGAAGGTGTTGTGGTGGTTTGACCTTGGCTGGCTGTGGGAGGTCCCTCAGCCACATTCCTGCTCCTCAATCAGCTCAGACTGAGAAAATCAAATGGAAAAGCTCATGGATGGAGATAAATGCAGGGAGATCACTGACAAATTACTGTCACAGACAAAACAGACTCGAGGAAAATTGATTTGATTTAAATTGTCAGTTAAAGTAAATTTGCATGGTGAGAAAAAACAGCCCCATACCAGTTAATGTGAAGAAAATTAGCTTTAACTCAGCCCCAGAGTGATGTGCAAGAGAGATACAAGAGTGATATAGATTGGCTTCTGGAGCTATGAAGAAGAAAGGCTTGATGTCTGTTCACAAGCAGTGAAAGATTGCCATGGTGCAAGCTGAGGATGAATGTAAAGTAAAAACCCAAACAAACAAACAAAAAAAAACCTAAAAAACCAACGGAAAAACTGCACATTATAAAAATAATGTGTGAAGAAGATGTGGGGTGGAAATGCATTTAAAAGCAGGTAGCACTTGCAGATCCTGTAGTAACTTCCATGGAGGAATGATATTGGTGTCTGTAGAATCCTGACCCTGCTGAAGAGGGGGAGGAGTGGTTTAAATGAAGTGGGGTGAGAACATGGCACAAGAAAAGAGAGACAGAACAAGGTATGAAGACAAATGATGCACTACATGTGCAGGGGACCGTGGCAGGTGGCTGAGGGGTGAAAAAAGGAGGAGGTAGAAGCAGTCTGGAAGATAATCTTACAATTATCTTTCCTCCATAGTTCTTAAAAACTGACAAATTATTGCAAGCCTCTGGATTCCTGAGTTTTTTCTAGGCAGCAAAACCTTTATTTTCATAGACTAAGTTATGCTCTGCCTTTTGTGACAGGTGTATAAAAAAATAACTGCCTACTTCTGCTACAACTTTTTCAATTAGAAGAAGTAGTGGAGAACTGTTCTGGGATCTGAAATTGCCTGTTCAGCTAATGAACCGTGTAGGTGTTCAGGTTAGTTCCATGTGACTTGTGTAGGAGAGGGTGTCTTTTTAGCTGTTGCATTTTTTAATTAGAAAATTTCACTAATGAGTACGTTAAAAGGGCATTTAAGTCAAGAATCAAGTTGCAAAATGCCAGCATCAGAGTGTGCCACTGGCATATTTAACGGGGTAGGTCACAGAGTCACTCTCTGCTTTAGCTGGTGGTTGACTCATTAATAGATTGAAGGAAAGAGGTTTTTCAGATTTATTTTTTTTTAAAGTCTCATGTGCTCCTTTAGAATGAAAACCATGAAAACTTCAGCCAAAATATTGCCATTTTCTGGCTTTGTGTTTGCCCCAATCCTGAGGGCATTTCTTACTGCCCTCTCTTTTCTGCAGAACCTGCACAACTCCATGGCCTCCCCTTGCCAGGCACTGCCTTTTCTTCACCACTGCCCAGATAATCCTGCCTCTGCTTGAATTCTAAAAATGAAGAAAGCAAAACTCTAATGAGAATGAAACAGATTAAAAGAACCAAGAAACTCAACACTGGAGTTTTAAGGTAGACAGTAAATGGTATCATGGTCTGGATTGAATTTCCCAATTTAAATGAGGTGCGCCGTAACCCCAGGGATCAGTTTAGAGACTTGGGGTAGCTGAGTAAAGGCTTTTCTGAGTCATGCTTCCTGGCCTATCTTATTTTATGGTATATTTCACTCATTTTGCATCACTTAATTTCATCAGTTTCTTGTGGCATAAAAGAATTCCCACCCCCAGTAGTGTAGGGCTCCTCCTTTTACTTTCATTTCAGTCACTCCAGGATAAAGCCAGCCTTCTGCTTCTAGTTCCTACTGCTCTCTGCAAAGTAGACTCTATTTTCTTGTGTGTCTGATCCTACACTGCAGAACATCAAAAGCTGAATTACGGGTTTATCTTGATCTTCTTCACAGTGACTACCCTGCTATAAAACTATTTTTTACAGCATTTTTCAAACATCTTTTCTAGCATGAACATTGAAATAAAAATGGGCAGGACTGATGGTCCTTTTTAAGCCTTTATTAAAAGTGATCAGCTCGGGTGGGTGCTCCGGCCAGCTTCGTTGCCCCCAGCTTCGACGAGGAGGAGGAGGAAATTCGGCTCTATCACTCCCTGTGATAGAGCCGGGCCTTCAAGCGTTCCTCACGAGGCGTGGCTGTATACCAAAGGGTATACGAAGGCGATGGTAGTAATTAGCTGTCCTCAGGGCAGTGCCTTCAAGAGACCTTTTTGTTACGGTGACTTTTTGGAGAACTCAAAAGCTGGCCAGGTAGTAATTGCCTATCGAGTAGCCTGGTTCATTTTTCTTAAAAGTTTGTTGGCTCGTTTTAAATTATGATTTTAGGGGTTTTTTTACTCCCAAGGGTCTTTGCAGCTCTAGTTTGCATATTCAGCCCCTTTTCTTCCCTTTTTTTTTCTTCTGTCTTTTCCTTATCTACTATCCTCCAGGCAGGTCAGCTCCTAAAGGGACAAGGGTGATACATTCCTGCATACCAATGTGAGGTCTGATAAGGAGCTGGTTTCTCCACAACGAAGTGTGGGTTTCTTTCTTAAACTACAAGAGAAATCCTAATAAAGCTACAACAAAGCACAAAATTACATTCAAACAAAGCTACAATGTAGAAAAAAATAAATGGATAATTGTTAAATTGGTAATCTGGTCCCTTATTTATAACAAACATAAACTTGGCTCTGATGCTCCTGAAGTAACTATAATCTTTCTGTTCTATTGATCTCTTCTATAGTGAAAAATGGTTTGGTGTGAGTTATTTTGAGGGTTTGTTTGTGTTTTTGGTTTTTTTCCTGAAACGAATCAGATGAACTCAAATGCAATCAAAATCTTGTCTTTCTATAGGTCAGAGGATTTTTGTACATCAAGTATTAAGACTTATACCTTATTTCAGTGCCCTGACCCAAACTTCAGTGGAATAAATTCTATCACAAAATCTGGATGCAGCTCTAGTAATGATGTGTTCCCTGCTTTTTCAAGTTTATCACCCTGGGCTATGTCTGTTTGTTTTTTTATCAAGCCACGTATTCTAATGCCCTAGGCAGAAAATAGGTAAGCACTTTGAAAAGAATTTAAAATGCAAGATGTATAAAATGACATTATCACTGAACCATGAAAAAACAATGTTTTCCGAATTATGCCCCTATTAATATAGATATTTTTTAATTTGTTCTTTGATTGTAATCAGAAGAGTCTGTCATTTATGAGGTTTTTTCAAGGAGTATTAGGAATGCAACAAATACCATCCAAGTATCAGCAAACATCCTTAGCTATCTTTTAGTCATTGCAGTTAATTGTGGTATTGACAGTATCTGTGTTGCACGTGAGAGACAGCTTCAATGAGCAAAAAGAATGTAATCCACGTTTTCATTCTTCAGACCAATAATGCAGGGCTGTTCTGCAGAGACATTGTCATAAAACCTTAATTTCTGATATGATATAGAGGGGTGAGTTACATTTCTAAACTATAGCAGTCTGGTAATCATCTGTCTCAAAGAAAATAATACCTCCATCTTAATGGGATGAAAGTGTCTTTTACAAAAGCAAAAGCAGCAAGGAAATGAGAAGTGAATCCTTATCTTCAGTATCTCAGCTGGAATTACTGCCATTGGGAGTGTCTGATGGTACAGACCTGAGACCAGCATGTGTGCTGTGCCTTCTGGCCTCATTTCTGCTGCTACATGTATCCCCATTGATGGAGGATTTGGGAGGTGTTTTGTGTCCTCCCCTCCTTGAAAATGATCCTGACTTTCTTTCCTTTTTCCTTGTGCCTAGAGGTGAGCAAGGGTAAATGCAGCAAGATCCTGAGACTTTTGCTTTACACAGCCCAGGGAATGTTATGCACAGGGCAGCTGTTGCATTTCTGGCTTCTTCTGGAGACCTGTTCCTTCTGTTGCCTTTTTCCTCTTGAGTGCAACCCCAGTTTCCTCTGGCTCCTGTTCTTCTGCTCCATAGGCTCTAAATCTTCCTCTCCTAGAACTTGAGGAGTATAATTATTTGCATAGCAAGAATTCAAAATGCATGTTCTGCAGAGTACATAGGTGAGTGTGTTGGTTTGAAGGCTCTGCCTTGAGGTCCTCCCTTCACATCCCACCTGGTTTTCAGAGCAAGTCTGGGAAAAGGGGTAGTTAATCCTCCCTACTTACAGCTGCCTTCTGCCCAGACCCAAAGGCTCTGAGGTGAGATGATGCTGAGGCAGTTTCAAAATCCTGCAGGTTCTTATGGAGCTCAGCCTCTTTCCAGCACGGTGTGAGGAGCAGCCTGTGTTCCCTCAAGAGGCCCTTTGGGTCACCCCCACCTCGAAGAAGCTCAGGTGACAGTGACAATGTACACATGAGCACCTCTCCCTTTCCTTGCAAACCTCCACAAAGAGTTTCAGTGGCTCACAACTGTGTGTCACTCATTTTACTCTTCCAATCTGACACCTAGGAGTTTCAGCTCTTTCACTGTGAGTTTTATCTTCCAGACAAGCTATTTGCCTGCAAAGCAGGTCCAAAAAGTTCTTTTGGCTCGTTTCCGTTGCAGACCTTTATAGAAGTGGCTGAGTGCTGAAGGGTGGCAGTCACCTTGTAGCTTTCTGTGGCTCCATGTGTAGTCCTTCAGTCCTACCCACTTGGGAATCAATAGATTTCCCAGTTGTGACCTTTGGGGTTCAGCTCTTTTAATGAAAAGGAATGTAACAATCAGGACTGTATGCAGCATTTTCTTTACCATTCAAAACTCTTCAAGCCCAATTTAATACTTAATATGTTGGACAATTTCATCTTCTCATACAATACATTTTTTATGTAGCTTTTGTTTTATTATTTAGTGTTATTGAGAAGGCAGCAAATAGATCCCTTCCATTTCTATCTCTACAGAATAATTCTTAGAATTGCTAAGGTTTCAGCCTTTGAATAGTGCCACAGTACAGGATTGAGATGTAAAGTTTAATGGCATACACAGACCATGCTTTGCAGGGTCACAGCCAAGGCCTGACTTCATCACAGCCTGACTTCAAGTAATTCCTTCCAGTCCCATTATTGCCTCTTTCCAAGGATGTACCCAGGATTTTATGAAAAAGCCATTTTAAATCCTTTGATCCAGGTGAGCTGTGTTTGAAGCAGTTAGGAAAGCAGACTCACAAGGGGCTATTTTTACAATTTATGAGTTTAACACAAGTTGGATACTTAGTCTTATATATTATTTTATGCAGGAATTCTGACCTGGGAGGAAGAAAGGAATTCTGGTACTGCCCTTGGTTCTGCATCCCTTGGAAGTATCTGATGCACAGGCACAGATAATTTACTTTGCAACTGGGCAATGCACTGTGCCTTTTCCACCACAACGAGCTGTATCCAGGTGGATAGCAATGCCGGTGGATTTACTGCTGCTCTCATTTGTTTGCTTGGAAGGAGCTGTGGAAAAGGCAGATTTGGCTCAGTGTGGCAACAGACGTGGACCAGCTGTCCTGTACATCAGAACCCACTGATTTGGCATTGAAGGGAAAATCTTGGGCAAAGAAAGAGGTGGGGAAGTGCCAGTTATGGTGCTGTGCATGCGGGCCATGGAGAGGTGTGGAAGTTGTGGGAAGGGAGTGTTGCTAGGGAGCACTGAAGTCAGTCTGTCAACACGTGAATGAAATGGTAGCTGGAGTGAGTTTCTAGTCCTCCTACAAAGAGATCATTTTAATTTTACACTTGTGAACTGCCTCCATGCTGTTTGCCCAAAGTATGGCCCATAAAACGCCATCCAGATGGCAGCTGCGTGTTCCTTCCCTGTGTCTCCTGCCAGGCCTTCCAGGGGATGGGAGGGGTAGGAGCACTTCTCACCTGGGCTGAAAACCAGGAAAAGAACAAGGGTGGGCCAAATGCACCAGCAGATGGCTGTTCCTGGAACCTGTTCCCTGGCAGCTGAAACTCCCCACCCTCTGAGCAGGATAAATCTGTGCCACACGCTCGGGCAGGTTCTCTCAGTGGTGGCTCTTTGCACTCTGCATTATGGAACGAATTTAGCAGAGTGATGCTTCCACTCTCCCAAAGAGTTCTCCCCTCTTTCCCTTAGCCAAGGTAACAAGGTGACTGTGCAAGTTTCAGAGCTGTCTCTCTCAAAGTTTTACACAGCAACAAAGTGGTAGGGTCAATTTTCTTCCTGTATCAGGACAGTTTCAGTGTAGAGCATCTTTTTTGTCCAGTTATTTTTTTTTTTTTTTGCCTAGAATATTTTCCTTGTACCTGCAGAATTAGAAGGTAAATTTTACAGTTCAGAACCTGCGGTTTTACTCACTCAGTGGCCTAAGTATTTACATTTTCACCCGAGGACAAACGAGCAAACCAGTTTAGGAAGGTCTCTTGTAAGATGTGTTGTCTTTTGGTGTGAAATGCTGCAGGTCAATCTTGAGGCAAAACATAGTGAAAATTAACTAATGGTTAATCAACTAAAAAGTTTAATTAACCTATTAACTAATTAACATTTAACACTTAATTTTCATAAAGTATTTCTTTTGCAACATCCAAATTAGGATGAAGCTATTCAATGATACACTAAGAACTGCTTTCTTAGAATAATTGATTAATAAGTGAATCATAGTACTATGGATTTATAAGCCATAATTCATGCTAGAACTATATTTATTTCTATATATAATCTGCATATATAATTTTTTTTTTCCTAAATGTAGAAGAGTATCTTACAAATATTCTTTGTTTTCACAACAGAGTCTGTTGCATGAAGGACAATTTCTGGAAAAGTTAAATATAAATATTTCAAGTATAGGAGCATTGTTCTTCTTACCTTCATTGGGACCACCTCTTTGGATATTCAAAAATAAGATGTAAAGAGAGCTACAGAAAGATATCAAATGCAGTCTGGGATAAATCACTCTACCATAATATTTTTCTTTAAAAATGAGTCCTTTATCTATAATAATTAGAACAAAACAGTGGACCCAACGAGCCTCTTTGTTCCCAAAAGCTATTTTCCACTGTCTGAATAATCTGCATCTTTCTTCTCACTCCATGAGCTCTTGAAATCCATTCAAACCTGAGAAAAAGCAACTTAAATATATAAATGGGAAACACACATACACGCAAAAATTTAATGCTGTACCCATATAATTTCCTGTGAAACTGCAGTCCTGGGAGTGCAGTTCAGTTCTTGTTTACATTCTAGTTTTTACATAGGAATTTCATTTATTGAAATGAAAATAAAGCATATCAGACATACCAAATTGAAAATAAAATCATGTATCTCAGTCTGTGAAGTGATGTTGGGTCTCTAAACAGAAAGAAGTATGCAAAAAGCTTAAGTACATTTCTGCTGAGGCTTTCCTCATCAGTGCCTCTGATTTAATTTCTGTATTTGATTAAGAAGGACAATGATGGAGTGACTGGTATCATTTTGGGAAAAATATTAAAGGGTGAATATTCTTAAGAGGAAAAAGACCTTACTCTCAAAGCTTTCAGCTATCCTAGTAATTTAAAATATTACTCTATATTCTGTCCTATCACTCTGCCTTAATCTAAATGTGCATAATTTCAGCTCTGTATGATTGCATTAAAGAAATGAGAGACCTGTGGAATTATTTTGATTTAAGAATTTTTGGGCCTGGGCTCTTCATTGCTCTTGTTTGTGCAGCTAGAGATATGCTCGTCTGTGTGAAGATTTCCAACACTCAGGAGATAATTAAAGAGCTTGGTTTTCATTGACTCAATGTGATTCAAATCTCTTGCTTATTAACCTAAATTTGCAAATTAAGAACTATGATTTTAGAGAGAACTCTATGAAAAGTATATATTTCATACATGTCCATTTTCCATTACTTTACACAAATACAGAAGTCCCTGGAGAGCAGGGAAACGTGGATAAGATATTGATTCCAGAAGATTTAAGGTGATTGTAAATATTACCTGCTGGTATTTCAAAGGTGGGTAGTTTGTAGATGGACTAATGCAGCCACAGCTGATTGATAATTTTAATTTTAGTTGTCATTGCAAACCTTGATCAAGAGCAAGACTTTTGCCTCTCAGAAAGGAAAGAACCTTGGTGCTTGAAATGGAAACCAACCCAAGTAAATCTCTCTGGATCTGCTGCTAAAGACAGGCATAGAAAGAGCTCTCCTCAGAAGAGCTGTGTGAACTTTTCTTACTATTCAGTGTCATTTATAAATGTTTGATTTCATCTCAATTACTGCACTCCCATCTATTTAGTGAACTTCTCTCTGCAGGAAATAATTACTGTCTTTTTTCTCCTCCAAATTGCTATTACCTTATTGCAAGGAGATAATCTGTTTTTTTCTAATAATGTTCCACTCTAAGAAATATTGGAAAAAATACATACACCCATAAAAACAACACCTGATTTTTTGTGTGTAAAAATTTCTCTTGTGTAAATAGAGGTGATTACCTGGCCATTGCACCAAGTGGGTTACAGACCTTCTCAAATGTCCACAGACTTCAGGATAAATATCATTGGACTGAGTGGACAAAAGGAACAAAATCCTGATTATAAATCTGTTTACTGCTTTCATTAAGCATCTATGGCTTCATGGTTTTAAATGACCAAAAACATCTATACTTGGGGGTTTTTGTCCCAATTGTTTGAAGTCCTCTTCAATTTGAAGCTTTCATGAGAAAGAGATCTAAGCACTGCTGGAAGTAAAGTCAGAGTTGTCAGCAGGATGGAATCTCAGTTGACATAATTCAGAATATGGCTCTAGATTTTTATTTTTTTTTTTTTTTTTAGAATGTACAGATTTCTGCTTCAGTCAGAGCTTTACCATGAAGGAATCTGGTTGGATTAATCATGCAATACTAATTTAGTATTTGCCAGCATCTATAATGTCACTATGATTTCACTGCACAATAAAATAACTGAAATCTCTCAGATATATTAATTTTCATGGTTATTAAGTGGTGAGGTTTTAAAACAAACTCCAATTTCAAAATTCATGACTTTATGAAAAAATAATTGAGAAATATGTATTGTGTACAGTAAGTGAAATAATTTTACAGTACTAAAAGGAGAGAACAAAGACTACTGCAGGACCTGTGCTAAACAAATATTTAAAAACACATTATGGTGACTAATAAATAATACATAGTACTATTTAATGTTTCAAAAACTCCTATGTGACTGGACTTAGGCAAAGTCTCAAAATAGTCATCTAAAGAACACATCTGTGTTTTTTTCATTGATTTAACAGTTCATAGAATTGTGTAGCTTTTCATGAGTAATCCATCATCTCAGTTTTTCTTATCTGTGTAATTTCCAAGGCCTACATGATCTTTAGATGCATATTGTTACATTTCAGTCCTTGAGCTAGTGTTCTATGTTTTTTTTTCTCCTACTGCTATTTTTTGCCACCCTTCCAGATTTGTGGCATCCAAAATTTGCTGTCAGATTGCACACATCTGTGTAAGGTCCCACGTGTCTGTTTTCCTAAGGGTGTCCTGCACCTAACTTGATTTTTAATTTTGCAATCCTAATCTTCTGTTTGTATTTAAGAACTGAAATTAAGACTGCTACTACAGCAGTAATACTTCTAGCTTCCTTAAAGCTGTAAAACAAAAATAAAAATTCAGAGCTTATTTAGGGATGTATTTCCAGACTTAAGGATGAGTACAATGCCTGAGCTGCTTTGCATTACCTGAAAGCAGTTCCAGCACTCCCTCTTTGACTTCAGACAGATGCACAGTCCTTTTCTTGGAGCTGCTTTTCCTTCCCACAGGTGAATGAAGCTTTCCCAGTGCAGACTTTGCCATCCTCAAACTGTCAGCTTCAGTTTTTTGAGATAAAGATAGCAAAAGTTAAAGTGAGAAGCTAAGAGAGAGCTCACTCACAAGACATGCAAGGTTATCTGACAATTACAAAAAACCATTCAGAAACATCTGTTGGTTGTGTGATAAAAGCAGCGTTTCTTAGAGCCATCTGTCTGCTTTCAGATTAGCTCTAGATTGTGGAAATAACCTGCCTTTGATTAAGGTGGTGGGGTTATTTTTCCCTCATTACACCTGTGACTAAAATTATACATGTGTTTAATGTAATATATTATGATTATGAAAGGGAAATATTTTTATATAAGAGTAGAAATAGTAGAGTAGATGCAAGGATCATTTTGTGGTGAAAAAAACTATGGAGGTTTAATTAGGAATTTTATGGTATTTCCTTGCTAGTTTTTAAACAGTCTAGCAGTCTACTGAATTTGAAGTTGATATTCAGTCTTTGCAAATAATTTTTCCAGTAATATTTGTAACATACTAATTTCAAAATTGTCTGCAGTTCAATTGTAGTTGACATGAAGAACACATCAGACTATTTAAGTTGATTTCTGTTTCTGGTCCAAATTCAGTGTCCTCCTGAATATTATGCTCCTAACAGTGTTTCATAAAATACATTCTGTCATTTATTGTAAGGTATTTGAACCCTCATAGTGTGCCCCAGCCAAACCATCTTTAGTTATTCTTACCAGAGCGCTCAGAGTGAGACCAGGCTGGAATTACCCTGACCAGCTTCACCTGGCCTTCCATCTTCAGCTGCAGCACATCAGCTCCTGGAGGGTATTTAAGCTCCAGTCTGAAGATTCAGAAGGGAGAGGTGGAACAGGTTTGCTCCTGCTCCCTGTCCTTTGGTGTCTTATTGTTTGGATTTTGTGGGCTGACTTAACTCTTGTTCACTGGATGGGTTTTGTTGCTGCCATCATCTTGATTCTTCTTGCCTGGATGGGGAGCCCCACCTGTGAGAGCCCTCAGGAATTCATCAAGGACTGAAAGGTAAAATGTGCTAAATTAGAAAATAATTTGGAAAGAAGAAGCTGAAAAACTAAATACCAAGACAGCAAGGAATAGATAAAAAAGGACTGTGTTGCATGCAATTGGAGATATTATCTGAAAAGTGAGTGTGGAGCTCATGGACAAAGTAGAGGGACCAATCAAGCAATGTGTGATCTCATGCACAGCAGTTGCAAAATGTACATGTGCTGTATTGTGGATAAGTTGTAAAAGGTACAGGTGTGGTAAC